>VXBC01008831.1:197587-208773 GCA_013399945.1 Ploceus nigricollis | reverse complement strand
TGCTGCTTTTTCCCCGCACCAGATTTTCTGTCTCTTTTCCCTCTCGCTTCTCTTCTCCCCCCCGCCGGTGATGGATGGCCGGGAGGATGAGGATGTCGCCACGGGCAGAAATCGGTTGCAGATGAGGCGGACTTGGGGGGATCTGCTCTGCAATCGTTAAACTATTTCCACCGCCGCTTTAGCTCGAGTAGAATAAAAGCCTGGGAGCCGGGGAGCCGCGCTGTGTCGGTCGCACATCTGTGGTACAGAGTCCTTCCCTCCTTCCCTCCTTCCCATCCCTGTCGGGGTTTGAGACAAAAGTGCCGAGGGAAGAACGGGAACGCTCAGTATCGATTAACCACACCACCAGCGGACGCAGGGTAGTTGAACGACCATAAAAGAAAGACGTTTTCCCGATGGCAAGGCAGTAAACTTTTGTCCCTTGAAAAATTCATCCCGGGGATTAGTTTACATCCTTGTTTCATGGAAATACTTTAGGCACTCACTGTAAAGCTTATATCCAATATATCCTTACCTGTTTTTTGAACCCCAGCGTAGCATTTCAATTTGTCTCAGTATTTGCAGCAATTTTTATTTGTTCCATACAATAGTCTCTGCATTTTAAGATCAGTGGGGATTTCTCTTTTTCTCTGGTAGGTGTTTTGGGAACAGAACATGCTTTAGCTCGCTTTTGGGCTGCATTAAAGTTGATCTGGACAATCCCTTATTGCCTACTAACATTTCTCTTACAAGGGCACCGGCAAGTTCTGCTCCACTCCACAATCTAACTTTTACATATAGGATTAATTAACCCCATCAAATTAAAAATTCAGCCTGTGTGAAGTGTTTGTAGATTTAGGACATGGTAGCTTTCCCAAGTGGTTTTTTTTGGGGAAAAATCTGAAACAAGTGGGAAAGATCCTAGTGATATGGAGAGACCCAGATTTTCCCTTGTATTTTTAGCCGAAGAACTCAGTGCCTTCTTTGCAACGTCCAACCAGCCAAAAATCAGCTGTGTACACTGGGCACTTCTGCCTTTTGAAGGCAGTCTCCCATCTCGTAAAAGGCTGCTCGCCTCAAATTTGCAAACCGCAGGATGGGAAATGGAATTTGCCTTCAGTATAAAAATCCCGAGTGTTTGCAAACAGCCCTGAGAAGAATCCGGGCTCTTGGCGTGACCTCCCAGTGCTGAATTCCAGCTCGGGGAGTTTGCGGTCTCACAAAAAGGGCAAACGAGCAAAGTCTTCCCCAGTGCCCGCTCGTCTTTCCAGAGCAAGGAAAACAGTGGAGCTGGAGGGAATTTTGGGTGCTCTGGAGGTGCAGGATCAGGCCCTGAGCCAAAGTGCTTTTCAAGGAGCCTTGAAGAGCTGCCCGTGTTGGAGTGACTTTGCTCGCGGCGTGCGCTGGCATTGCCGAGGGCGGATTGAGCTGGTGCAGCCATGGGAAACCTGCCCAAGGAGCAGAGGAAACTCCTGGGCAGTTATTCCTGCCCAAACTCCACACTGTTCCCATTAAAGCTTTAGCAGTTCCTCTGCCAGATCCCATATCCGACCACGGGGCAGGCAGAGCCAGGTTCTTGCTCCGTCCTTGGGCCTTGCTCCTGCTCTTTTTGTTTTGAAGTCTGCTGGAAAAAAACACCCTCCTCTGTGGTTGCACGGGCTCGGAGATCCCTGTGACAAAGCAAGGAGCACAGTTACAGGGCTCCAGAATGGCTGAGGGCAAAGAAACTTCACACCCGCTCAAATCAGACTCTTAAAAACCTGAACAGCTGATAAAATTGTCCTTCTGGGGGAGTTCTGGAGTGAGAGTGAGGGGTGGTCTGTCCTCTGTTAGCCCTGGCAGGGCCGAGCTTGCTGTTCTCCAGACCTTTGTTTCTTGTGCAGTGCTGTTTAGGGAGGGAGGGCCGTGGGGCTGTGGGGGCCAGGGCTTTCCTGGACATAAATTAGCACCGAGGGTGGGAATGGAACAGCCCAGCACCCAGCGCAGCAGTGGTGGAGCTGGGCTGGGCTGCTGCCCCATTCCAGCCAGGATCCCAGCCCTGTGGAGCCGAGCCTTGGAATGGCGTCAGCATGGAGCCCTTGCTCGGGTCACTCTTAGATGTGGTTTAAGCCTCCTTCTTCTGTGACACAGAGCTCAGGCAATCTGTCCAGAGGGGCGAAGGGAGTGCTGTTCCAGTCACAGTGGGATTTCTCTGTGGGCCCAATCCTGCAGTTTTGGGAGAAACAGTCTAAATGTCAAGTGTGAGGTCAGCCCTGGTAGCGACTGAAAATACCAGCTGGGCCATGGGCTGTTACATTACCTCCAAACCCCTCTGGCCTTGCACTTCCATGTGTTTTTCTTCTTTGGCCAGTGCCATGGGTAAATAACACAGACATTGGGTTTGTGCCATCAGAACTGAGGAGGCTCCTGTGGTGTGAAGCAGAGAGTAAAAGAGGGCAAAAACACATCAGGTCAGTGAATTTCTGCTGCTGTGACCAAGATATGGCCTGAACGGGTATGAAGGGAGAGGGAGACAGCAAGGAGGATCCTGAAAGATCCACAGCTCCATCCACAAGCTCTTTTCTCCTTTGCTCTTTCCCCTTCTTGCTCCAGCAGCTGGGAACCTGATCCTGCAGGCGCAACCCCGCTGCGCTGGGTTTTTATGCAAGTTTGGTAATGAATGACCGAGCCAGGCGAAAGCCAGCGTGGTTGGCATCCGAGACAGCTCCCCTCGCTGCCTGCAGGAATTAAAAAAATCATCATCGTGGTGGCCACTCCGCACTGGAACTGGTTTTATCTGGTTCCAGTTAGGCTTGTTTTGAGTAAGACGAGCGGTGCCAGATTCTGATCTCATTTGCACCAGTGGAGTCATTTGGAGGAGCCGGTCCCAGTTTACCTCACTCTAAGTGAAAGCAGAACGGGCCCTGCCGGGAGAAGCTCTCCCCGGGGCAGTGCCCGGTGCCTGCCCGCAGGTCGGACCCGGGGAAAAGCCAGCGGCTCCCGGGACCCGTCCCGCAGGCTCCGGGGGTTTTCCTGCTGTGCTCCCACAGGGACGGCACAGGCTGTGGCTTCGGCCGCAGGGGAGCCCGAGTGACCGAGCCTGGTGCTCGGGGAGGTGCCGTGGGCCAGGGGTGCTGCTCGGGCTCCCGACGGGGGAGGAGATCCTCCCTGTCCACGCTGGGTGGGAAACTGCTGCTCGCAGGGCTCAGGGACAGCGTTGCAGAGAGCAGCACAATCCCTGCTATCCATGGGATTTTCGAAGGAGTTGTTGGACACCTCCCACCCTCCTGCACGTCCGGATGCCCTCGGCCCCAGGCTGGCTCTCCGGGCTGTGTGGGGAGCAGCAGCCCCGGGGAGCAGCAGGAGGCGGCCGGGCCCCGCTCAGGTCCGGGCATGCGAGCGAGCCTCGGGCAGAAACGCTGCTCCCAGCTGTGCTGGGAAGCGCCCGCTGCTCGGATCAGCTGCACCGGGTCCGACTCGGCTGGGAATGCTCCAGGCACGGCTCCAGACCGGTCCTGGCTTCGGCAGAGCCCGGACCCTCTGCCCAGCGAGCTGAGGCTCCCCAGCCCGCTGCTCCCCGGAGCCGCCCCTGGAGGCTGGTCCCAGGCTCCTTCTCCAGCTCCCCACAAAGCTGATCCGGTCCCAGGCTCCTTCTCCAGCTCCCCACAAAGCTGATCCGGTCCCAGGCTCCTTCTCCAGCTCCCCACAAAGCTGATCCGGCCCCAGGCTCGTTTTCCAGCTCCCCACAAAGCTGATCCGGCCCCAGGNCCCAGGCTCCTTCTCCAGCTCCCCACAAAGCTGATCTGGTCCCAGGCTGCTTCTCCAGCTCCCCACAAAGCTGATCCTTGCTCCCATCCCACTCCTCCAGCTGCCCTTGGGGGCTGCAGAGCCCCACGTGCTTCAGGGGCAGTGGAGGTGTGGGGCCAGGGTATATTCTGAGCTTTAGGCTGATGCATTTTCCTGGCCGTGATTGTTCTTAATGCTGAAGAAATGGAGCAATTGAAATAAATTACCAGAAACTGTTTATATGACTCTTGCCTCTTCTACAGGCCATTAGTGGGTCCCTTTTCCAGCAGAGCTCCTTCAGGACCCCATCCTAAGCCCAAGTCCAGAGGTAGCTTTCCAATGACTTTTGTAGATAAAGCACCTTGGATTTTTTTTTCCAGCTGCAAAAAATGAGTTTCCAAGTGCTCAGTGCATGCTTGAGAAGCCAGATTAAAACTCCCAATGTACCAACATCTTTTCACATTCTGGCCAGTGTGGGGAGGGCAGAGAGCTTTAAAAATGCTGCACTGCTTTTCTTTATTTCTGCTTTATTTCTGCGACTTGCCCAACCATGCTTGAGTGGAAATTAATATGTTACAGGAAGGGAACTCTAACATCTGCTTCTGAAAGGAGCAGACACAGCCAGGTCCACAGTGAGAAACGACACAGCTTTTGCTCCACTATCAAAAAGTTCTTAGGACGGATTCTTGTGGTTGTTAAATATCAAATGTCTTCCTGTGGTAGTTCCCTGTTTATTTTTTTGCAATTTCTCCCCAGATTTTGCAGCTCAGCGAAGCAAGACTGGAGCTCTGAGCTTGGGAGAGATTTCTGTGCTCAGTTAAGCACTCTTGTGTCCTGCTGTCCTGAAGAATTACCTCCAGACATTCTCAGTGCAGAGTTCTCTTCCCTCTCCCCTGCCCATATTGTACCTCAATCAGATTCTTTTGGGCTGTTACAGTCACTGCAGTAAGGTCCCCAAAATTGTAAAGCTTTAGCTAAATGCAAATTTCCAAAAGGGGGAAGTATTTAATAAGAACAGGTAATAAATAACATCTGTTGTTTTGATAGATGTTTTTCAATACACACTGACTTCTCAATTTTTTGCAGTTGAGATTTAAGTTGAGATTTTCTTCTTAATAATGCTGGCTTATAAGTTGTTTTGTTGCATGTAAGCAAATATTATTTGAGTTCAGTTTCCTAACAGCCAATCCCCAGTGGTGTTCAGAAGTTACAGACCTAATCCTGTGCCTGAGGAGAGCCGTGCCCTGGGTCTTTCTGGGATGTTTCTTTCCAGTTGCCACCAAGCAGACACTTTACTCTGGCTTTGCATCCTTTTAGGTGCCTCAATAATAATGTTCCTTGCAGCATTTCCTGCACTGAGCTCTCTCCTGGCCACCTGCACACTCAGCAGTGATCCCACACGAGTCCTTGCAGAGCTCCCTCCCCGCCCTGCAGCGCCGTGTCCCGGTGTGACTCCCCCCCACGCTGTCCCCACCTGGCTCCCACCTGCCCTGTGCCTTCCCCCCAGCCCTTCCCAGCGAGGATTGTGGGGTGAGGGCTGCTGGCAGCCAGCCCTCCCTCCTGCCTGGGCAGCCCCTTCTCTGCAGGGCAGTCGGGCTCTCAAACTCCTCCCTGTGCTTCCCACGCTCCCTGCACCCAGCAGCTCACTCGGTGCTCCCCTGCCCCTGCTCTTGCAACCAGGGAAACTGAGGCACAGAGCATCTTTGGGCCCTCCTCTGCTCAAACAGCACAAATGACCAGTGGCACACAGAGTGCTGTGGTTCCTGTCCCACACCAGCCTGGGGTCACTCCTGGCGTCTCAGCCCAGCGAGGGCAGAGCCCGGCTGGGTGGGGAGCTGGCTCCATCAGGAAGGACAGCCCTGTGTCCGGGGGGGCAGGACAGGGGAGGGGATCCCAGCTGTGACCCAGACCAGGAGCCAAAACCTTGCCCTTGTCCATCTCTGCTGAGAGCTCCTGTGTCCCAGAAGGGCCCAGATCCCTGAGTCAGGCAGCCCCGTTTCTGTGCTGTGCTCACAGGCTGGAGCCTTGGCCCAGGGATGTTTGTAAAGCTTTGGGGTTCTTGCCTCTCAGAGCCTGCGGTGCCTCGTGTGTGGCCGTGAGCACAACCTACCTGTGTTTGTGGTTCTCTGTATTTGGCAGAATTGCAAGATCCTGGATAAGAAAAATACCTATAAACACATTAAACAACTCGTTAAACGCTCCCCATGTCCACCTGTGAGCTTGTCTTATGTTATGGTGTAAACTTCCCACTGGAAAAAGAGGGTAAAACTGATTAGATCTGTTTTATTTTCCTCCAGAAGTGTTTGGTTTCCAAATGTCTGGGAACAGCTGTGGGCTGGATGGTGGGAACGCGGCCTCCGAGGTAATTCCAGTGATTGTCCTCCAGCCCATGGAACGATGGAGATTTTCCCAGCTGCTCCCAGGCGTTGGTGTTCTCCTGCTGGAGGGACTCCTGAGAGTGCTGGGATTGCTGGGATGGGAGGAAGGAGCTCTTCTGGGTGACAGAAAACATCTGAGGTGGCACCAGGAGATCTCCACGCCGGGAAGCTGAGCCGTCGCTCTCCCGGGGGCGCTGGGCCGGACCCAGCTGCCCCTCAGCTCCTCGGGCAGGGGCTGGGAAAGGCTCCGGAGCCGCTCAGCACGAGGCTGCAGCTGTGCCTGCGCTGAGCAGTTGTTTGTGTCGGGAGCTGGGATGTGCCAGGTTCGGGGCTGAGTCATTTATTTCCCAAAAGCTGCCGCAGGGATGGCGAGGGAGCTGCCATGCGGCTCCCTGCAGAGGGAGCGGGGGGAGACCCTCACGGGCCGGTGGCTCTGCCGGAACTGAGCTGAACTTTCTGCTTGAAGAGCTTTGACTAGCGGGGAAAAAAATGTGCCTCGGTTCGGGGAAGAGAAAGAAGCCCCTGTGTGCCGGGAAGTGGCTGCTCCCGCCGGGTCAGCCGGGGAACACACTTGTTCCTTTCGGGCTGCAACGTGTAATTTAGCTTGTCACGGAGGAATGTGCTCAATGCCTTTATTTAATCGGGAGTTTGCAAACCTGCTCGGGTGCCTCGTCTTCCTTTTTCCCTTCCCTTCCCGGGCGGGGGGGAGCAGGAACACGGTGCTTTTGTCTCCGTGGCTGTGGCTGCTGTCAGATGAATGGTGTTGGTGGCAGCTCTGTTCGCATGACTGGTTTGAGCTATGGACAGGCTGCTCCCAGCCACGGCTCCCTCCCAAACTCAGCTGCATCAGATGTTTTCCTAGGCACTGGCATAAACCTCGTTACTTACTAGAAAAGTAGCCCTGCGGGTTCCAGGACATTCCTGGGAGAAGGAAAACACGGTGTGCTGGGGATGTGGTGTGTTCAAGGCTGCAGGTCAGGGGGGGATAGCAGTGCTGGGGGCCAGGGTGCCCTGAGGAATGGGGGACACTTGGAACTGCTCCAGCTCCAAAGGGGTGCCCGCTTCCCCTGCTGGGAATTCCCCACGCTTCCACCACCCCTCGCACAGGGGGCTGTGGGGGCCCTGGTTACAAACACACCCTGCTCAGGAAAAGAAAAGGCTTCAGCACATGCTTAAGTGCTTTCCTGAACCCGGGCCAGGTCCTGTGCTTTAGCAGAGCACAGCCTCACTCCTCTTCTTCACGGGAGCCCAGATGCTGGGAGAGGATCCCTGGTGCCTCTGGCAATGGGTCTGCTCTGAGCAGCAGAAACACCTCCCTGGAACACCTCCCTCCAGGAGCACAGACCCCAGGAAACAGGACTTGTCAGCACAGACAGGAATTCTGCATCTTTGCAGCTGGGTAGGGATGCACAGAAACCTGGAAAAACCCCACCTTTCTTAGGAAAGAAGGAAATTGCTCTCTAATTGGGCATGTGGAAGTGAACTTGTGTGCTGACTCCAGAGGAATTTGGGTTGTTCCCCGGGGGGTTGTGATTGCTCTTTGGGTCACATCCCAGCTCTGATCTCGGACTTGCCTTTGGGAGCAGGATTCCTCAGCACAGAGCTGCTGGCATTTGAGGAATGAGCGATGCTTGTTTCAGAAAGCAAACCAAGTGTGTGTGAGTCTGTGTGTGCAACTAAGCCATGTTCATCCTTCAGAAATTGCAGAATTCCCCCATTGAAATGGAAAAAAAACCCTTAGGCACGAGAGTCCTCTTCAGGACAGATGTATTTAGCCCCACAACTCTCATTAGTGGCAGTGCAAGCTCAGGAGTTAAAACCCTCTGCAAAGTCTCCTTTGTGCAGGTATTCCCACCAGGGAGCCACGGGATCCACATCCCACAAGTGCTGGGAGGTTTGCAGGTGCTGCTGCATTATATTACTGTGGTTCTTGTATCACCAGAAAATGAGGAAATTTAGCAGAGACCCCACAAGATTCCTCCAGAGATCCCGTGAAGGAGGATGCTCTTTTCTGTGTGCCATGGGATGGAAGACAGGGAAGAATCTTTCTGGTCTGTCTCTTGATTCAGATCCAGGAGCTTGAGCTCAGTGGAGGGATAACAGGGCAAAATCCCATAACGACCTTAAAACCCCTGAGTGCTTAGGAGGTTGTCTAATCATTTAGATAAATCTGATGGTCCTGCAGCCCAGGGGGTGTGGATGAGGACTCTGGAGGAACAGGGCATTTTTCCTCTCCTTCCCAAAAAGTGTTAGAGGGCTGGGCCCAGGAGCCATGGGAATCAACAGGAGTCTTTCCAGTGTGGGCTGTGGATCGTCGTCTGGACAAATAAATAGAATGAAATAAAAAATAACATGGTTCTAACAAATGTTTTAGGAAGTATAAATGCCTTTCGCCATGACTCCATCCAAACCCCACACAGGAAGAAATTTCCCTGTTTCTGTGCTGCTTTTCCATCTGCCTTTCCCCAGCGCCTTGGGAGTGTTAATTCAGGCACCTTGGCTGGAGAGCAGAGCAAGGAAACCTCGTGGGGATTTCTCGGGGCGTGGGCAGCGACCTCCAAGCCCACCACCTCTGCGAGCAGGGTCTGTCCTTGTGACAAGGCCCCCCCTTGTCCCGTCCTGGGAATAACCCTCTGCAGAATTTGAGTGGCTCCGTACAAATCAATGCTGTATTGTTCTTTCCTGCGGGTTTCCAGCCCCTGGGCTGAGGTTTGCCCGTGCTGCTGCCTTGCAGCGACACCTGCTGCGCGCTCCCAGGAGGAGAGGGGTCCCCGGCAGGGCCGGCTTTGGCTTCCCAGGTGGGAGAAAAGGAAGTGGGAAAGCTTGGTCCTTCCTCAAATAAAAACATTCTTGTGGTGTGGGACTTCTCCAGCCTGGCTCGACTCGCGGCGGTGACATTTTTGGTTTGCAAACTTCTCCCAGCCCAGGTTTGGGTGGGAAATGAGGAAAAGCCTGCTGTTGTTCCAGGCACAGAGCTTGGGAGAGGCAAGGCAGGTATCTGACTGGCCCAGAGCTTGTTTGGAAGAGGAAAGAGGGGAGTAGCACATCCCACTCCCCGGGCAGTGTTCTGGGAGCTGTCCTGGCCCTGGCAGTGGCTGTGCAGGGGGATGTGGGGATGGACCTGTGCTTGTAACAACCAAGAACTTCCTGGGGGCAGGAGAAATGGGCTGCTTTGCCAGCTTTTCTTTGCTGCTAACGTTTTGCTCTCCGTGTCCAGGTGTAGGATTGTGGCAGAGCTGGCCATGATGTTATGGTTCGTGGTGGGGGCCCTGTTCCCAGCGCTGCTCCTGGCCGCCCCACCGCCCATCAACAAGCTCGCCCTCTTCCCGGACAAGAGTGCCTGGTGTGAGGCCAAGAACATCACCCAGATCGTGGGGCACAGCGGCTGCGAGTCCAAATCCATCCAGAACAGGTACAGATCTCCCCTCAGCCCAGGGCTGGAGGCACTGCTGGCACTGCAGTGGCTCTGGGGCCAGGCACAGAGTCCTGCCTCTGTCTCAGGGGAAGGTCAAATCTCTGCCTGTACTGGGAAGAGCAGCACCTCCCCTGAGCCCCCACCCCTCCTGCTGTCTTTGCAGGGCCTGTCTGGGACAGTGCTTCAGCTACAGCGTCCCCAACACCTTCCCCCAGTCCACAGAGTCCCTGGTTCACTGCGACTCCTGCATGCCAGCCCAGTCCATGTGGGAAATCGTGAGTATCCTGCTCTGCTCCATGGGGCCTCAGCCCTGACACCACCTCAGGGCCACTCCTTCTCCTTCTCTGGGCTTTTCCCACTCATAGTTTCCTTCCAGGGCATCTCTCTGTACCATCAAGACTGTATTGTGTCTTGAGATGCCTGGGTGGAAGGAGCTGCTGGAAGTTCTGATGAATGATCCATTATCCTCTATTTGCAGAACCATCCCTTGTCCTTCCCTGCATTATTTATCCCTATACTTATCCACATGCCTGCTCCCTTTATCCACCTGCACTCCCTTGGGAGATCTGGCTGTGTTTTATGTCCAGAAGTTCCTCCCAGTCATCCTTAGACCTCACAGTTCTGTGTCACCTCACAGCCATAAACCTAGGACCAAGAGAAGCCCAGAGCCCAGGGAACTGGCTCTGCTCTCTGCCTCCCTTTCAGCTCACATTTGATGAGAGGGTTTAGTCCAAACTACCCAGGCTGCTTGGCATCACCTCTTGTGGGTGGCCTTTGCTGTCTCACCAATATTCCAGTGCCAGCAGTGCCTGGGAGCTGAGTCCTGCTGGAGTCGGTGCTGAAAGGAGGTGGGAGTGAGGTGGGGGTTGGTCTCTTCTGCCATGTCTCAGGTGAAAGGAGGAGAGGAAATGGCCTCAGGTTGCACCAAGGGAGGTTCAGATTAGATATAAGAAAAAAAATTCACTGAAAGGGTGGTCAGGCTTTGGAAAAAATTCCCCGAGGAGGTGGTGGAGTCCCTGTCCATTGGAGCTGCCCAAGGAATGACTGGACATGGCAGTCAGTGCTCTGGGCTGGGTGACAAGGTGGGGACGGGTCATAGATTGGTCTCGATGCTTTTGGAGGTCCTTTCCAGTCTTAATGATTCAGTGATTCCATAGTTTAGAAGTGACTGTGGTGGCGCTGGGTTGATGGTTTGACTTGAGGAGCTTGAAGGTCTCTTCCAGCCTTGATGGTTTTGTGATTTTCCCTGAGTGTCTGGGACGAGACATTCCCAGAGAACTCCCACCTTCCAGACTGACCAGAGGTTTGTTCCTGTGGATAGAAACCCATCACATCTGCCCTAAAACACCCCAAATCTGCAGGGTCTGGGGCAGTCAGACCTCCCACCACGGGAGCCTGAGCACTGACCCGCTGCGTCCTTGTCCCGCTGCCCAGGTGACACTGGACTGCCCAAGCAACGAGGAGATCCCCAGGGTGGACAAGCTGGTGGAGAAGATCCTGCACTGCAGCTGCCAGGCCTGTGGGAAGGAGCCCAGCCACGAGGGAGCCCTGTTCAACGTGTACCTGAACGCCGAGGAGAACATGCCCCACGAAGGGCCTGCGCCCCACCACTACCCCCACCCCCAGCAGGAGCTGGAGGAGCCGCCCGC
>VXBC01008831.1:150300-197565 GCA_013399945.1 Ploceus nigricollis | reverse complement strand
GCCTCCAGCCACCACCACCACGAGGAGGAGGGCGAGGAGTGACCCGTGTGGACTGTCCTGGCAGGGCTGTGCGGGCCGGGGCCGGGCTTTGGGGAGGGAGGGGGGTGCTGGAGTCTTTCCTGTCAAATCAAATCCCGACACCGCGGGACGCTCCGAGGCGCAGGCAGGGCTGAGGCTGGAGCTGCAGGCTGAGACACGAGGGCTCGGCCTCCCTGGATGCACATAATGATGATAATAATAATAATAATATATTGACAGGAGAGGCACGAGGGGCTCTGGCTGAGAGCAGGGGCTGGGCCGGGCTCTGGGGCTCTCCGCAGGCTCCCGGCCCTGGGGGGAGCCCTCTGAGTCCTGCTGGGTTCTCCTCAAGCCCAGCGTGGAGGGGGAAGAGCANGAGGAAGAGCAGCAGCCTCTCCACAGTCCCACGTGGGATCCCCATCTCTCTGGGGTGGTGGGGTCAGCAGCACCCCTCCTGCCTCCCCTCCCCTGCCTGCCCCCAGGGGCTCAGGAGGGACGCGCTCCTGGCACCCGCTGCGCCTTGGTCCGAGCCCAGCCCTTTGTACCAGGTGGCTCCCGGGGAGGGTTTTGCCCCAGATGTGCCTCTGGGGCTGTACCTGAGGGCACTGGGAACCGTGCTGGTGACAACCCTTACCTTGCTGTCCCCAGGGCCACCACGTTGCTCCCTGGGGACCAGGGACTTGGATCATGAGCGCTGGGGCTTCACCTTTTGGGGCTGCAGGGGAAGGCCGAGAGCTGAAGGGGGGTCCGGAGGAGGTTCCACCCCTGTCCCCCCTCTCTCTGCTGCACTTCCATGGTGGTGGAGGGAGAAGGGGCTGAGGGCTGGAACGTCCCTGAGCAGGGAGTGCTTGGGCAGGGCCGGGGGTCGGGGTGGGCACGGCCTCTGCTGCCCCTCTCCCTCTGTTGTACAAAGCTGATTCCTTGGCGTTGTCCTGACAAGAGCTTCCAGAGCTTGTAATCGAATGCCTCCCCCTCCTTTTGACAAGTTTTGGGTTTGTTTTTTTTTCTTAAATAAATTAGTTCTGACTTCCACTGCTCAGCGCTCCGATGCCTGTCTGGTTTTTGGCAGCGCTGACCCAGGACAGGCAGCGGTGCCGGAGGCTCCATCCAGGGCAGGGCAGAGCCGTGGCTCCCACAGCTTTCTGCCGCATTCCAGCTGGGAAAAGGAGCAGAGGGAGCTGCTGGAAGGAAAACCGAGCCCAAATACCGAGCGTGTGGGCTGCATGTGGCCGGGGGAGCTGCACGGGGAGCCTGCACGGCAGCTGCGGCCGGGCGCGGCGGGTCCCGCTTGGGTGGGATCCTGCGGCATCTCCGGCATCACGCGACCTTCCCCGGCCTCCCCTGTCACCGCTAGGTGACAGTCTCGGTCCGGCGTGTCCTTGGCATCCAGATGCTCGCGGGCCCCGGGATGCTCCGGAAGGGGGGCTCGGACAGGACCGGACATCCCTTCGGGGGGAGGAGGGGCTGGGCACCCTGGCTGGAACCGGCGGGCTCTTCCCAAGGGTGTTTGGATCGGGCATTCCCTGGACACGGCAGCGTGTGCCCGTGCAAACCTCTGGTCCCGCTGGTGCCGGCCAGGGCAGCGTGGATGTGCCCTCAGGAACGATCAGTGATGCTCCTTGGTCTGAGCCTGGCCCTTGGGAAGGTCCCTCAGCTCCCGGGGGGGCGGAGGCTGTGCTGGGCCAGCAGACAGCTCTTACTGCCCTTTCACTGAGCTCAGCTCTCACTGCCTCCTTGTTGAGCTCAGCTCTTACTGCCCTTTCACTGAGCTCAGCTCTCACTGCCTCCTTGTTGAGCTCAGCTCTTACTGCCCTTTCACTGAGCTCAGCTCTCACTGCCCCCCTCCGTGAGGCTCCGGGGACTCTGCAGAGGTTGGGAGAGCAGCTCTGTGCTTTGGGAAGTGGGAGAGGGTTTGCATTAGGCAGGAATTGCCACAGCAGAGGGGCTGGGCTGGCCAGGGAGGGCCTGGCAGGGCTAGAGGTGCTCTGTGTGTTACTGTAATGTTTTTAGGCTGTGAAGTGTCTTCCCAAGGAAGGGAGCTTTACCTAAGAGCCAGGCAAAGGTGGAGAAACCTGTGGTGGTCACTGAGCACCATCACGGGGCCCTTTTACTGGTTACAGTGGAAACAAGCTGGATTTAGCAGGGGGCTGTTCCTGTAAACTCCAGGAGCTGTAGTTCAAGGTGTTTGCAGCAGGACATCTCCACCTCCACACAGGCTGAGCTCCAGCTGAGCAGAGACAGGCAGTGGAGGGCTGATGTGCAGATGAAACCGTAAATTGAGGTAGTTAGCCAGGCTCTGCCCAAATTCAAACCCAAGGAGCCATCCCAGTTACAGCCTGGAAGGACATCTCGAGAGAGCACTGAATGATTGGATGTTTCTGTGCTCAGCCCTGGACTGCCTGGAGACTCACCAAAGTCTCTCAGCTCCCACTCTGACTCTCCCTGTCTCACCCTTTTTTTTCTTTTTTTTTTTGCCATGTTGACACTTGGGTGGCTGTTGACAGCCTGGTTTTGCTTTCCCTGCTGGTGGTACTGGAGAGCAGAGCTGGTGGAGTCCATGATCCCTGCAGATGTGTCCAGAAATGCAGCACAGGGAGAGAGCACAGGCAGGCCAGGAGAGCTGCTGGCACAGAGAAGCTTTTGCAGGGACAATGGTAGGGTTTGGTCTTCATTTTAAGGCAGGTTTTTTTAAAACACATTTTGTTTCAATCAGTTCAGATTTGCTGCCCCAGCAAACACACCCACACCAAGTGTACAAAACCTCCCATGTGTGGAGGATGTGCCGTGGATGTTGGGGAGAGGCTGCCCAGAGCAGCTGTGGCTGCCCCTGGATCCCTGCAAGTGTCCAAGGCTGGGTTGGACAGGGCTTGGAGCACCCTGGGGTAGTGGAAGGTGTCCCTGCCATGGCAGAAGATGGGAATGGAATGAGCTTTAAGGCCTCTCCACACCCAAACCATTCCATGATTCTGATCCAATCTCCTCCTCAGCAGCAAAAGCTCTGGAGACAATCTGGGATGTTCCTAAGGCTGGGATGCAGGGCTGAGAGGGAAGGCTGGCTTTGCACTGTGGCATCACTTCCTCACTGTGCACCCAGCTGGGACAAATCTGTGCTGCTGCCTTCACTTACCCTGCCTGGGGAGGCTGCTCAGGGTGGGCTCGGGGTGGGTTTCTCTCTGCCCCCAGCACAGATGGGAGGGGAGGGTTTCCTGGGGCTTTCCTAAGGAAGCTCCTGCTGCAATCAGAGCCTCGCACGTGCGTGCTGCCCTGGGACTGCTGCACACTGTGACACTGAGGTGGCCAGGGAGGTTTGGCTGGGAGCACCCAAGGAGAGGTCCTGGGGAAGCAGAGGGAGGGCAGAGCCTGTCCTGGCACAAGTGGCAGCAGCTGTTTCCCAGTGGCAGCCTGACACAGAGATCCTGGGGGGATAACTGTGTGTGTTTGGGCTGGGTCCCTGCCTTCCACCTCCCCATGCCTTGCTCACAGATGGTTTCCAGGCCTGGAATGCCCATTCAGGCACTGGGAAAAGCACAACAAATTTGTTGGAAAGGTGACTGGAAAAGCAGGACGTGGTAAAGAGGCTGATTTCTGTCCCAGGGTGGGTGGCTGGGGGTGTGGTGTGCACAGCTGGCTCTCACCCACACATCTGCAGCACAACTGCCCAGGGAGGCGTGCTAAGGAAAGCTTCAGTGGGCACTTGGGGAGGAACAGGCAGCAGCTGTCAGGGCAGGCCCTGGGAGCACAGGGTGGGTGCCAGGAGCACACCCTCAGCTCTGGTCTGTGCTGGAGCCACTGCCCTCAGTCCTGGTGTCCCCCAGCAGAAATCACAGCCATTTTTTGGGAAAACCCCACCTTTGGGCAGCTGGATAATTCAAAAACCCCAAGCAGTCCCTGCCCAGCACCCTGAGGTGTGTGCCCTGAGTGTGGAGGTGGCAGTGTGGAATTCCCAGCAGCACACAGACACTCAGGAGGGTTTTCTGAGCTGGCTCCTCTCACATGTTGCCTCCCACTTGCTAAAGGGCAGGATGCTGTGGGTCCATCCAGGATTTCCCCTCAGGCACGGAGCTGGGCTGCCCCGAGGCCAGTCCAAATTACCCAGCAGCAGAGGAGCCAGGCTCTCTCCTGTCTGCTCCTCCATCCCTGGCTGCAGATTTCTGGAATATCTGCCAGGAGTCCTCTGGCTGCTGCCTGAGGGCTGTTGTGTGCAGCTGTTTGTTGGTTTTTTATTTGACTTTGCAAAATTTTGCTTTTTGTCGCCCAGTGTGGAGGATGGAGCCTGGAACTCGGAGATGCCAGCCGGGTTTGGCCACTGACCTGCTGGCCCAGATGCCAGGTGCCTCCAGCCAGGGCTGCAGCGCTGGCACAGAGGGCAGGGATGGCAGAGCACGGGGCTGTCCCTTTAAGGCAGAAACGGGAACTCTCTGGCTGCCACTTTGTGGAGTTTAGCCCAGATCCCTGTTTTCATTAGCGCTTCATTTCATCTCCTCCTCTCCCCCCCCCAGCCCCACCTCCTCGATCGGCATTTCTGCATCCTTTGTGTGCATCCACAGCAGCAGGTGAAAGTCGGGCTGGCACCTGCACACACCCACTCCCGCACCTCCCTGTGGGCTGGACGCTCCTCTGCCGCGGGAGAAATCCCTTCCACGCTCCGGATCTTCCTCCTCCCGGGAGGGCTTGGCTGGGAGCATCCCGGTCCTCGGCTGAGGCTGCTCTGCCGCTCCTGACGGCTCCGGCTGCAGCAGCGGAGCAGCCCTGGGACCCCGGGGACAGAGCTCTGCAGGGAGCCCAGCTCAGCTGCGGGGCGGCAGCTGAGCCTCGGGGGCCGGAGCATCCCCAGCATCTGGAGCATCCTGGAGTCCAGAGCATCCTCAGCGTCCAGGATACCCTGGGTACAGAGCAGCCCTGGCATCTGGAGTATCCTGGGATGCAGAGCATCCACAGCATCTGAAATATCCTGAGTGCAGAGCATCCAGAGCATCTCGATGTTGTATTATTCCTTGGTCCAGTGCATCCAGAGCATCAGGGTATCCAGAGCATCTTGCCATCCCTGGCATCTCGAGAACCCTGCCATCCAGCTCGTCCAGAAGCAGCATCCAGGGACATCCCAGAGCAGGGGGATTTACAGGAACTGCTGTGAGTAATGGGGAGGGAACCTTGGTCCTGCTGATCGGCTCCTGGGAATGTCACCCTGCCCTGAGTGCCAGTGAAGAGAGAGACTGGGGGAAGAGAGGGAGAGGAGGAGGAGGAGAGGAGAAGGGAGGACAGACACAGAGTGGAGAGAGATGATCCTCCTTCCCCGGCCCTGGTGATGATCACGTAGCACAGGCCACGCTGGAGAAGGTCCCCGGCCCAGAGCCAGCCCTGCCCCCGGCTCCTCATGGAGGGGGACCTGGGGGCCCCCAATGCCAGCGTGCTGGGGGAGCACTCCCTGCTCGTGGGCAGCAGCTGGGTGGCCGCCTTCCTCTGCTTCATCATCCTGCTCACCACGGCGGGCAACTTCCTCCTCATCCTCCTCATCGTCACGCAGCGCTCCCTCCGCAACACCTCCAACTACTTCCTGGTGTCCCTCTTCATGTCGGACCTGATGGTGGGGCTGGTGGTGATGCCCCCGGCCATGCTCAACCAGCTCTACGGCCGCTGGGTGCTGCGGGGGGACTTCTGCTCCCTCTGGGCCTCCTTCGACGTCATGTGCTGCAGCGCCTCCATCCTCAACCTGTGCGTCATCAGCCTGGACCGGTACCTGCTCATCACGTCCCCGCTCAGGTACAAGCTGCGCATGACGTCCTGCAGGGCCCTGGCGCTCATCCTGGCCACCTGGACCCTGGCTGCCCTGGCCTCCTTCCTGCCCATCAAGATGGGCTGGCACGAGCTGGAGTTCGAGGTGCGGCCCCTGAACGTCACCGGCCGGGGGGACGAGGACCAGTGCCGGCTGCTGGTCAGTCTGCCCTACGCCCTGGTGGCCTCCTGCCTCACCTTCTTCCTGCCGTCCGCCGCCATCTCCTTCACCTACTGCCGCATCCTGCTGGCAGCGCGCAAGCAGGCCGTGCAGGTGGCTTCCCTGGCCTCCAACGTGGCCACCACCGACGAGGCCACGGCACAGGTAAGGCGCCCGCAGGGACGTTGCTCTGGCAGACCCCACAATTTGGATGCCTGGGCTGTTTCTGCCTCCTGGATGGCCTCGGGGTTGGAGCCAGCTTTGACAACTGCAGGGAGGGAGATTTTGGGCAACATCCACCTCCTTGACATCCTCTGAGGTGCCCCAGGCCTTGTCCCAGCAATGGAGAGCTCTGAAGCTGCTCGTGAGAACAGAAACAGCTTGAGCAGAAGCAGAGAAATAAATAAGATTCAGGCAAAAATGCTCAGCAGTGCAAAATAAACGCAGTTTTCCCCCTCTCTTGGCTGGCGTCATCCCCGAGGGGTTTAATCTTATCTGACTTTCCACTCATAAATCTTGGCCGTGGTGGGTGTGAGACATACGGGGGAGAAGGATTTTAACTAATAGCAAATGCCAGATTCCCGAGAGCACCTTATTTTGAACAGAAGCTTCTATTTTTGTTACCTGCTCTATAACAGGAGCTGCCAAACCCCTCCTCGTGTGCTCGCCGGTGGAACCGGAGTGTGTGGGTTTTATAACAAAAACGTGGCTGCACTTGTTTGTATTTCTCCAGGAGAAGGTAATTGCCACTAAATCTAACAGCTTTAATTCCCTGTAATAGGCTTTATTGACCTCATATCCTACAGGGAAAAGGCAAACTTAATTGCCTTTAAATACCTTGAGTTTGTTCTCTCCCAGAGCAGAGCCAGGACTCCAGCCAGCTCTCCCATACATGATAAGCTGCACCAGACGGTCAAAAGGAAAAGGAGAATTAAAGAATAAACACACAACATCATAAAGTGTTTATTTTCTCACAGGATGCCAAGTTTTTGGACTCCACAAAGTCCGGGGATGTTCAGGGGCTTTGCTGTGCCATGCAAGAGCAGCATCCATTCCTCTGTCATTCAGCTGAGGCCCAAAAGATTCCTTGAAGACCCAAACTGGCTGAGGAACAAGGTGTCAGCCAGGGAACCCTCAGATTCATCTTTTAACCTTTTTCATCTTCATCTAATTTTAGAGATTTTTGTTCTCTTTTTGGGCTGGAAGCTGAGTTGCAACAGGGCATCATTTAATTACAGGGGAGGGCTGAGGTAATCACTTAATTTTAGATTGCAGGAGGGGACGGAAGGCTGGGGTATGGTGTTTGGAGGCTGAAATGTTTCATGTCCTCCTTTTAAAACCATAATTAGTTTGCTGCTGTAATCAGCAGCTGGAGCTGCCTGTTTAGAGCAGGCTTTATCCTCACATGGACTGAGCTGGGTTTTTCTCTAAAGAGCAGCCTAATGACAAACACGCTATTTTGCAGAAAATAAAATCATACTCTCAGTGTTGAGGGTTTCTATTGCTTCCCTTTCCTAATTTGTGCTTCAGGGCTCGCGGTGCGTGCCCAGCTCCTGCCCCTCGGAGAAGGGAGTTACTGGCAGGGTTTTTGCAGGATCTGGAGCACCAAATGCCACTTTTCTTGGGCAGAGGCCAGTGCTGGTGCCGGGGAGAGTTGCCCACCACTCCCTGTCTCCGGCCGCAGGTCCCACGCGCCCCGAGCCAGCCCCTGGCCGGCAGCGAGAGCAGGAGGTTCACCAGCAAGCACAGCAAGAAGGCTCTGAAGGCCAGCCTGACCCTGGGCATCCTCCTGGGCATGTTCTTCGTGGCCTGGCTGCCCTTCTTCGTCACTAATGTAGCTCAGGTAAGAGCCTGTGGGGGCTTTATGTCGAGTTTCCAGATGTTTTCCCTTTGGAATCCAGCTGGGTTCAATTGGAGGCACCAGAAGGTCTTGCTGGACCTCCGGGACCAAGGATGCAATTCCCCAGGGAGCAACAGCAAGGAAGAAAACCTCCAACAGGGATTTGAAGGTTTCCTCTGAAAGGGAGATGTTGGTATGCCTGGGAAACCACTCTGGGTGGGAGGCTGCTAATCCCTGCTGTGTCCCCCCAGGCAGTTTGTGACTGTGTCCCGGCCGGATTCTTCGATGTGCTCACCTGGCTGGGCTACTGCAACAGCACCATGAACCCCATCATCTACCCGCTCTTCATGAGGGACTTCAAGAGGGCCATGGGCAAATTCCTGCCCTGCTGCCGGCGCTCCGCGGAGCCCCGGCCCAGCGCCATCTCCCTGTCCATGAGGAATTCCAACAGCGGGCCCCGCGCTCCCACGTCCCTCAAGAACGTCCTCACCCTGCAGGCTGAGACCGACTCCATCGGCTCCGGGGCACCGGGCAGCGAGCCCAGGCTGCTCCCGGCCCCGCGGGGCCCCGGCGCTCGCTCAGTCAGCCTTTGGGATGCGGAGCCCCCGGACACGGAGCTGCAGCTCGGCACCCCCGTGGCCTGAGCGGGCACACACAGCTCTGTGTGCTAGGAAGGATCCCAGGAACCCAGCACAAACCCTCTGGGAGCTGATTTGCCACAAGCCATCTCCCCAGCTCCCTGTTCTGGCACACGGTGCAGCTCATGGAAGGGATGGTGACCCCGGGTGCTGTCAGGAGGATCAAACCCTGCAAAGCTGGGTGTTGCTGCTGAATTAACCTGCTTTGTCTCTCTCTCTTTCATCCCTCCTGTGCTCACCATCCCCATCCCCTAACCCTTCCCGTGGCCTTTCCATCTCTGGTGAGTCTGAACCTCAGATTCCAGACTCTCTGTGTCCCTAACCTCAAACAAAGCCTTGGCTTTGCACACACAGAGCTCAGCAGATCTCCTCCAAGTGCACTGAGGGGAGTGGTGGAAAAACATCCTGTGGCTCATGGGCAAGAGGTCTAGGGCTGCGGCTCGCGGTGCACTGAGGTTTGGGGCTGCTTCAGCCCACGGAACATCACATCCCCCTGGAGCTGGGGCTGGATGTCCTCACTGGAGCTGAGTCTGTCTCAGGTTCCTGTCACACAGTGCACTCCAGCTCAGCCGTGGCTTGTCACGCAGAGCTGCACTGCGGGGGCTGAACGTGGTGCAGAATGTCCAACACTGATTTCTGGATGTTCAGTGGGGTGTGGGGTGCAACTCACGGCGGCTCCATGCGTGTCTCGCAGTAGCAATGGGATCAGCTTCTCCCACAGGCTCCATCAAACAGCTTCCCACTCCTGGCACAGGACCATCTCACTTCCCTCTGACAATCCATCATGTCCTCGATGATGCAGTTAGAAAATACACTTTTTTCCCCCCCTTCAAATAAGAATCTAAAGGAATACTGTATTTTAAATGACAATGCCAGCCCCCTCCCCAGAGCCATAAGCAGAGAGAACACTGAGTAAATGTGACAAAGTGGGCACTTCAAAAAATCAATAAAACAAATTATTTTAATAAATTCTTTCTCAAGTGCCTTTGGGCTGGCAGTTGGCTGCTGTGCCCTCCCTGGACCCTTCACTCCAAGCCTTCTGCCTAATTCCAAGACTGTTCTCCTGGAACTCCTTGATACCTAAATGGACACAGAGCCTCCCATGGATACAGGATGCTGGAAGAAGCAGCCACACACCAGCCCACTTCTAGTTTTCTCTCCACGTTGCCCATGGATGTTCCAGAACTGAACAGGAGTTTGTATGACCAACCCAGCATTTCTTTGCCACAAATCCCTTGGGAGCCAGGGATGAGTGACTGGGACACGCCAAGAGTCGAGCACAGGCTCAAACCTCAAACTGTTCAATGCATTGTGCCACAGATGGAGCTTGGGGCTGGTGTTGAGCACTCCGATCAAGATGTGCATCTTCCCACAATATATAAATACAAGCTTGGGCTACAACCCAAGTTAAAAAGGAGCAGAAAAAGGTACTGTGGAGTCTGGAAGTTTGTTAGGTACCAAATCAGCCTCGGGAGATGGACAGAGAGAGAGGGAGAGTCATCTCTTCAAGCCAAATGTTCAAAAGCAATAATTCCTTACTGTCTCATGCAGGCAGTTCTGTGTAATTAGGTGTTTGCTTGTGGACAAACCCTCGGATGAGCAGAGGAATCCCATCCCAACCCTGCAGCCAACAGCACCAACAGCAGCTGGCTGAACAGCCCATCCCTGTGGGATCCCACAGCCAGTCCCTCCCATCTCCGCAGCGAGGCACCACTCCAGGTCAGAGCTGGGCAGGTCTGAGCCCCCTGGGGTGCTGGATTTAGGGACAGGAATTGCCAGCACTGGATCCAAACCATGGCGCTTTGCTGGGTCACAGCATCACCCCCAAACCCAGCCGTGTCTGACTTTGTGAGGAATGGTCTGCAGGTAAGGTTTGCAGGAAGCTGGGAATGGGAGGGGGGATTAACAAGGCTGTTGGGTCAGTGGGGAGGAGGAGGGGGAGAACCCTGTTTGAACCAAAATTGGAAGGTGCAATCCCAGTATTTTCCCTCTCATGAGTCAACAGGACCCCCCAGATGGGGGTGGGAGAGTTTGAACCCTCCCTTGTGGCAAAGCATAAAACCACAGAGTGGGGTTACCCACCTGCCACACTCCTGCCTGATGCACTTGCCTGGGCTCAGCAGCAAAACTGGCCAGAAAAGGGGCTTTTATGGAAGATGGGGATCATTCCCACAAGGCTCTGGAGCTGTGCTGGCAGGGGATGTAGAGCCAGGTCCTTCCCTCTGCTCTGGGGATGAAGAGTGGAGCCAATTCACTTTTATGGAAGAAGGCAGAAATCAAACAGATCCATGTTTATCCTGTGCCAAGCATTGGTTTTGTTCTAAGCCAATTAAAAATATGTCTGGATGGGGCTTTTAAGGCTGGAGATGTCTGTGGGACACAAAAGGAAAGTCTCAGTGGGTTGCTGGCTTGGAGAACCCGGGAGGAATTTTCATTAACCATCCAAAACCCCCTTGGTTTTCCTGCTGCTTTCACCCAGGGTCCCAAACATGTTTCTAACAGGAATAGGGCCTCCAACACCCACCAGCCCCAGCCTGGAGACAGGGAAACCGTCTTGGAGATGGGAAAGTGCCCGAGCCCTGGCAGCAAACCTGCAGTAGGCGGGGAAGGAAGCCTGGCAGCCCGAGCCTTTCCCCTGCTGGTCAGCAGAGCTGGAGAGCAGATGAGGATCTCTCTGGAGTGGGGCAGGTAGAGCCTGGAACACACCTGAGATCCTCAAACCAAACTCATCTCCAGTGGAAAAATGGTTTTAATTTCCTAGTAATGAATTCCTTTCTGTGAAATGCCTAAAATCCCCTCAGAGCCACCTGCTTCCCCCAGTCACAGCAGGGACACGGTGCCGAGGGGCGCAGCTGCTTCCTGCAAGGATTTGGATGGGATCTGTCTTGCATTCCCGAGGAGCAGTGCAGGAATCAGCCCTCTCTCGCCTCGGGGAGGTGCTGTGGGCGGCTGCTCCAAGCGCTTTGATCCAGTGCCACGCCAGTGCCACACTTTTCTCCGGAGGGGCTGGAAACTGCAGCTGCAGCTCTGCCGGCTCCATCCTCTGGGAACCCCAGTGCCACGGATGTGCTGACAGCGGTTTTTGTGCTGGCTGAGCAGCTCTGCCCTAATTTGCTCCCTTCCCCACTGCCTGGTCCTTGCTGTCTGTGCTGTGTGAGCAGTCTGGGCAGGGAGGAGAGGGTTCTCCCAGGGCAGAGCTGGAGGAATTCTGTTGGTGAGCAGAGCTGGCTGGGAGAGCCTCACTCCCAGCCTCATCCTCCTCTTTCCTGGTGGTTTCTTCTCCCTGAGCCTCGCTGCCAGCTGCCCGCTGGGATTTCTTGGCTTGAGGGGAAAAAAGCCTGCCACTGCCCTTCTCTTCCAGCTGGCATTCCTTGGTTTTAATGCCCACAGCTTTTAGGATCGTGTCCATCTGCTTCATGTAGTCCAGGTGGCCATTTACCTGCAGGGAACAAGGATCCTGTGAGTGGGGAACCCACAAAGAATCAGCTCAGCCAAGTCCTTCATCCCAACAGCCACCACCACTGAGAGACTTGGGTTTGGCTCTGACAGATGGAAAGAATGAGGTTGGAAAAAATCACAGAATCATGGAATTGTTAAGGTTGGAAAAGATGTTTATGGTCTTCAAGTCCATCATGCCGAGGCCACCACTAACCCATGTCCTGAAGTGCCACATTCACATGTTTTTTGAACATTTCCAGGAGTGGTGGAATCACCACTGGGTAAGTGAAGGTTTCCATCAACCAGCCTGAAGTGGCTGCAGTGTTTGGGGCACACTCTGGTGCTGGATGACTTTTCCTCTGAGAGGCTGAAAAAGACCGGGCCTGGCCGAGTTCCACCCCCCAAATCCTGGGTGCCAGGAGGGTAAAGGAGGAGCTCTGCCGTGGGGAGAGACAGCCAGGCAGGAGAGTTCTCTTAGTTCAGTTACCTGCTCTTGCTAAAGGTGTCCTCCAGGTGCCTCAGCTCCCTTGTAAAAGCCAAGATTATCTTATTTAAATTAGGACAGAGTCATTAAACCTCACACAACTCCCAAGCTGAGATTCTCAGCTGGAAGCTGCACTGATCCAGCCTGCCCTGTATAAAACTGGGAGCCCAGGAGTAATGGCTTTATATACCAAATAAAGGTCAACAGTAGGTGTAAAAACCCAGACAGTTTTATTGTAAAATGAATTCCACGACAAGATAACTCCTTCTGAGATGGATGTTGGAAAGTTTCCTTCCAATCAGGGCGTAGGAGGAGAGGAAATCTCCTCTGCACATGATTGTTCTTGCTGTAAAGGCCACGTGGCTGGAGAGGCTGAAATTCCTTTCCCATTCCAGGTGTCCCAAGTGCTTGATGCACCAACAACATCCCCAGATACTTCAGCCTCTCTGGTAAATCCAATTTTTAGCAGTTTAAATCTTCCTGACCCAGCCAGAGAGCTGTCTTGGCCTTTTATTTTCCCAAACCCTGCTAGTAATTAGGGAATTTCCATAGCAGGGAATACCCATAACCTCAGCCCCAGGCTTCTCAGACACAGGGATGACACCCCCAGAAAGGGATGATGATGGTAAGAGCTTTTCACAGACCTCTGTAAAGACCCCAGCCCTGGACCCTCTGCTCATCTCCTGCTTGCTCCTGCCTGGTGCCAGAGCAATCCTTCAGCTGCCCCATCCCTGGAAGTGTCCAAGGCCAGGCTGGACTGAGCTTGGAGTAGCCTGGGATAGTGGAAGGTGTCCCTGCCCATGGCAGGGGGTGGCACTGGATGGGCTTTAACCCAATCCACAGTGGGATTCATGGCTGTGCCAGCACCAGGGTTCCCAGCACACCTCTCCCAAAGCTAAAGACAACCTTTTCTCCACAAATCCAACCCCCCAAGCTGTTTGTGTGAAGCAGCTTTGGAGTGGCATGTTTGGCTGCACTGAGGGCTCGGAGCAAACGGAAGGATTTAATCAGCACATCAGGAACACAAATATGTGACTTGAATCAGTCCAGATGGCTCAATGGGCTCTGGATGTTTTGATCAGATTAGTTAATTAAAATAATTAACCATGGAAGGACTGGGAGCTGTGGACATTGCCCTCTGGAAAAGTGCAACCCTTTTTCTTCTCAGTCAGGGGGGCTGGAGGAAGGAATGAGCACAGCCTTGGGCAAGGTGGGCAGAGACAGGAAGGAATTGGAGTTACTGGGAGCAGGGGCTGAAGGCTTGGTTTGCTGCATTCAGAACCTCTCCAGTCACACCATCTGCCTGCCCTGCCTTGGGAATGATCAGCCTGTTGTTACTGAGTCATTAGTCAGAGAGAACAAATTTCCTTTGCCACCCTAAGGACTGATTTTCATTACTCCTCAGTATCCAGCAGCTTCCACTAAAACAACAGGGAATTCCTCTTCCCTGAGCACCACAATCCCAGAGAGATGCTGGGTATAAGCCATTCTGAGGAGCTCATGCAGCTGAAAGAAAAGCTGAGGCCTCATGAGAGTCTGTCCCTTTTGCAGCTCTGCTCAGTCTCTTCCAAGGAAACTCACTCCTGTCTCTAGGATAGCACAGGAGAGGATTCCATAAAGCTGGACCAGAGCAACCCCTGAGAAGTGTAAGAGGAGGGAGGAGACTTCTCTGCTGCACTGAGCCACCAGCAAAAGAACAGCAAACAAACTGCCTTGCCTTTTTAAAGCCATCCTGGTGGGAAAACCCAGCAATTCCAGCTCACTAAAGCCTGTTTTCATCTTCAGTCTGAAAGCCTGAATTCCTCTGCTGGGCAGGTGGTGCTGGAGATGGGAGGGGAACACCTACAACACTGTCAATAAAAAGTTAAAAGGCAAATAAAGAACTATTTTTATATTTGTCAGAACAAAGTGCAGGGGGAATTTAGGACAAAAGGAAGTGAGCTTGGCACCAGAGCAAATACATTTTTGCGTGTTGTAAGGAAAGCAGTGGGGTGGAATTATTGGGATTGTTTAGGTGACTTGCTCCAGACATATCTGGTTGACTGATCCCAGTCAACCATTTGACTTTATGGTTGCTTTGACTCATTGGGAGCCACGAGCCAGCTGCCCCTGGCACTGCTGCTGCAGGACTCCAGTGCCACGCTGGGGATCTCCAGAGGACAAAGCTGATGGCTTTGCCCAGGGGGATCCATCAGCCAGTCAGCTCAGCATATTTGGAAAGATTTTCAAGTGCAAATCCACCCAAAAGTACCAAAATGTCCCTGAGAACAATCAGTTGTGAGGATTAAACTGCCAGGGAAGTGTTTCTGTTGGATACAGAGGATTAAGAATCCTGGCTTCTCTCCGGTTTGACTGCCAGGAACTCGGCGTGTCCCGCAGCGGGTGCTGCCAAGGGAAGGGCAGAGGAAGGGCAAGGAGAAAGGAGACATTCCCCATGATCCTGGCTCTGCCACTGGCTCAGGCACAGCCACGACTCAGTCACAACACTGATATCACAACATTGATATCACAACACTGATATCACAACACTGATGTCACAACAATGACGTCACAGGGACAAGCTCGGCACAGCAAGATAACACTTCATTGCTCACTCCAGAGCCAAGAACCCTTCAGATCCTGTTCAGTGTCCTTCAATAAAAGCTCCTCCACCCATCCCAAGCAGCCAACACAGGAGTGCACATTGCTCCACATGCTCTGCAGGGCTATGGAACTGCCAGAGCTCAGCTGAGTGTCCCTCGCCCCTCTGCTCCCTGTGGGCAGGGGAAGGACAGGGCAGCTCAGCTGGGCCTTCCTCCTGCTCCCCCTCTCCAAACCCCCCATGGATTCACAGGGAATCACTGTGGAGGCAAGCAGTGTGGTGGGGAATGAACAGGTCACTCATACACCTGAGAATTTCACTGCTTTGATGTGTTTTAAGCCCATCAAGTCCACAGAGCAACTTTATTCCACAGCAAAAGATCCCTTCAAGTTCAAACACCTCTGCAGAGCTTGGTATTTCAGCAGGAGCAGCAACAACCTTGGAGGGGATCCTTCAGGATTCCCTTTTGGCTAATACTGTCTGTTTTCATAGCAAATGGTATTGTGTGGGGGGTGAAGGAGTTCCTGAGTGAGCTGAAGGTTCTGGAGCTCAGTGGATAATCACAGCTCACCTCCCAGGAGCCCTCACCTGCCCCGGGTGTCACACACAGAGTGAAACCAAAGGGCAGAGCCAGCTCAGCCCCTCTGGGTATTGTTATTTTTACTCTCCCTTTCCCAAAGCTACAGTGAATGTGTTGTCCAGGACAAGCACTGGAGTCCAGCCCTGCTCTGAACTGAACTGCCAGGTCTGGGAGCTGTCGGTGCAGAAGGGAAGAAGCTCAAATGTCCCTGCTGCTTTCCAAAAACTCCTCAGTTCTGGATGCTGCCTCAGAACCCACACAGCCCAAATGGTGGCACCTGCTGATGGATTGCAGGGCTCCCAAGCTCTGCCAGGCTATCCCTCAAAATCCAGTCAGCTCTGCCAAGCTGGCAGGCTTCTCTGGTCACAGATATTCCCATATGCCAGTGAAAGCCTTAATTCTGACTCTGGCTACATCTGCACGACAGAGAGCATCCACAGAATCCAGAATGGTTTGGGCTGGAAGGGACCTTGAAGATCCTCCAATTCCCCCCCTGCCATAGACAGGGACCCCTTCCACTATCCCAGGCTGCTCCAAGCCCCATCCAGCCTGGCCTTGGACACTGCCAGGGATCCAGGGGCAGCCACAGCTGCTCTGGGCACCCTGTGCCAGGGCCTCACCACCCTCCCAGGGAACAATTCCTTCCCACTATTCCATCTATCCCTGCCCTCTGACAGTGGAAGCCATTCCCTGTGTCCTGTCTCTCCATCCCTTGTCCCCAGTCCCTCTCCAGCTCTCCTGGAGCCCCTTTAGGCCCTGGAAAGGGCTTTGAGGTCTCCCTGGAGCCTTCCCTTCTCCAGGCTGAACAATCCCCTCTCAGCCTGGCAGAAAATGTCCTGGGTTTTCCCACAGCTTTCTGACTGCTCATAGCAAAGCCCTGATGCTGCCTGGGCAGAGGAGCTGGAAAATCCAGAGACAGAGCAGATTGCACAGCAGCAAACAGAAAACATTCAACATACCTTGACACAGGCTGTGCTGAATGTAGTTAGAATAGGAATAAAATTCTTCTGTTTGGATCCTCAGGAAACAATGTCAAAGTGAGGACAGTGGATACATCCAATAATTCAGAAGCTACAATTTAAATGGATTTATTAAAAAATTGATTCAATTCACCAACTGAATTTGGCACCTGCAGCAATGGTGCATCCTAGGCACCAGCAGTCCTTGAGAAACCAATAAAAATATATTTGAGGAAAAATGGATAGAGCTGAATTTATTTTGGAAATCCTGACAATGCCATTTGCATTATTCCTCTTTAATGTTCCTATTTCTGCTCTGCCAAGTTGAGGGAATAAAGACTTATTCTGCTGAGGCTCAGAGGCTTTGCTTTCACATCATCCCTTTTCACAATCACAGTCCTTGTGGACAGAATAAGGCACTCAATTCTTATTTTTCTTCTCATTTCAAAACTCACTTGACTGGTAAAAGTTCTCCTTTCATTGCAGTGATATTTTTTGAGCCAGACTGTAATTTTAACCTGCAATCATCTTTCAGCCACAACAGCTTGATCCAGTCTTTGTCACTTCTGGGATGGTAATTGAGGGATGTTCCCCTCAGACACCCTCAGGCAATTCTACACCAAGGCAAGAGTTTTTTCCAAGAGTTTTTTCCATCAAACTTTGATATGTTTTGTGATCAGTGTTGAAAATTCAGAGTAATCACTGGCTTTTGCTGGATTAATCCATTGCTGAAAATCTCTGCCAGCTTTATTCTCAATTTACCTTCAGCAATTCCAAGAGGCAGATGGAGAGGAGTAAAATACAGAATATAACAAGAAAACCCAGGAAGGAAATGGAGGAATCAAGTTCTGGAAGTCTAAGGGACAAATGGAGAGCAGCTGTACATTAGTGACAACAGGCAGCACAAAATTGGGAATTAATATTCTGAATTAGTAAAAGAGTCCTTGAAAGAGTTTCAAGGGAAATGTGCCTTCACAAATGTCCCTCTGTTACCAGTAATGCACTCCAAGCCATCCCCCTGAAGGAAACAGCTCTTCCATTGATTTTTCAACTGTTTGTGGAGCTGCTGTTGACTATTTTTTGTTGATGCTCTCCCCAACGACTGCCACTCGTTTATAAGATAGCTACAATTAAATACTCATTTTTCAGCGCTAATCCAAGTGGAAATTATTTAAATTCGATGGTTTAAAGAGTGTTTTAAAAGACCCAGAATGAACTTTGCATATAATTATCACTGGGGAATAATTTGAACATAATGTCTTGGGCCACGGAGGACAAGAGATCCCAAAAATAAAGACTGGATTGATACACTGAATTGGAGTGCTCCTAAAAAGAACTTAGGGGATCCAGGTCCCCTACACAGCAGGCCACTAGTGACCCAAAATACTGGACATGTTGATCACACGAGGATTATGGAAAATTTTTCAGGATTCCACACAAGAACATTGAGATGAGGTTTGGTGTACATAACCAGAAGGATGCATCAGGACCAGCCTGAAGGAGAGGGTGACTCCTGTAACACCCAGAGGGATTGTCACCCTTCCTCTCCCCATCTTGCTCCAGGAATACACATGATTTGGCAGCTCAAACATTACCATCTCTGCTGTTTTCCAACCAGGTTCTCAGCCCAACCCCACAAAACAAGGTCACCTGAGATTAACTAAAGGAACTTCTGCTGATTTTGGGGACAGTGACTTGTTCTGACTCATCCCTCATGAGCTGATGGCAATAATGTGTCTGGGCAAGAAGTCTTGGGCACTTGGAAAATTCCAAGAGCTGTGGAGCAGTGCCATGTCTCTCCTCAGCAATGTGATATCCTATAAATCCACCTCATGGGGATTTGCAGTAGGTTTAAGCCCTCCCCTTCCCCCAGTGTCACCAGGGCAGCGACACCTTCGTGGTATTTCAGTGACATTCAGCTCCTATCAATAATTCAGCTGCTCTAATTGCAGCATCTCTAACACATGATGTGCACAAGGTGTCAGCAAAGTCAGCTTCCCCCTGATTAACACTTCTAATTGGCTGTTCTGCTGGGATTTTGTTTCCATGTTAGCTGAGAAGGTCAGAATGGGAGCTCAAAGGGAGCAGAGAAATAATACAGAACCAGTGTTCGTGTTCCAGCAGAAGACAGGAAATTAAAAGCTGAATTTTCTACCTTTAATTCACCTGCCTGGGCTCTGTGTGGCCATTCCTGAAGAATCCAGCTGAACAGTACTTAGGGAAAACTCCCACTGCTTTGCTCCAGGAAGGGCTGGGATGGGGAAAGCTGCCTGCAAAGCCAACAGCTACAGACCTGCCCGCTGCAAACCAGGAAAGAACAGAGGTGCAGCGCCTGCACTTGCAGGAACTGTCCCATTTCCACATGCAAAGTGCTCTAAGGAGGAACAGAAAATCTGTCCAAGGTGATTTGTGATGCCAGTTGCTATGTTCACTGGAGAAAGATGTGCTGGCATCACAACTTTGCTGGCTCTGCAAAGGAACAGTGAATTTCCTCTGCTGGACTGCATTTGATGGAAACACAGACCACCTGTGAGTCACTCAGATGTGGCATTGGTCCCCTCAGCTCTTCTGAAGGAGAAGCTGCAATCCCAGGAATTCAGCCCTGTCCAGGGTAGTTGGGGGCTGTGAACACTCTACACACTCCACAGATAATGTGGGAATCCCCTGTGGAAGGATACACACTGTTCCAGGCACCAGGGGGGAATGGGAAAATCCCTCCTGTAAATCTGCAGGAAATTGTGGCACTCTGCTTGTTCCCAGTTGTGGGAATTTGAGAATTTGGGCACCAGCCTTATGGAGTATGAGTCCTGTAAAATGGTTCTCTCTGCCTTTAGAAGCAGCTGAGCATCCCCAGGCTCCCACAAAGCACATCCAGCTCGAGCAATCTGTGTGTGCTGGAGGGAGGAGGGACATCAGCCTTTGAGGTTTGTCAGCCACAAAGCAAAAACAAACTGCAAGTTATTAATGGCCTCGTCTGCACTTTTTTTGGGAAAAGCTTTTTCAGTTTCTTCCTCTGTTCTAACACAGTGACACTGCCAGCACCCTCTGCTTGTGTCCCAAAGGGAAAAACATATTGAATATGTAATTAATGTGGGATTCTTGGAGCTCCCAAATCAACAGCAACAAGGAGCACAGAAGATGAAGCCACTGATGATTCCAGGGATGTGGAAGCCATCCCTGTGACCTCACAGCCTAACAAACAGATGGAATTGTTTCCACAAGGCCCTGGATGTTGCCCTGAGGGGAGAGAGGCTCTCCCAGCTCCTCCAGGCAGCTGCCCAAAGCTGAATTCTGCTCCAAGCTCTTGTTCCTCTGATCCTGCCCTTGGGGAGGTGGCACTGCTCACTGGGAACAAGTGAAACAAAGGAGCAATGACATACTGGCAACCTTTTTTTGCCTTCCCAACTCCCCAGGGTACTTAATTAATCCACATTTTGTAACCACAATTAATTCTTTGCTGCAAGTCTTGGGAATAGAGTGGGAAAAAACACAATTTAATGTGTTTGGAGAAAAAAAAGCCTGACTCAGAGAAGTGCCAAGTCAGTTGGATTTCACAAAATTCAGACTTTCCATCTGCTTATGGTATTGATGTACCTGACTGCCTTGAATCTGTCTTCCCTCATAATGGGAATTTTGGTCCCTTTTCTGAGAGCTGACAGGAGGGTGGATCCAGGTGGGGGGGTCTCTTCTCCCAGGTGACAAGTAAGAGGACAAGAGGAAATGGCCTCAGTCTGTGCCAGAGGACATTTAGATTGGGTATTAGGGAAAATTTTTCCATGGAAAGGGCTGTTCAGCCCTGGCACAGGGCAAGGATGGCATTCCCTTCCTTGGAGGGATTTGAAAGCCATGTGGATGTAGCACTGGGGGACATGGGTTAGTGGTGGCCTTGGCAGTGCTGGGGGAACGACTGGCCTCAATGGTCTCTGGAGATCTATTCCTCCTTCACCAATTCCACAATTCTAAGATCCATCCCTGCTCTTCCCTGGACTTCCAGTCATGCATTCTCACTGCCTCTAAACCTGCAAGTTCATCCCTAATTGCTGCTGCTGTGAAACTGCCCATTCTTGACTTGTTGCTGACTCCTCAGCCTCCCTGAAGGTGCTCCTTGAGCAGTTCTGCAATATTCAAATATTAATTCAGGCTGCACTGAACAAACTCCCCTGGGAACAAACAGCAATCAGGATAATCCCCTGCAGCTCCACAACTTCCTTGGTCTCTAACAGGTGCTGTCAAATAAATCCACAGAATAAATCAGCCCCTTTGTAACCAGGAGGAAGGATTTTATAACTGCATTTGCTGAGTGGGAGGACATTTTTCTCTCTGCTTTTTTACTGACAGCCAGATAAAAACCACACTAATCAAGAGAGACATGAAACAGAGGCCTTGGAGGTGAATTTCTGTTTATACTGAGGGCTTCTAATCCTCCACTTATTTGAACATTCTGGTGCTACAACAGCAAAGAGAACGGAGCTGTTTGGATACAGACCAGTTTCATTATGGATGGACCAGGAGATCCAAAAATACTGATGGTGCCTTCGTAATATTTTCATGCTAATATTTTCACCTTTGCATCAGCTATACTTTATTCTTCTATCACAGCTTGTCCTTCTCCTGGCAGGACACTCACAGGGACCACCAACAAGGGCAACTGCAGGGGTGGAGCTGGTCTCCATAAAGAAAATACCTGTATCTCTATATATCTCTAAATATCACTTTGTATTTTTCTGTTATGCTACTGCACTGTATTTGCAGCAAAACCCATCTTTGCTTTCTTGCCACTTTAAAAAATATTGCCCCTGGATATTTCCTTCCCCATTCTTGCTCCTTTTATTTCTAAAATGTTCACCAGAATGCACTGTATTTCTTCCCATGGTCTGGAAAATGGATCAAGGCAATGACACCTACTTAACATACATTTTTCCTCCCCAAAGCTTTGCAGTGAGATGAAGGAAGTGTCAATTCCTTCTGAAGGAGAGCAGCACTGGGACTGACTGCTGGCAGCAGGCAGCCAGGATGCAGACACACAGCCCTGGGAGATGAGCAGAGAGCAGCTCTGCAAACCTTATTCATTCAGCTGAAATGTAAATCCTGCTCCTCTGAGGGAACTGGAGAAGCTGCTGTGATCCAGGCAGGATAAAGTGTGCAGGACTCTGGGGGGTTTCATGCTTCAGGAAGCAGAGGATCATGAGAAGGAGGGTCTCTGAAGAGAACTCAGAAAGAGAGGGGTGACATGGACTGGCTGACAGGAAACGTCACCTCTGTGCCACCGCTTGGCACCTTGGGCCATTTTCATGCCAGCAACAGATGTCAGAGAGCAAATGAGTACTGGCAGCTCTGGGATGGTGAGAAAATGGATGTGGGAGGGGGAAACGGTGACAGCCTAGAGAGATGCAAAGATGCATGGGCCATGTTTAAAAGCCTCCACTAAACCCCCTCCTCCTGGGAAGCCCCTGTTTTGTTCCTCCAACTGTTCTCTCTGCTCAGCACCAAGCCCTGCTTGTGCTGCCAAGGGCTGTGCAGAGCTCAGTTATCATGAATGAAATGAATTGAGAACAGTTGGGTATTTATAGGCTCAGCAAGCTGGTGCTCCAAAAAATCTGAAAGCTCTTCGAAGTGCTTTTAGCTCAGAGCAACACTGACAGTCCCTGCCAGCTTGTGGGGACACTTGGGAAGAAGAGTCACGGCAGGAACACTGACCATGGAAGTATCCTGAGCTTTGTGTTGGGCATCTTCCAGTTTGCAGAGTAAACAATAAATTAAAACATGAAGATATGGAAAAAACACAGTGGCATGTCCAAGACTTCTGTGGATATGGATACACAAGATAAGTTCTGCATAGTTTTCTGTGGAAGAGTTCACTTCTTCTGTGGAAGAGACAGCAACGTGATGATGAGTTTAAGATAATTGAGTTGAATATTGCTTAGATATATTGCCAGAGGTTGTAACAGTGGCTTATCACTAATGACACCAGACAGCTTTGAGGAAGCTAAACGTTTCCCAGATATACCAGTGAATCTCTCCCTGTTTCCTGGAGACACACACTCCGAAAAGACAGCAGGACCTGGCAAACCAACCGTTGCTATCACAGAGCTCCTGTAATTCCAAACCAGTTCCGGCTCCTGCAGCCCTGGGGACCAAGGTACAAGGGCCAGGAGCCTGTCCCTGCCTGAACCTGAGCAGCGTGGAAGGCTCCACCAAGATAAGATAGTGGATTGCACCTGCCGTGCGGGCGCGTGTTTGAGATCCACGTTTTCCAGCTGCTGATCCCACCTCCCCGGGATCCACACTCACAGGCCTTGGGACTCTTTCCAACCCAAACCATTCACTGACAGCAAGGCCTTTCTTGAGGAGTAATAGCATTTTCTATCTCCACTATGAGATATGTCAGAATGAAAAAACCTCAAAAAACCCCAAACATATCCAACAGGAGAGGTAGATTGTCATTTTTTTGCTCAGTGTTGAGCATTAGCCAGGCCAACAAAATCCAGAGGGAAGTGTGGATAAGAGTTCTCTCAAAGACAGGAAAGAGGGACAATGTACCTAGAGGGGCTCTCTTCAGTCCCCAGCTTCTCCAGCACAGTCAGTGTGGGGTTACAGTGCTGCAGGCAAAGAATGATGGAGAAAAAATGAGACTATGAGAACTTACCACAGAGGAAAGGTCCATGTTCACCATCCTCCTGTCATCCAGGTCGACTGGCTGGAGGCCTGCGACGTTGAGCTGGACAGAGGAGGTTCTGTAAACAAAGCTCAGCAGCCAGTCCCCCCTGGAAGCAGAGAAGAGTGGGAATAAATCCTGTTGCCCAACCAATGCCATGTGGAACCAAAGAATTCCAGAACAGTTTGAGTTGGAAGGGACCTTAAAGCTTATCCTGTTCCACCCCCTACCATGGGCAGGGGGCACCTTCCACTAGACCAGGTTGCTCCCAGCCCTGTCCACCCTAACCTGGAACACTTCCAGTGTGTTACTACTCAGACCATGAGGAGAGTGGAAGTGCTGGGAAGCACAGTGATGTCTGGACCAAGACCTGCTGCAGGTCTGTGTGATGTAGCAATCACTCTAGGAATCACTTGCTGGATTCAGGGCAGGTTCCTGGGACACAGGGGTGTAACTCTGAACTGAATCCTGATCCATGGCTGTTGTCTCTTTACCTGCAGTGAGTTTAAAAATCTGACCCTTCTGTTTATTTCTATGTTTGCTCAGAGTTTGCACATTGACGTATTTCATCTTTTTAATATACTGATAGGTTCTCCAGCCCATAAAGCTGTAAAGGTGATGAGACCTACAACACTGATGTTATGACATAAATATTGACTGTGAAGCTCCTGGGAGTGCTCCTGATTTATAGGTACTGTAGAAATGCATGGCTTCAGTGACAGAACTAGGAAGGGTTTGTTCCCACTCTAAAGCAGTGCCATAAGTCACTGTGACAGTTTCAGGGTAGACTGTGGCATGAGGAGAGCTGAGCAACAGCACAAAATCTGGGCACTGAAATGCCACTGTACTCTACAGAGCAGACTGAAGTGGGACACGAGTGGGATTTGTGCTCTGTGATGGCAGCAGGTGAAATGCTCCTGGCACAGGTGCCCATTCCTGGCTACTCCCAAATAATCCACACTAGGAGTTGGAAGTCTACGCAGAGCCCTGTAAGACCTTTGCAACACATTCACACGGCTCAGGTGTGGGTTCTTTGAGAAGCTGAGCCAGTCCAACTGATTTGGGTGAGGCTTCCCACTGGGAATTTGCAGCCCTGCTGTTAAGGGGGAGGGGACAGCTCTGACAGCTGACAGGGCTCTCACTTGCCCTGTCCCCTCATATTCCAAAGCCAAAGGAGAACAAGGACTGAAGCTCAACAACTGGGCTCAAATCTGATCTCACAGGAATTCTATTCTATCCGACCTAAACAGAGTTACTCCTGAAGTGACAGAGTGAGGCCACCCTTTGTGCAAGCAAGAGACCAGAAAAATCAGAATCAGGTGAGGCCTTACCACAAAATGTTTGTATAATCTTTCTCTCTACCTCAATCCTCACAGAAATTCCCCAAATCCCTCAATTCCCTTCTCGAGCTGCCCCTCATGTTACCTGAATAACTCTCTAGACACACACACTGTATTTTATTCCAGCAGCACAGTCAGGCTTAGGAACTATAACAAGATCTTTTTTGTGTGTCTGTGTGTGTGTGTTATAGGAAATGGATACACCAAGCTTTTTGCAGTGAAATTTCTTTTTGTAGAACAGACAGGAACAATATTTTCTGGGTAAACTCAGTTATATGATTTCTATCAGCAATGATTTCTATCATTTATGGCTTCTTGGAGGAACTCAGAGCACTCCCAGGGAGGCAGCTTTTCCTTATGGCACAGGAAGAAACACTGCAAGTGGTGTTTACATCTGGCATCCCTGAAAATCCTGGGATCCAAAGAGGACAAAAGTAACAATTTCTAGCCTAGCTGAGAGATGGGATTGACAATTTGTTGTTTTAACCTTGAATACTTTTAATTAATTTATTTAATTATTCTTTCTAAGTTAAAACACTCTGTTAGAATCACAGTAACACAGTACTTCCCCACCTTCCATGTACATGTGTAGGCATCCATATGGATGTGTGCATGGAAAACACCAGCAGCATTTTCACCTGTCCTTGACCCAAGGGCTCACAGCTTTATAAACTGTCTTGACTTGCAGGTTCTTTGCTAATTTTCTTTCCTGGTTATTTCTCAATTTATTTCCCCATGCTCTTAGTCTTCCCCACTTCATTTCTTGGTTTTAATTTCCCCTTATCTAATTGTGCTGGTAAGCAGTGTTCCTGCCACAATTATCTTCCAAGACACAGTCATTAGGTTTGGAGCTGTCACTTGACTGCTTAATAGCTTTTGTGAGATTGTTTCAGCTGTTTCAGGTCTCTGAACCTCCCTCTTCTCACCCAGCAGCTCCCACAACTCTGCACAACAGTTGTCTGCTTTTATTTTTAAAATGTTCTTAAATGTGGTTTTAAAGGGCTGGTATTTGTTTTGAAGGCAATCTTTGTATTCTTTCATATCCTTACTAAATTTGCTACAGCTATTCCAGCTATTCTTCCTTTGCAAGTTAAATATCTTGTTCGTGTGGACTATCTTGACCAGAAACCCACTCCAGATATAAAACCCTTCAATTTCCTTGAGCTCCTTCGCTTCCATTGAGATTTTCACATGTTTTTCCCCATAAGCAGCCACAAGTGAACTGCATGTTAAAGCTTTTATAGATTCTAATTCCCATTCTTTAAGTCAGTGAACTTAACTGCTGTATTTACAGCCCTTCACACAAAGCTGAGATTTAAAGGGCCTTCAGAATATGTCAGATTACACACACAACACACTGACCCAGCTAGTTTAGGCTGTGAGTGGTAGAACACTGTCCCTCTGTGAACAGGACCTACATGGGCTTCCAGAGGCACAAAGATCCAAGAGCTGTGTCAAACAGCCTCCATGTGCCTCCTGAAGCTTCCATCTCGAATGGATCTCAGGGAGAGAGAGGCCTGGAGAGACAAGGCTCTGGCACTGCTCAATCAATGTCCTCACCAGCACTCACAATGTACTTGAAAGGGACAAATGCCCCAAACCATTTCCAGGCTAACACCACTGGGCACTGAGCTCACACTGACCTGCAGAAGCCATTTATGATCCTGCCTGACACCACTCTGGTAAGAGCTCTCCAGTGCTTGGCTTCTCCTTCCACTGGAGCTCCCAGTAAGACAACATCTTCAATGATCCCTTCTGAGCCTGTCAAGGTGAAAGCAGAACAGTTTGGATTTAGAAGATGGATCAGAAAATATTCTTATATCAAATGTGTTGAGATGTGCACTACGGAAAAATCATAATTTGAAAGACAGAAACAATGGAAAGGAGGATCATAAATAAAACTTTGCATACATCTTAAGTGTCCACAATTCAACTGGAGTTAGTAAATGTGAAAAACTAAGATCCTCAGACAGTGCAAAGGACCAAGCTGATGGCAGGAGGGAGAAGTGGCCTGGCCTCTGCCCAGAAAGGTGCTGTTCAAGCAGCAAACCTCTGGAAAGGTTTGGAAACCCCTGGAAAGGTCTTTCTGCAGACTCACTGATGTGGATTTGCACAGCGCTTTGAAATAGGTGAAGGGGTCTGAGATCCCACAGAGTGAGCAAATGTTGTCATACATGAACATGAGGAACTCTTCACACAACTGATTCTGTGAAAAACATGACCTGATCATGCAAGAGGAAATCCCAAATTGTTAATATTCATTTGGAAGTAGCAACAATGGAGGCACTTGCCAATACCCAGTGAAGATCTATCAAACTGGTTTGATTTCCTGCTGTAACCTGAATGCCCAGGGCCTGATTTGCTGAACAGCAGTGTTGACTTTTAAGCATAATAAATCTTCCTCACTTATCAGAGAGCTGCAGCTGGGCAATTTCAGGAGGAATAATGACGGAGTGAGAAATATTGGGCAGCTCTGCTGCTTTTCTAAACTCCTGAACAATATATCAGTATCTTCCATAAATCTTTGTAAAGAGAGATGAAGCCTCTGATGCCACAGCAGTTAAATGGAAGACTCAGGAGCAGAACATTCCAAATCCATACTCTGCACCTGTGGGAGACCAGGCTCCACAGACTTGAGCTAAACTCAGCATTTGAGGGAGAGGTGCTGCCTGGGCACTTTTCAAATGTAAATCACTTAGCTTCCTTCCCCTGATGACAGTAAAGGATTGGAGCTGCCTGCAGTGCCTGCATCCTTCTCCACGGTGTAAATCCCCTGCCTGACAAATCCAAATGAGCTCTCCTGGAATTATTTCTTATTGCAGAGCAATTTTTGCACCAAGCAAAAAGAGCAAAGAGCAATTCAATTTTGTGAGTGTAATCTGTGAGCAATAAAGCCCTGTTCCCATAATTATGGGCAATGAAAAGGAAACCCAGAGTCTCGCAGGAAACTCATCCCAACCAAGGTTCTAAATTCCATGTCCATGGTGTGAGGCAAGTGAATAAACAAGCAGCTAATTCATCAGGATCCTGAATACTTGGGCAAGGTGTTGGAAGCTTTTGTTTCTCCAGTCCTTTGTCCAGCTTATTGCTTGCTCAGAACAAAAAAAAAATGTTTAGCCTTGGCTGAAAAATGCTCATTTTCTTTGAATGTTGACAGGATAGAAACCTGGGAACAGATCACTGGCCTGCAGAGCAGCTGAGGCTCAAGATAAATGAAATGTATTTCACAGTTTGTAAATCTTTTAGATGATGAAAAACAATAAAGTCTGTAAAAGCCATGAAAAAAGAAATTACTTAATTAACCATTTAGCCTCATAGAGAGTGGCTAATGAACAAGGAGTTTTATAAAGGAAAATTTCCATCAAGTCCAAGCAAGTGAGAACAGAGTGAGAATGAGGCCAAAATTCAAACCTGATTAAGATGATTTCTCCAGAAAAGGTGTGGAAGAAAGAAGCTGTCCCAGAGACCATAACCAATCCTGAGAGCTGGGCTTTGCTGTGCCCTAGGGATGCAACTCACTGGGAAAGGGAAAGCACCTCAGCACATCAGTCCTGACTGGAGGGAGAACAGGACTGGAACTCAGCTCTGGCTGTGTACAGACATTCCAGGATAGAGCTGGCAGCAGTATTCCCAACACGGAGCACAGCAGGGACCACAGCCCAGTGGGATACTGGTCACATGAGCTGTGATCAGAACCAAATACCCAGTGTGTGACACCTCACTCCTGTCACACACAGCTGGGTTTCAAGGTTTGGTCTCTGGTGGTAACAGCCATTATCAATTTGCATTAGTTTGCTAATTGCTAAGTATTTACTAAAAAGCATGGGAATCACGATGCAGAAATCAGAGCAATGATCTTCCCAAGCAGCAATGTCTCTGATGGCTCATTTACTCCAGCTTCTGCCTAATGTCATTTTCTGGAAACCTACTGAGCTCTGGCTCCCCAGGTGATCCATGATGAAGTATCCAAAGGTTATTCCATTGCTTTGCAGAGAAGTATTTGAACAGAATCTGTGTTCCTGCCACGGTGTTTCACTGGCCAATCCATCATTAGCCATTTGTCCTCAGAAATGCCACTGCCATCTGGATACAGAGCCCTGCATGACGAGGCCGTATGTTCCTTTCCTGTGAGACATCCAAGTCCAAACCCAAATCAGTCTCAGCTGTCCCAGGTCCCAGCTCTGCTCCTTCTGTGGCTTGCTCTGGAATGTGCCTGTGAGAACGCCTTGGCAATCTGTGCTAAACATGCTGCTTTTCATCTCACAAACAGCTCAGCTTTCAGAATTCAATTAAGGAGCTGAAAAATCAGTGTAGGGTGGGAGCTGCTCTGATACATCACCACGATACTTGGATTTCTTTGGAGTGGCAGCCAACCTTCCAGACCCCTAAAGATTTCCTCCCTAAGCTATGGGCTCGTGTCATTCCAGAGCCTGTAGACTGAAATAAGAACCTGGAAATACCTCAGCCCTTGGCATTCTCAGGACACAAAAAGGGTAGATCTAGGGCCAGATTAGGATCTGGGTTCTGGCTCCAGTGTAACTCCATAAGGATTATTCTGGATTTGATTATATTTATTTTGAGAACAGAATTCCTGTATTTGAAGACATTTATCTTAAATCAGAAGTGAAGTTCTGGCACACAGCTGTCAATCCTGACCTTCTCCATCCTCACTTGACTCTGTTCCCACCTTCTTGGACTTTACTGGACATTTTCCTTTATAAAATTCCCTAGTTATGATTTATTGTGAAATAAATGGTTAATGAGTTAAATTGCTATGTGGGGGGAAGGCAGGCTGCACACACTCACTGCTGACTCAACTCCAAGACAGAATTTTCATCAACTGATCATAATGATTTTACTCTTTTTTTCCCCCTAAATTAAAAATAGAAATCTATTAATAAACAGAACCACAATGGGTAATAAATTGGCAGATGGTTTTATACTTGACTTTGGGGGAAAATTACCATGAAAATAGCAGATGACAGTGGCATTTCAGAGACTTAAATGGAAGGCAGGACTCAGGGAATCAGACACCAGAGCTGCAGAGAGCTCCCAAGAAAGGCAAAGCATCCTCTGCTGGGATCAGGCAGTGCACAGGCAGCTCCAGACTGATCACAAATGTCACGTTGCTCTTTACAGACCAAAATGACCCACTGAAACCCCTCAAGGGAAGACAGTGGATTTTTTCTGCTGGACTGGGGGAAATGACAGAAGAATTTGGCTCCAAAGGCATTTAAACCTCATTTTTTGCGTTTTCATCCTATCCTAAAAGAGCCAAGCTGTGTTCTTCCCCTTGGAAGAAAAATTTCTCAACCAGGAGTAAGAAAAATAAAAAATGGTTAGAAGGTGAATGTTACCTTTTTCCTGAGCCATTTCCTGCAGGCAGAAGTAAATGACTCTGGCACCCAGGCTGAAGCCAATCAGTGTGACAGGTCTCTGGCCCTGAGAAAGGAGAGGAAAAAAAAATGCCACCAAATGGTGTTTTCTCTGGAAAGAGAGACTGGGCTTAGGATCCCTGAGAGCCTGAGACACAGAGCACTTGCTTCTGCACCACCTTTGAAATACTGGAGCAATTTGGTTGGTTTCAAAGGGATCAGGTCTCCTCAAAGTTATGCCCAGGTCAATATGGAGAATGCTACATATCTGAGTATTTTGTATGTTTTGATCTTCAGGAAATCAACTGAAAACAGTCTAATGATCAGAAGTTACAACAAAGCGGATGTTCCAAACAGAACCAAAACAGATGCTGTTGTTGGTTTGAAATTTCCAAATGAAAACCCTATTCAAGGAACAAAATTTTCCTAGAAATGTTTCAGTACACAGAAGAAGAAGCTGTAATACAAAAATACTGACCACTTCTAGATTTCAGGCTGAGTGACAGCAGCAGCATGCAATGGTTATAAAAGATGATGTGGCTTTTAAGCTTTAAGCTTTTATTTTGAACAGCCTAATAAGATTTTCTGTAAGATTAAAGGGAGCCTAATCCCAACATCAATGAAAAATGATCTTTGTAATATCCAGGGAGCAGGTGTGCTATGGACACCCCAGACATCTCATTAACTAGTTTTAGACTCTCTAGCACACTGGAATGTGTGTTTTCACAACAGCAAATGCTTAACAGGCAAGAACAAAGGCGCCATAGCAAAAGAAAGGGCTTGTATGAAATAAAGTTCATTGAAACTTGAAATAAAATTCATTGAAACTTGAAATAAAGTTCATTAAGTTTTCTAGGATGGGGTTTTTATGAGACATGAGGTTTGCTCCTCCTCTGCTGTTCCACCTTGCTGGGACACACAGCTCTGGGGTCACAGCTCCCCTTGGGCTTCTCTACAATCAGCAGTGACTGCTGTAAGACAAACACGTGGCCAGCAAAAACCAGTGCTGGCCCAGCAAATGATGGCAGGCTCTTGGGGGGCAGAAATGTCTTTTTTTGAGTCTTTTCAGAGAGACTTCTGTCACTTCTGTCAGGTACCAGCCCGTTCCCCTTCTCTGCAGGCAAAGCTATGGCTTACTGGGCATTGGCTGCCACCCACTTTTCTCTCAGGTTGCTTTGCAGGTGCCTCTTAATGATCCATAAATATTTTTAACACTTTGTATTCTCCTTTCCTTTTCACCCATCCTCACCTCCTGCTCTCTGACTTCCACTAGGTGAGTGGGCCTGGCTGTGTTGTGACATGGTTAAGCCACAGGTAATTTATAACCTGGATCTCTTCTTCCTCATTGAGAAAAGCTTTTGGTTAAATGGAACAAATCTCAGCAGGATTTCTCTGATCCACTTGAGACCTCCTCCTTTTCCCCAGGTAAGCCAGATACCTAGTGGTCACCTTCATGCAGCATTCTCTGCGTTTTTGTTTTATTCATTTTTGTCCCCTTAGAAAGATACCAGCTAACCAGCATGACTGTAAAACTTCACCTCCCTGGGCCAGTTCCCTTCCAGCTGTTACTCCTGGATAATTGTGGCCACTGACCTGCTGTCTGCTGAGCAGGATGTGTGCAAGGTGTTTGCCCACTTCAGCAGAGCGATGCAGACACACTCCCCAGGGGTTGTCAATGACACTGGCAACCGTCAGGAGCGACGCTGGCCAAGTCAAGGCTGTCACAATCCCTGCAACACACAGAGGTTCCTTAGAAAACACCAAAATCAAGAGAGTTCACTGAAGTTAAAGGCTAAGCCTAGGAGCTTATGTCATTCCCAGCTCTTCTTTCCCAATAGCTGTGCTGATAAATGCTTTGCTGGACTAAAGATAAGAAAGAATCTGATGTTCTGGCACGGGGGGGGTGCGTGTAACCTGCGTGTTGGGACGTTTCTGTACAGCAGTAAATGTGTAATAATATAGGGAAATGAACAGGAGAAGGAAGGTGTTTCCAGAACAGAGTGACGCAATGACATGGTGGCTCAGCAGTCCAGGAAAGCACAGCTAAATTGCAGGTGTGGTAGAGGAGGTTCTCAGGTCACTTCTGCTGGGCAATGCCAGCACTGCCTCCTCCAAAACATTCCTTCTTTAGGAAAGCTCCTCTAACACTGAAACTGCACAAGAGCCACTCAAGCAGATCTGACAGGATTTCGTTTCTTACCTGACAAGACAGTGAATTTTAGGGCTTCTTGAGCCATCATGTTCACAAAACCATTCAGCAGGGAATCCAAGGCGTTGCCAAGCTCCATCAAGTACTTGGATTCCCAGGCCAGGCAGTACTGCTCACTTGAGTGCAACATGCTGCTCCACGGGGCTGTGAAGCTCCCTGGGAAAGGTTGCAAAGATGGAATTCATGTTTGGAGAGAACACAATGGCTGACTCCTAGCAAGAGGAGCCCAACAGAGGATCAGAACAGAACCTGCAGGACACTGGAATATTCTAGCAATGCTATTAATGACAGATCAACACTGAAGGGCAAAGCAGAATTGTCATCTTAATTAATTAAAAGCCTTCCCACACTGTTTCTTCCCCAAACAATGCAGGTGAGGTTGAGGCAGCTGCTGATCAAAGTGACACAAGATCCCCCCAGTAGTCTATCTTATTTGGGGACACATGGATTGGCAACTACTGGCAGCTCCAAAATCACAAGGTGACAAATTCCATAAAACACCTGTCCTCAGTCCCTCTGTTTGAAGGAGTGCGTACACAGACAGACACTGCTGTAAGGAGGAAAATGGATGACAACCCTAGTTTTGTTCTTTAAAACATTCTAGCAGATTGCTAGTTATGGAAGAAGAATGTGTGTCATCTGTAACTCCCTTTTACGGGCAAACAGACACAAAATGTTCCTGGAGGGACACACTTGCCTCTCTAACTGTGCCTGGGAGCCCTCCAGCTCTGAGGATTTGGACCTCTGGCAAGCAGAGAGAGAAGCCAAAGCACAGCACTGCAAAGTGAGGAGAACTTCCCTGTGACAGCAAGCTGCAGCCTGGCAAGTGACAGGGCGAGGCATCCTTCTGCATTAATGATATCCAGAGTTAATTATGGTGGTTCTCAATAAACTGGCAGCTGTTCAGTCAGCTGAAGCTGAGCACATTAGCAGACAGGTGACATATTTTATATGACAAGCTACACTGGAAAATCAAGCACTACAGACCTTTCAAGGTTTCCCCTGTAAGTCACCTCCCAAGTGCTGTGCTTAACAGGATTTACTTGACAGAAGTTTCTTGCCAATAAACTTCATTAGCTGGCAGATATGGAGAGAGCAAAATCACACTATTTTCTGTTAATTCCTGGTAGATAAACATAAGGTCTCAGAGACACTTTGTACTAGTGCTGGCAATCATCTCCCAGACAGACGTTTTCTGGCAAAACCATGCAACAGTTCCTATCAGAAACAATCCTGCTATGGCTGCTCCCAGTCCTGCTATCATCACCAACATAATGCCCTTTTTTTTTTCCTCTATTTGCCTGGGATTGCAGATTGGGTTGCAAAGTCTTATAGTGAGAATTGACATGGTTCAGTTACCATGCTTAGAAATGTGGGGCAGACATGGTGCTTTGTGAGCACAAATACAGCCTGGAGTAAGACACAGCCACAGCTCTTGGAGCTCCTCTCTGCTTCTTCATCATGTTCTTACCATATTTGCCAGTGCACAGCCATCCAGTGATTGCTATGGTGATGTGGAGCTGCTTCCCTTCTGTAAGTGGGAGGAATTCAAACTCTTCTATGGCTCCCACACGTTTCTTCATTTTGTATCCTACACACAGCCAGGAAGAAACACACAGCTCAGAGATGGCACAGAAAGGACACCCTCTGCTAACAGTAGGAGTTTGTTAAGAAATTAATTGGGTAATCTGGAGAGGGCTTTTTTTTCCTTTCCAAAACCCTCAGTCAGCCCATGCATTACTTATAGCTTAGTAAGGAGCCAACATGATCTTTCTGAGCTTGTGTGATTTGAGGGAATCCAGCAGAAGGGGTTTTTTGCTGTAACAGCTGCTTTTCTCCATGGCAGGATCTTTCTAACCCAAAGCAGGATGTTTTCATTTCCTTCATTAACCACACACCAAATATTCTTTCCCTATTTGGTCACCAGGGGCTACACAGTACCTTAGTTAGCACTGAGACAAGAATCTCATGGATTACACCTCAAATCACTTTCCTCACTCTGCAGAGAGCTCGGTGGGGTCATTAACTGTGTTTATAGACGTGATCCTGTGCCCCAGTGGCTGAGAATGGTGTGGTCACTCTCTCACCAGTAAGACCAGCTCCTGCTGCTCCAAAAAGGGATGCCATGACAGCAATCCCAGCAGTGGATCCTAAAGCAGCTGCTCCAGCACTCCCGATGATCGTGGCAGCTCCCGCAGCAACGAGAGGGGCAGCCAGGCCTCCTGTCAGACCTGAGGATGCAGCAAGAGATATCACCAAACTATTATCCCTTAAAAACCCCAGGCAGGCATTCCCCTGTGCTGCTACTGCTGCTGGAAGAGCTTTTTGCATGTCCAACAAAGAGGCTTTCTGAGACCCTCTCCAGGTCCTGAATCTCTGCCCAAATTCTTTGGCTGACTTCAGACAAATGAAGAATAATTTCAAAGTCAAAGGAAGACTATGTGGTGATCTGGGGTGAGCTGTGCTCTGCTCAGGAAACATTGATCTGATCTCACACTTTTGATTTCAGAGTTCAGAGCTGATCCTCTTATAACATGACAGCAAAGAAGGAGAAAACATTTTTAAGGGTGACAACCTCAGTTTAATGCTTCCCCCAGCTAGTGAAGCTACACTGGAATAACTTTTCCAGCTAACTCTTTCATGTTTTTCTTTATGGGGCTGAAAATACTTTACTTGGAGTCAGACCCCTCTCTGTCCCTGGTGCTGTGTCCCCAGAATGCCAAGGGCAGCCTCACCAATCACTGTTCCACCCCCAACAGTTGCCAGACCGATCAGCAGGTATCTCTTCAGCTTTTTCCTTCTTTCCTTCTTTTTTCTTGAGACTTCTGCAGTTCTGTGGGGGGATTAAAAGTACAAAAACTAAGGGAAAAGCCCAATGGATAACAATGCTGCATCAGAATCTGCTTTTATTCTCCTCAGTGTAACTTCCCTCCCAGGAACAGTAAAAAGGAACATGCAGGTGTGCACTGTGACAGCACACTGAGATTTATGAGCATGGATTTAGAGATTTAAACTGAATGGATTAAATGGACCACAGATTTAAACTGAAACAATTTAATTGCTGACAAAAGCCAACAGATATTACTTACTCAGAAAACCCTTCCTAATAGGGCTGAAGCTTGTAAAAAAAAGAAAGAAACAAAAAGTCAAAAGCATTTCATTAACTATATGCTGTTCTAAAAACCACAAGAAAGCTAAGAAGAAACAGGGAAAAGTGTTTGAAATAAAAGGGAATAGGGGTAATTTGTGCTAACAAACAGAGATGCAATTAAACTGTTTTACAAAAGCAGTATTTACTACAAGCTGTTTTCTAATTGCCCATCACAATATAATGATATAATAGGAATTAAACACAGTCATCAGTGTGCATTTAAGCTGTATTTTAACAAGCTTATCAGAAAGAGGTAAATAAACCTAAAAGGAAGAAATACCAGTTATTAGCCACTACTTTTGACTTCTCTCCAGTGTCTTTGTTTTCTCTCTTACAAGAAGTGCTTCCATTTCAGAGGAGAGTGGGAGAAACAGAGGATACTGGCATAAGTTGTTTCAAGAGGACGGTTCCTTCTGGCCTGTTTACACAGCAGTTAATTCAGACCTTGAAACATGACAATTTATCTTGCTTCCAAACTTGGATATTTTCCCTGTTAATCCTAGCCTAATTTTGGATTTTCATTATCCATATAATTGCTTAATCTTTCCTGGAACCCCCTAAGCACACTGTAATTTTGATTAAGACAATTTTACACGAGTCCCAAACAATATGCAGCTTTGTGAGGCGCAGCAGGAGGGGAATGGAGCTCAGTGGGTGAAATCCCTGAGTCACTGCACTCACTGGCAGAACTCCCACGGACCTGCACGTCACGGAGACTTTGTCTCCACAGAGCCCCTCCAAAAAACCATTGCTCATTACCTTATGCTGCTGCAAACATGGTGTCTGCAGAGAGCAACACCTCTCCAATTTCTGCACAGCCACAGCCACTTCTACAGCCTCATGGACAAAGCAGGGTTTGGATATCAGAGAATCATGGAATCATTGAGGTTGGAAAAGATCTCCAGGACCATCAAGTCCAAGCTGTGCCCAATGCCCACCTTGTCACTCAGCTCAGAGCACTGAGTGCCATGTCCAGTTGTTCCTTGGACACCTCCAGGGATGGGGACTCCACCACCTCCATGAGAAGCCCCTTCCAATGCCTGACAGCCCTTTCCATGAAGAAATTCCTCCCGATTTAACCTGAACCTCCTCTGGCACAGCCTGAGGCCATTTCCTCTCATCCTTTCCAAATGCTCTACTTTGTGCCTTAGTCACCAGTCTGAATGCTTGGCTTAGGATAAAATTGCTCCTGGAGTTCTTTATACGAGTGCTGCAGCCAGGCTGTTCATACCTAAGCTGGCAATACCCAGCAATTTCTGTTCTACATGAGGTTCATCAGCTTTTACAGTCACTGCACTGTGTCTCAGGCTGAGAATAATGACAAGAGAGCTGGAACGTGTCTAACTTGGAGTCAGTTGGAATAATGAGCAGTTTGAGTTATGTGGGGAGAAAGAGAGTGGCAGCTAAATCCTGCCTGCTGATGCAGTAAATAAAAGGAGAAGTTTTGCCTGTCACTTCTTCCCTTCTGGAGCTGCCAGCAGCTGCTTCCTAATGGCTCCTCCATTACCATTATCACTGCATTACCAGACTGCTTTTATCCACTGTGGTAATTAACTGCTGCTTCTGCTATTTCTCTACCCTCACTGAGCTCAGATGTGCAGTTTCTCACCTGAACCACAAATTATATTCAGAGAGATTGTTATGGGGAATTTCAGGTGATTTTCCAATAAGGAAAGGTGCAGGAGCACACATTAGCAAGTGAATGCTGTGATGTTTTCCAGTTTCTTACAGAATTGTGTACAAAATAAAGGTTCTCACCTGCAGGTCAGAGCACATTTGGTGCAACTAACAGGGTTTAAGTGGTTTGAGCATTATTCTTTAGAGGACTGTACATTTAATCTCGTAGGTTCTGTGCCGCAATGCAACATATCCACAGCAGCAAAGGCAGGAGCAAAACCTCCTGTTAACAAAATATCAGTAAAAACACCTGTGCAGGAGCTGCCAAACCCCTGGTTGGTTATTTCTGCTCCAAAACCTCTTGCTGGTCAAAGCTGGAAGCATCCCAAGCACATAATGGTATTCCCAGCCCCAAAATCTGTGAGGTCAAGGTGGTGACAGGTTTATATTTTTCTTCCTTTCCCCATTGACTCCTGACTTCAAACCAAAGAAAGGGTCATCAATTCCCCACAAATCTCAGCCTTGTTTAAGCACAGCAACAACAATGTGTTTGCACTGTGGTCTTGGGCTCCTCTCATCATAAGGATTTTTCTTCTCTTTTTATCCAATAGACATTTACTCCCATGGCTGCAATTTGGGCAAAGGACAAGCTAGGAATCCCACAGCAGACACACAGGAAGATCACTGGGCTGGCAGCAGGGTTTGAAATCCACACTGTTCTTCTGCTGTTATCAGACACAGCTTAAAGGCCCAGCACTGAGCTTGTTTCCAGAAACTACAGCAAAACAGTCCCCATTAATACCAACCCTTGCTCCTGCACACCAAATGTTTAGAAGTCCACGATCTTTGAGATTATTCTGACTTTCCCTTTTTACAGTGTGCTATAAAGTTAAGCATTATTTAAACACAGCTGTTACTGGAAGATACCCATCACATGCTGGACCCCATGGTAAACATCTGAGCTGAACCATGGCAAGGGTGTCGATTGAAGACTTTATTAGCACTCAGGGTAATCTCATAACCCGTTTGCTGAGTTGACAGATAAAATATTTCCCTTGAAAGTCCACTATGGACATGTTTACTGCCTTAAATATTGCTAAACTGTCGCACAATTCCTGCCTGATGAGAGGAATATAAAGATACTACATTTCTTATAGATACCAAGAATTAATCCTATGTTAATAACATAGAATTATGAGCCAGGTCTGTACATATCTGAAGATTCAGCCTGTTGCCCTCAGAAATCTCCCTTCAATAGGAGTCATCCAGCTGTGTCTTAAAGATACTTAAAGACAGATCCAGAGACAATGAAGAGCTGAGGATCCAATCCTGATTATCTGTAGGAACTTCATTCTGCAAGAGGCAGTTCTATCTGAAGGATATTGGGCCAAGAGACAACAAGATCTTTGTGATGTATTTATGCAAAATCTACAGTCTCTGAGAAGCAACTGGAAAGAGGAAAGGAGGCAGCTCAGTGCAGAACAGCCTCTACCAATGTGCAAGGCCAGGTCTCAGCTCTGATTTTAAGAATGCTGAGCTTTTCTTCTTGTCAATGCTGTGAGGGCTCTGCAACCCTAATCAAGCCATAAATGATTACAGTAAGAGGCATGTGGGGAATAATCAGAGACTGGACTTAGGCACAAGTAATTACTGCTAAGTTTTTGAGCACTGGCAATGTTTTTTGATCCCATATCAGCCCAAATGTTCTTACTCTGATTCTTCCTCTTTTTGTTCCTTCAAGCTCTCAAGCAGAGATTCTTCCAGGACTTCCAGATCTTCCAAGGGAATTCTCAGCAGCCAGCTGACACGGCAGATCAACACCCTGGCTCGAGCATCATAGGATCCTTGAAGAGAGAAAAGCCCAGGAAATCAGTCTGATCAGTCTGATGACACAGTTTAGTTAAGGAGCAGAGTACTCAAGGAATGTGTCACAGAGCAGCTCCTTCCCCCAGGCCCTCTTTTTCTTCCAGGAACATGAGAAGAGCCTGATAAATGGAAAATCCTTCTTCCCTGCAAACAGAGCCACCACACCAGGTAATGCCCCTGTGGCAGGAAAAGGATCTCAGATCCTTTGATCTCCATCCTCTGTGGTAGAGGCTGGCTGGCAACTTTTCAACAGAGAAATGCTGCAGCAGGACCACTGCTAACTGGAAATATCAAACATGTCTGTGTGGGTAACTGGGCACAGCCCACCTCAACTGCACCACTGCAGAAAGGTGGCATTTTGTAAAAATGCACCTCCATGCAAAAGCTTTATCTTTTTCTTTGGTGGCAACAAGAGGCATTCAGGAGTGTAAAGCTACACACTAGCTCCCCCAGCAGCACCACGGACAAACGTTTGCTTTTACACTCCCTGCTGGAGATGCAGGAGTGGACAGTGCACTCAGACAACAGCACACAACAGAACTGAATAGTCCTGGTTTCGTAAGCAGGTGTTCTTGAAGAAAAGACATCTTAAATGTAATAGATTTTAAATTATTTGTGCCAACTCTTGCCTTTTTAATGTGTTTCTCTCAGCAGCACCTACTACTTCCTAATGTTTGGCTTTTATAAAGGGTTCTTGGTGCACTCTGGGATGAAAAACACAATTGTTTTTCTCAAGGTGGGTGAAGATACCAGCAAGACCCAATTACAAAGAATGTTTGTGATACCTGCTGCACGTAGGTCAAATATGGCATTGGGCAATCTATTAAGATTGTTTATTTATTACCATCATTACCAAGATACCAAACTAATTCCATAGCCTTTGATGACACTCTTGATCAGGTTTGTGCTTAGTTGAGAAATGAGGATAGGATTTATCTTCACTCCTTCCCGAAATGTGGCACGTCCTGCAAGTCCAGGCAGGTGGAACGAGCCCCCTTCTTTTTTCTGTCTGCTGACATTGCTGGGCTCCTTCCTCACCAGCCTGGTGGGAAGGCAGCGAGGCTTGGAAAGATATTTCTCCTAAATCCCAGCTTCACAAAATAAGCAGTTTTGCAATAACTGACTTGTCAATTTTCCATTAAAAATAAAGAAAGAACAAAACCTGTTTTGTTCTGCAGTGCAACAGGCTAATCAGCAAAGAGTGAGTTCTTTCCTGTGAGAACATGTTAAAACACAGAGATTGAAAAAATGCAAGTAGTGATAGAATCCAGGCTTCTTTTAGAAATGAACATTCTGTTCAGCAGACAGTCTTTATTTCATTAATTTTATCAGACTAATCCATGTAATGGATTGCAAACCAGAGAATTGTTTTATGTGTAATATAATATGTGAGAAAAATCACATTTATTTATAATGGCCTTCATAGGACACTCTGGAATTTATACCCTGATATTTTTTTTTTCTTTTAGGCAACCAGCAGAAAGTATTTTAGGCTGAGATCTTCATAACAGCTTTACTGCCTTCCTAAAGGAAGAGATCACCTGATTCCCTGGAAACATTGGAGAAAAACCACCCCACACCACCACCATTTACATCTGCTTGCCAATGTATGCTGTGTGAAGGTAAGGAGGTGAACAGCTCTTCAATTTTCAGTGGGCATTATTAACCATTCCTAAAAGAAGAGTTGTTTTTCCTGAAGGGGATGCAGGGAAGGAGTGTGCAGCTTTTGCCAGAGAGGAAGCTGAGATGAAATAGGATAGTACCTTTTTGAGCACTTCAAAGTATCAGATGTAAACTCAACTATATTATTTTTACAAAGAAAAAGTAAACTTACCATATTGAAGAGAGAATGATAAAAGGTCCTAAAGAGAAAAAAAAAAAAAGAATATTCAATTTAAAATTGATGATGTAGGTCTGGAGGGATCAAAATGGAGGCATAAAACCCATCAGACTGATTGAATTACTGCAGCAGCTCAGCTCATAAGAGGGAAGCAGAAAGTTACAATTCAGTGAGGCAGCACAGAGCAAAACCAGCCCAAAATTCTCCAAAGGGCTGGACAGAAGCAGATAACGCTTGGTATATGCTAAGGCATCCCACATTTTTTGTTATTTTGTTATGATCCTGATCTTACACCAGACTTCAAAGTTTGGAGGAGCAGGGCTCTAATCCTCCCACTCTAATGCCTTCTGCTCCCTACAGTCACATATGCAACATCACTAACAGGTTTGAATGTTCCTCTAATGGCCCCTATTTTCTTTGGCATTCTGGGAATTCACAGCTTTAGGCAGTAAGGCTGAACTGGCATGAAGTTCTTTTGGATTAAGTGAGTTAAAAAACTCAGAATTTATGGCTGTCTGTCAAGATTGAGGGACTTGACTTCTGTGTTGGCTCTTTACCATAAAAAAGGGAAAAACAAATCAATTCAATAGATGGTTTCTATGGATAAATCCATGAAAAAGAGGCCAGTGTTTTTACAACTGTGTTCTCCTCTTTTATTGCCACTGGACAAATTCTAAGCTCTTTATGTGACTACATTAAGCACCAGCTCAGTTGAGCTGCTTCCCTCTCCTACACACAAACACAGCACAGCTGAATTTTACACAGAATCCTTTCAGCCCTCTGGGAACACAAAAATGCAGCCAAAGATGTAGGAGGCTGCCAAAGAGTTTATGATTATTAGTCCTGTAAGCTCCCAAGCACAGTTTGTATAGTAAAAACGTCTCTAACCTGAGAGTCCTACACATGAGAAGTGCAGAATGCAGAACAAACCATCCTGAACCAACCAGAAGAGGGACAAACTGCAGGCTGCTCCCCAGGCTGGCTGGTGGGGTGTGGGAATTGGAGACACCAGTACAGAGGGAGGGATGGATGTAAGTGGTTTCCCAAAGCCTGAGTACTGGGAGTGCCCAGGGATCAACTATGTGAGCACCATCACCACCTCTCTGGGTGCATTTCTGGGGGAAGAGTTGGCACAGAGGTGTCAAAGCCCAGCAGAAGGTGCAGGGCTGGGAGCCTTGAGCAAAAAGCTGACCAAGCAAAGGGCCTCGAGTCTAGAATAAGATGAATCTTGTGACCTTGTTGCCACAATTCTCCACGGACTGACATAAACAGCCTCTGGAAGAGGTGATGGTTTGTGGGCAATAAACTCTCCCCGCGTGAGGCTCAGGGAGCCGGGGCTGTGACTCAGGTCCCGTCCTGTCTGCCCAGTATCACCTATGGCACCTCGTATCAAACCACCCCAAATAAATCTGGCCTAAGCATGTACACACATGCCTTTCAAAAGGTCAGGGATGCACGTAGGTAAACAGGTGATAAACTGCAAAAACTGTTTTTATGGCATCCGTGCCAGTTAGTACACTCAAATTTAAGCTGCAGTTTAGGCTGTGCACGTACTGCACATGCAGGCAGCTGGAATCCAACCAGCAGTGATTAGATTAGTTCACAACTGGTTTGTTTTCCTCCCTAAGCAGCAGTTGTTATATTGCAGCCTTATTCTGAAGTCAGTGTTTTGAATCTCCATGAAAACTCCATGACAAGACAACCACCCATATGACTGAGAAGCCTTACAAAAGAAGGGAGTCTTTATTCAGTCTTTGCCAGCTTTTTCTGAGTTGATGCAAATTCAAAACCCCTTTCCTTAACAACAGAGAACTCCAAATCCACATTACAGTGAATGTGGGTAGGAAAACACTGGAAATGGGCATTCGAAGTATGTTGAGAGCAAAAAAACATATTCATAATAAGAATTTTCAATGTCTAATCACCTATCACAGCTTCTACACCTCTTTTATTACATTGCCTTCCCATACCACACCCATAGCCTGCTATGACTACTGTCTTTAAAGGATTCAGTTACCACCACCTGCCTGTGTTAGTCATCTGCAATGACACAAAAGACACAAAGATAACAATCCATAATCCTCAGATGTTCATTGAATCAATGGTGAGCTCACATCTAATCTCCTGACTTCATGGATCATCTCTTCAGCTCCTTTGACATGAAGAGCCTTCAAAAAATGCAGCATTAGTGCCAGCAGGACCTTCCCACTGAACGCACTGAGCAATTAAAGCAGATACTTACTAAACAGTAAATATTGCATCAGCAGCAGCTGAATACAAAGAAGCACTAGAACCATAAAGCAAAAGATCAATAATTCATAAAGCTTTGTCCCGTAGCTTGTTTATTTCCAGGTAAGAAGGAAAAAGCTGATCTCAGCTTATCGTTGATGTTTTTTTCCAGACACACCTCTGCTGCCTTGCTCTACTGAAGTCTTTCATTCCGCCTCTCCTCCGACAAAATCAATCATCTTGCCCACATGCAGATGATTGTGTAAGGGATTGCTGCTGTGGCATTAGACTGATAGTTTTTCCTCATCTTTCCTTTCAACTGATCAAAGTTGTCTACGATTCCTGTATTCCACCAAAATCCAGGGGATATCCTCAGTTTCCTGTTAGGGCAAAATCCCATGTGCTCCTGCTGATCCAGAGCCACTTTTGTACAAGCACATGGAGCCCTCATGCAGCATAAGCTTGGAGCAAGCACAAGCTAAATTTCACCCTTAATAAATTCAGCAGGAAAACCTGCCTCAATGCAGAGAATCCATCCTGAGGCAGAGAGAATGAGGGAAACAATGCAGGAAGCACATCAAGGCAGAAAGAATGAGTGTGGATGTATTGAATTTGAGGAAACACCATCCAAAGAGCCACTTCTATTTTAGAAGATCTGCTCTAAATTATTAAGATTAAGATCTCTGTTGCTGTCCTTGTACTGTTGTAGGACTTTGGGCACTGGAACATTTGGACCAGGAGCAGATCCTCTGAGGCATTTCATGGACTGACAGGAGACAGGAAAATGTGGCTGAGGAAATGGGAGCCGGTCAAAGTGACCAGAGAAGTTCACTGCTCTCTTATCTCCCCTAACACAGCCGAGTTCTCACATCTGGTGTTCTGCCAGGCCATTGCTCAAGGTGAGTGTGTGATAGCCCTCAATCAGTGAATACCAGAGCATGGGGTGCACGCAGGGTGTCTGGCACAGGGTGACAGTGCCCACGTTCTGTGTGGCACCAGCAGCAGCCTAATGCTCTCTTCACCCTGCATGGCATAACATGAGGTTGGATGAAAAGAGATCTTCCCCAGCAAAAGCAAACGCTGCCAAAATGCTTCACCTCTTTTATCTTTCCATCAGCTTTTACCGCAGACCATTATGGAGCAGTCCCAGTTTCACTTCCTCAGTGAAAGAAAATAAAGTCATAATCATTTCCTTCTGGTCAAAATGTACTCTGGGAAAAAGACTTTGGAAATTGTGCTCCTTGGAGCATGCATGTGGAGCTGGTTTGTGATACATATATCACAAGGGCTTTCAAACAAGTGAAAATCATGTCTACTGTGTTCAGGGTGTCACTAAAATCTGTACAATACATGTATGAATGGAGACCACTGCAGTAACACAATCAAGGTAAAAACTTTGTCAGTTCTCTGTTCTGTAGATTGAAACCATCAAAGACACAACTCAGCAGACAGTGACCATGCTTCACAGATTGAAACCATCAAAGACACAACTCAGCAGACAGTGACCATGCTTCACAATCATCATTTCCATGAGGTCGTTATGGATAGACTGCCAGTCCCCCCACAGCTGCTTATAAATAAATGCCTATCAGAAATATTGATTTTATTTCCTTGACTGCATAAACAGCACTTCAGCTGCAAACAGACAGATAGGACAAACCTCTTTTGCAAAGCAAACAATGGCAAGGGGAGCACATGGACTTACCTGGGTAATGAGAAGTGGATTTTCTTTCAAGATGGGATCCTTCAGCAAAATTTCAGTGAAAGTTTCTGTGCCCTCACCTCCTAAGCCATCAGCAAAGGCTGTCATGGCAGGTAAGACAGCATCAGGCAGGTCCAGCCACTTAACAAAGCTCTTGATGAATTCTGTCCTGAAGGAGCTGTAAGGCAACAGAAGCAGTTAAGGCTTCACAAGTGGGTATTTCAAGGCTCCACAACTGGGTATTTTTGGAAGCTTTGAGCAGTCCTTGGTTTCAAACATTGGTTCACACAAAAATCAAAGCATCAGGAGTCAGAAGAAGGTGAACTGCTAAACAAACTGGCTAAATAAACAAGGAAACAATCTGAGTGGGACTAGAGCTTGCTTCAGAACATGCTTTGATGTCTCAGTGTTAACAAATGTGTTTTGTGCTGAATTGTAAAAGCCTTACGGGTGCAAGAGAGAAAGGATCTTCCACTCCCCCAGCTTCAGAGGACCCCGCACAGAGTCTGATACCAGCTCAGGCTGAGCCACCACCCAAAATCCACCTGGCCTGCCCTTGTACCTTTGCTCGTTTTCAGGGAACAGCCAGGCGAGGGATGTGCCGCACAGCGCCGCGTACGCGAATCTCCCAGGTTCAGCCAGCTGCCGGCCCAGGAGCACGCCCGGCTCCCTCTCCCCGCCGTGCTCAGCCTCCTTTCGCTGCTTCGAAGCCCAGCCTTTCCACTTCTCCTCCACAGCCATTTTCACCTGCAAGTTCAAGGAGGAAAAAGCAGCAGAAAAAAACCAACAGCAAACAGTTGGAAACCAGGAAGTGAGGAGACAAATTGCCTTTGACACACTGCTGTGACCAAAGAAGACACGGGAACAGGACACAGAAGAACAGTTCACCAATTCTCAAACGTTTGGCACAAAATTAGATGACCATAAATCTTTCAACCTGCAAAAGGACAAGTTCCCTTTGGCATACAAAAGGACTGGGCTCCATTCAGGCCTATCAGTCCCACATTTACTGCAAAAATAACATGAAAATAAAAGTTCTGCCCCTGGTGCAGGGACCAGTACAGCTGCCTGGGAAATAATTTTCCTCTCTCATCCTTAGCCCAAATTGCTCCTGTTTGTTTTGCTGACAGCATTAGGAAAGTTGAGTCCAGCTGCAGCCTCTGAGAAGGACTTTGATGTGTCCCACGGTCATTGCTGTGCTTTGCTTGTAATATTCCCCCTCTATACAACCTGCCACTGCTCTTTCCCTAAAAATAAGATCCCTGCACCACAGGGATCATGAGCTGGGGCAAGGTATTATTTTTTAGAGTGTAAATGTGCACACTCCCAAGTGATGGGCTTCCAGCTGCTCTCCTGGTGGTGCCAGCAGCAAACTGAGACCGCAGGCAGAGGTGACAACAGCGAGCTCATTTCAAATTCAACCTGGATAACAACCTGGTCCAGGGCTCACTCCCATCACCTGGAATTTCTACTGATTACCTTAACATCCAATCAGTTTCTAAGGGGCCCAAATCACCCATTTCACTGTATAGTTCAAATTAAAATGTTTCCTTTCTTCCACACCCTGGCTAAATAAGAATTAGGAGCCCATGACACTACAAGTGACTCCCAGGGGATGCAGACCATTTATGGATCGTTTTAGAGCCCTAAAAGAAAAAACTGCAACAGGAGCTGCTCTTTTTAAAGAGAATTTATTATCTGCATGCCATCTGTCATGGTCCTTTAGGAAAGTGTCTGTCCTGCCTTCCCACTCAGAAATCCTAAACAACCAAACTTCCACACCAATTTTCCCAGGAATAACCTAACATTAAAGTTTCAATAATTTTACAGTTATTTGTCATGTCTGCTCACCTCTGGACACATTATGGGAGATAGCACTGAAAATAAAACCCCCTTCCCTGACAGATTTATTGATTTCTTAACTTGGGCTCATATGAAAAGTGAAGCAGCTAAAAAAGATCCATGAGCAGTACAACTGTTTAACCTAATTTCCTAATAACATAAAATATGGAAAATAACGGAGCAACACCATGGTGGCTCCTGGCATGCAACAAATAATTCAGAGTACTGAGTAGCTAAAATACCCAGGAAGGCTTTGCTCTGAAGATGTTCAGATCAATGTACTTCCCTCTGCACAGGTATCTTTTTCCTTATAAACACGTAGGAAACAATGGGCTTGGGATTTTCAGACATACAGCGTAAAAAAAAGGGCAGTGTGTGATTTACTAAAGAAAACTTGGGCCAAGAAGTTTTGCCACAAATCCAAGATGAGGGAATTGAGAGTTAGAAACATATTCCAAAAGTTATTTATTCCAAAAGTTTTTAAGTCTCATGGCACTGGAATGGTGATCCCTGCCTCGAACAATGTAGTTCAGCAATCAACAGCATTGCCATAATCTGAACTGTCACTTGAAAGAAAATTTTTTATCACTTCCAGCTCTCATTTTTCAAACAAAGCCCTTTGTTTTCTTGAGAAATGATGTATTTTATACAGCAGATAACACAATCCTGTTTGGAAAGCAGAAAGATAATTCCTTTGGGGATCTAAAGCTGTACGACACACAAGTTCCCTGCAGCTGAAAGAGGAAATAGAGACAGGCTGGCATCGTGTATGTACTAAACTGTGACAACGGCAACCAAACCATCATCTCCACAACCTCCCAAAGTTAATGAGGCATCTCATTAACTTCAGAGGAGCGGTTGTAGGTAATTATTCAAACGGGGCTGGCCAAAGAATTCCGTGTAAGGCACAGTGGGGACAGCACAGCCCAACTGTGGTTACGCATCGCACACAACGCTGTGACTGTGGAA
>VXBC01008831.1:124721-150261 GCA_013399945.1 Ploceus nigricollis | reverse complement strand
TGATCCAACACAGGCACTTATTTACAGAAAGCAGCGCCTCAGGCCACGCTGAAGGGAGGGAAGCAGTGGCCAAGGTAAGGGAGCGGCCTGAGGGGACAGTCCCGGCCGCTCCCCGCTCAGCCCGCGGCGCTGCCCCCGCCCAGCCCCTCTCCCACCCGCCCGGCCCGGCCCGGCCCCGACCTGCCGCCGGCCCGGCGAGTACCGAGCACCGGGAACCGAGCACCGCGAACCGGGAAACGAGCACTGCCTACCGCCGCCAGCGCCCGCCCCTTCCTGCCGGCCCGGCCTGCNAAACAACCAAACTTCCACACCAATTTTCCCAGGAATAACCTAACATTAAAGTTTCAATAATTTTACAGTTATTTGTCATGTCTGCTCACCTCTGGACACATTATGGGAGATAGCACTGAAAATAAAACCCCCTTCCCTGACAGATTTATTGATTTCTTAACTTGGGCTCATATGAAAAGTGAAGCAGCTAAAAAAGATCCATGAGCAGTACAACTGTTTAACCTAATTTCCTAATAACATAAAATATGGAAAATAACGGAGCAACACCATGGTGGCTCCTGGCATGCAACAAATAATTCAGAGTACTGAGTAGCTAAAATACCCAGGAAGGCTTTGCTCTGAAGATGTTCAGATCAATGTACTTCCCTCTGCACAGGTATCTTTTTCCTTATAAACACGTAGGAAACAATGGGCTTGGGATTTTCAGACATACAGCGTAAAAAAAAGGGCAGTGTGTGATTTACTAAAGAAAACTTGGGCCAAGAAGTTTTGCCACAAATCCAAGATGAGGGAATTGAGAGTTAGAAACATATTCCAAAAGTTATTTATTCCAAAAGTTTTTAAGTCTCATGGCACTGGAATGGTGATCCCTGCCTCGAACAATGTAGTTCAGCAATCAACAGCATTGCCATAATCTGAACTGTCACTTGAAAGAAAATTTTTTATCACTTCCAGCTCTCATTTTTCAAACAAAGCCCTTTGTTTTCTTGAGAAATGATGTATTTTATACAGCAGATAACACAATCCTGTTTGGAAAGCAGAAAGATAATTCCTTTGGGGATCTAAAGCTGTACGACACACAAGTTCCCTGCAGCTGAAAGAGGAAATAGAGACAGGCTGGCATCGTGTATGTACTAAACTGTGACAAAGGCAACCAAACCATCATCTCCACAACCTCCCAAAGTTAATGAGGCATCTCATTAACTTCAGAGGAGCGGTTGTAGGTAATTATTCAAACGGGGCTGGCCAAAGAATTCCGTGTAAGGCACAGTGGGGACAGCACAGCCCAACTGTGGTTACGCATCGCACACAACGCTGTGACTGTGGAAACATTTGGGCAAAAGAGATTTTTTGGGGACCTGCACATGGCTCCAGAGGTGCCGGGAGCACCACAGCCTCTGCTTTTAATCTGTAGATATGAGGTATAAATATGGAATGCTGTTAATTCAGTTCTGTCTCAATGCAAGAACACATAAATGCGTTATGGATGGGCCACAGTGATCAGAGCCCGAGGGGACAGGGATATGGAAAAGCCCAAAGCTTAAGTAGTCGGAAAAGTGAGCGTGTTTAATTCAGTTAATCCTAAAGTTTGCACAGCAGCGGCTGAGAAGCGATGTCCTCACAGTGAAGTGAGCAAAGCTGCGGAGAGGGAACAGCACATGGAGAAGCGGGAAGGCAGCACCTCAGCTGGGGAAGCTGTGAGGGCGGACACCGCCACAGCTGCCCGTGTTCACGTTTACCACAAGTCCTTCACGTCTGAAGTCTCTGCTGATCCAACACAGGCACTTATTTACAGAAAGCAGCGCCTCAGGCCACGCTGAAGGGAGGGAAGCAGTGGCCAAGGTAAGGGAGCGGCCTGAGGGGACAGTCCCGCCCGCTCCCCGCTCAGCCCGCGGCGCTGCCCCCGCCCAGCCCCTCTCCACCGCCCGGCCCGGCCCGGCCCGGCCCCGACCTGCCGCCGGCCCGGCGAGTACCGAGCACCGGGAACCGAGCACCGCGAACCGGGAAACGAGCACTGCCTACCGCCGCCAGCGCCCGCCCCTTCCTGCCGGCCCGGCCTGCCCGCGGGCACTGCGCCATCGGCGCAGCCAAGTGCGTGGGGAGGGCGGGAGCTGCGCTGAGGGGATGGAGGGCTCTGAGGGGATCGCGGCATATTCTGAATTGGGAGGGACCCGCAGTGATCATGAAGTCCAGCTCCTTAAGTGAATGGCCTATAGAAGGGATCAAACCCTTTGTGTTGTCAGTACCATGCTCCAACCAACCGAGCTGACCCCGGGATCACCTGAGGAGATGGCGAGGGATGAGGGGATGGCGAGGGATGAGGGGATGCTGCCTAGCCCCATTTCTCATTATAATTCCCTCTCGCTCAGGCCACAGAATATTACCCAGTCACTATCTGAAATCAGGAGCTAGCCAGGTAAGGTAAGCAGGGCATAAGACTTCAGAGCTGAAACTTTCTTAACAAAATGACCAGCATGAATTAAACTTGAGTACAAGCAAATCCTTTACATTTTGGAAAAGAAATATAATCCCGTTAGCCTTTTCTCTATAAACTTAATTGCCGCTTCAAAGTTTTGCATGGTTATTGAGCCTAATTGTTGTGTCAGATGGGAATCTGTTCAAAAGATACCAGGTTCCAGAGCCTCATGACTGCCACCATCATCTGTGAACTCTGAGTCACCTGGTGTTAGTGGCTCTCAGGCTGAAAAACATTTCTGTGGAACTGCTGAAGGAAAACTTTGAAGGTGCTGCTCTATAACTCTGTGGATCCGTAAGGATTTTTTTCAGAGGGCCAGTCTCACCCTGGAAATCAAATCACAATTCTGTATGCTGCCCTTTCCTGTTGACCTTTTTTTTTTTTTTTTTTTTTTTGTTGCCCTTTCTTGTTTCCCTTTTTTTTTTTTTTTTTTTGGTTCTGTAGAAAGTAGTGTAATAAAACAATTCTTTTGGGAGGGCAGGGTGAAGCATAATAACAGATTTCACTGATCGTGTTCATTCTGTTTTCATTTCTTCACACCCATGTGCTGAAAACATACATGGGCTGGCAGGATCCCTTGTGAGTGATCTGTTCAGGCCAATATTAATTCATTTGTTACAGACCTTTACAGTACCAGTCACCCACGGGTGTTGGTGAAGGGAACTCGACAAGAATATTGTCTGTGAACTTTAAGACTTGCCAAGTGTTTCTGAAATTATTTTCAGTGCAGCTAAATATCTGGTCCTGTCTTTATATTTGGAACAATACAGTATTTGGGTTTAAAACTACCTGCCTTTTTTCCCAACTGGAAAGCTTTTTTTCTGGTTGGTTATTAGCAAATGTCATATGTATTCTGCAGTAAGCCTTGTTGCTGCCCAAAGAGATGAGAAAATCCAAAGCATTTATATCCCCTGAAGGCTCCTGTTCCTGGCAGAAAACAAACCTGTGTTCTCCAAGACTTTAGCTGCACAAGAGCTCCTACCCTCTTAGTCTAATCTGTTTTATCTGCTCTGAGACATTCTGTGTATTTATATACTGAGCAACTGCAGGACATCAGTTTCCATTCTTATCAAACACAAATATTTACCTGATCCAAGGTCTCTTGAGATCCTTGACACACTCAAACATGCAGTTTAACTAGAGAAATCTATTTTTTCCCTCAGTTTAATTTTAGTTGGGTTTCAGGGTATTTTCTTAGCAACTAAGTATTTTTTTTAATGAAGGAACACTCCAACACTTTACTGCTTTGCTTTACTCACCAACTCAGCTCTGCAGACTCCCTAATTCGCTTTCTCAGCTGCAATTCCTGTCAATAAGGAAACTAGGAATTGTTTTGACATTAATTGTCCATGAGGAATTGAAACAAAGAAGTCAATGAGCAATTCATATTATTTAAATTTAATGGAGACATTCAATTTAAAAACATCACGTGGTGTGGCACAGCAGTCAATGGATCTCTGTTTACCTCTGTGAGCATATTCAAGGGAAATGTAAAGGGGGCAAGAAGAGAGGTCCTGCAGGTTGCCAGATAAAGGAATTCAGGTGAGAGGAACTATTTCTGTGCTAAATAATGTGGCGAGTTTGGAGGGTCATGAGGTTTTTGAGCCTTGCCCTTTGCAAGTGACAAACTCAAGATCAGGAGTGTTGATTTTGCCTCTTCCTCTCCAAGTTCCTTTTGTGTAACTTCAAATAGTATCAATTGACATCCCCTTTTCCCATCCCTGCCAGGGATTAAGGTGATAATCTGGGTTAAAACAACTCTCTTCCAAACACCCACTCCCTGATTTAGCAGCCTTATTTCCCACACTGTCCCAAGGAAAGGTGTCCATGTGTTCAGAGTGGGAACAGCAACCCCGGGGTTTTGCAGGACATCACCTCCCAGGTGTTCCAGATAACATCCTGCAGGGCTGATCAGGAGGGGACACAGACATGAACAAAACGGTAAAAGCAAACCAACACAATTACTAAAAAAAAAAAAAAAGTGTGAAAACACATAAATATCAACATATAAATAGTTCATTTTGTTTGCAGTAATGAGATTTAACAACAGTGTGCATTGGCATTGAGCCTGCTCAGCCAACTGTTGAATTTATTCTCTGAGAGACTGTTTTTAAGTCCATAACTCACTGGTGTGCCCAGGGTGCGTGTTGGCCCAGTCCATGAACTCCGGGACAGACAGGTTAATTGTTTCAGGCAACAGTTACAATGTGGATCTCCTTGTCACAGGAGGCAGGGGAGTCCTTTTTGCACCTGCAGCGGAATTTAGGAGTGCAGCAAAGCACCATAGACATGAGCAACCCCAGAGTAAGCAGGAGACAAATTACCCATTTCACCCTCCCTGAGTACATAAAGGGGAGGATGAGCATGGCGAGGATCACCCCAAGCAGCAGGAGCAGCAGGAGTCTCTGCACAGCCAGGCTGCTGTGTGCTGGGCTGTTCTCCTCTGTGTTCAGAATGTCTTGGCTGCTCGGAGTCCAGCTGTTGCCGTCCAGCCCCATGGCACAGATGTACACCTCAGGGTTTGAATCAAGGTTCTCCAAGCGCTCCAGGATGTCTTCTTTATTCTGGAGTGTGCGGATGAGCCCTCCTGACACGAAGGTGGGTTTTCTGCAAAGAGGGCAGGTGATTGTCCAGGTGTTCTCCTCTTTCCTGAGGATCAGTTTGAGGCAGACGGCGCAGAAGGCGTGCTGGCAGTCCAGGAGCTTTGGGACTCTGTAGATGCTGTACTTGTTGAAGCAGATCATGCAGTCCATATCCAGGGTGGCTGTGTCTGAGCTCTGGTGGTTCAGTTCCAACGTGCTCATTTCGGGAGAGTTTGTGTCCGTTAGCACAGCAAGCGGCCTTGAGTTTGGAGAGTCTCGTTCCAAAACTGCTGGTTTAAAGGCAGCAGGACTGTCTCTCTCTGTTCCCGAAGGTCTCTCCATTTCTTCATTACACTCTCCAGTGAATCTCACTCTCTTCTCATGTTTTGAGTTTTGCGTTACGGATCCTCCTCTGCTCATTTCTGCAGCACCTCCTGCCACGGGTGCTGGACCGTCTGCCTCAGCCTGCAGTACTCCAGGAGCTGACGATCTGTTTTCCTTGTTTGGCTTGTCAGTGGATTTCTCCATGGAGATAAACCTCGGTGCAGCCTGTCTCCCCTTAGCTGAAGGATTTCCTGAGTCTCTGGCTCCTTTTATGTGTTGCTGTATTCCTGCTGTATGCCTGATTGATTAGTGAGAGCCTTAAGCGAGTCATGCTCTTACAATATTATGTTTTTATGACATGGGGACCAGAGTTAATGATTGACTTCCCAGCCAAGAGAGTTTACAATGACTGATAATATCAGTGGGCAATTCCTGTCCGGAAGCAGACTCCATGGCATTAGCAGACCACTCTGACAGCCAGACACTACCATTATTATTAAATTAGAACTCTCTTAGATGAAAGCAATTTCGTTGTTCTCCAAACAATGCTCTGCTAGACAGTGACAGGCTTGGGGGAATTACCTGTTTGTGACATTGCTGTGCTGAATGCACTGCTTTGATTAAAGCATGTATATCACCAGTTTGGGGCTCTCTGGCTAAGAAGTTTGCTTTTGGTTTAGAAATACTTACTACCCTACAGCATCAAGTGAAGAACGAGATTGAAATTATTAATTTGACTGTTGAATGTCCAATTGTTGTTAGCTCTTTTATCCTAGGGTATCTCTTTTTTCAGTCTAGGATAACTCTTTTGTCCTGTTTGTTTTAGTCATCAGAAGGTTTCCAGTACAAACTGAAGAATGACTGAGGCCCACACAGGGTCTCTCAGAGTCCATGAGAGAGATCAGGAAACTAAAAGCAAGACCAGTGTCCTAGATGGTGGAACCATCTTCTTTGTTTGCTCACCAAACAACTTCATGCACTTGGGAATGCCCTTCTTGAGTGATTTTGTGAATATTCATCTCATCTGAACAAAATAACTGAACAAAATCCCTCAGTCTCTAATTTCTTTCTGTCTTTTTATTTGAGGAGTAAAATACAGATGGTTTCTCAGCAAGAATCCCATGGAAGGAAGGAATGAAAGAAGGAAGGGAAAGATCACTAATCCCAAAAAGCCAGATGAGGTCAGTGTTAGCAGCAGAAGACACACAGTGCCACACTGGTAGCCTCAAGTGCACCTGAATGCTCACACTGCCCGTGCCCCCGAGTCCCAGCCCCTCCCTCCCAGAGAGGAGCAGCAGAAAGAAATGAAACAACTGCAGATGAGGAGGGCAAGGAGTTCAGGAAGGCTCTAATCTCATGAACTCGCTGGAGGGGGATGAGGTGAGAAGAACTTGTTCTTATTTGCTGAGAAATAGAAGGTTTGTTGTAAGCAAACTTCATCAAAGTGCCTGAGCACTGCTGTGTTTCTGCTGATGTGGCATGTGGTGGTGCTTGATGGACTTTTGGATGACCCCAAATTTTAGGAGCCTGAGTATCTCTCAGTTGCAGAAGCTGGTATCAAAGTGCAGGAATGTCTGGAAGTAGGCTGGTGAACTGCAAGACTCTTTTATCTTTGAAAAGAAAATTTTCTTTTGCATTTCATATAACTCTTTGTCAGCAAGTTCATGCTGTTAAAAAGATCCGGGAAAGTAGAAAACAGACTTGCCACTATTACAATAGTTTAGAAGCTTCAAATTTGCTCTGTCAGATTCCATGTCCAAAATGGAAATGTCTTAAAATCTCCTGATTCCTAATTACTAGAACAATATAAAACACCTAGCAGATGTTGGAAGTTGGAACAGACACCAAGAGGGACAACTACACTCCTAACATAAAAAGTTTTAAACTAGTTGGGATGAATCTATGCTCCATGTCTAACTGCTCTGTGTTCTACCAGTGAGTAGGGGTGACTTGTCTGTGTCTTTTGTCTTTTGTGCTGGAAAAATACTTTGTTCTTGTCCTCCACTGACAAAGTTTTCAGCCAAGCCCTGATTCCGGCTCCGCTTTGTCTCTGGTGTCACCAGTGATGCTCCCTGGCTGGCATGTGCCTCGTGCTTATCTGAACTGCTCACAGCCCATTAATGCTCCTCTGCCTAATTACTGCCTCATTAATCATTTGCAATCAGTTTATGTACTCACGCTGTTTTCCCCGCTTTTAGTGTGTTTGCATAACAAACCGTGTTTCTATGAAATGCTTTGTATGGAATTNCTCACAGGGAAGGATTTCTTCCCACTATCCCATCTGTGTCTGAGGGGATGGCGAGGGATGCCATTCCCCCTTGTCCTGGAACTCCAGGCCTTTTTCCAGTCTCCCTCCATCTTTCTTGTCAGCTCCCTGACGAGAAAGGTACTGAAAAGCTGTAATTAGGTCACCCTGGAGCCTTCTTTTCTCCAAGCTGAACAATCCCAGTTCTCCCAGCCTTCCCTCATGGGAGAGGTGCTCCATCCCTCTGCTCATCGTGGCCTCCTGTGGACTCGGCCGATGTGCAGCAGTTCTGACAGCATCGGGCAGTTTCTGTCACGATACCAGCAGAGGAAACCAGAGTCACGGGCACAGCGATGCCCTGCTGGGTGCTGCTGCGGGATGATTCCTTGAACTGGTTCCTGTGGGACAAGTGAAAGAGCCAAAGAGCAAGAGGATGGCAGGAAATCCTCCCCAAGAGCGCTGCTCCAGACAAATCACCCACCTTGCTGTGCCCCTTTTCCAGCATCCTGTGAGGCGTCTCCCTGGTGGCTAGAGGAAGCAAGACGCTTCCTCTATGCTCAGTTTATTACACTTAGCACATTTAATTGATCGTTGCTGTCTGAGCTCCGCTCCTGCCCTGCCGCTGCTGTCAGCCCTGTTCTCCTGGTGCCACCTCGCGGGTAGTCCCTCTGCTCACCTCCCTGCTATGCTGCGAGTTCATTTCGCAGCGCTGATTTGGGGCTGAGCAGCGCTGGTTTGGCGCTGAGCACACACGGTCTGGGGCGGCGTGTCCCGGTGCACAGCGGCAGCAGAAAGCGCCCACCCGTGAGGCCAGGGCCGGGAGCAGTGCCGGGCAGCAGGGAAATGCTCTTGGGCGGGGGGAGTGCAATTAGCAGCAGAGGCCAATTAGCCGGAATCCGGCAGCTTTTGGTACAACACTGGTGATTTGTGGCGCTGCTCTCCGCAGCCTCCCCAGCCTTTCCCCGCGGACACGCCGCTGTCGGCGCCTGGCTGCGCCGTCCTTCCCTTCGCCGCCGCCGCTGCTTTTCCATCCGCAGCCTCAGCTTCCCCCCTCTCCCTTTCCTCCTCCTCCTCCCGGAGGATCCGCACGGCGGGCGGGGGCGCTCACGTGACCCCGTCCCGGTGCCGCGGTCACGTGAGGCGCGCCCGGTGCCGCGGTCACGTGACCCGCGCGGTGTCGCGGGCGCGGCGGCCCCGGCGGGGATGTCCCGCAAACAGGCGGGCAANCGGCGGCCCCGGCATTCCCCCGCCGGACCGGCTCCGGGCGACAGCGGCGGCCTCGCCGGGCAGCTCCGGGCCCTCGGCCTCAAGCTGCGGGAAGTGCCGGGAGATGGGTGAGCGCCGCGACCCGTGTCCCCAGCAACCCCGGGGATTCTCCGGACACCTAGCCCTGAAGGCTGAGGGATTCCTCCTCCCCGGGTGATGTGAGCCCGTGTCCCCGGGGCCGAGGGCTTTCATCGATGCCGGGGTGGGGAGCCCGTGTCCCCGGGGCCGGGGATTTTCCCCTCCCGGTTGAAGTGGGCCCTGTGCTCCGCAGGGGTGAGGATTTCCCCTGTTCAGGGACCTCTGCTGTTCTCTGCGGTTCTGTAGGGCCTGACGGCTCGGCCAGTCCCAGCCCTGGTGCCCAGGGGGCTGTGAGAGATGAGTAATGCGATGATTGACTTTCACAATTAACAGACAAATATCATGTATATGGGTTAAGAAAAGTTTATTTTTACCCCCTGAGTTGTTATCAAGGGACAGCCAGGGTTGGGATATTTGGGATGGTTGGTTTGTCACTATGGTGACATCTGACCTCCAATGAGGATTTGAGGAAGTGATCACCACTGGACAGCGAAGGAGGAGTCGATGGACAGAATTTTGGGAGGGGCTAAAAGGTTAAAAGGTGAAATCTCCATTGTGTGGGTGAGCACATGGTGGAGAAAATCCTCTGCTCCTGGCGCTGTAATATTTTCTCTATTCAGTCTTCTGTTGTATTTTTTAAAAGGTTTAACAAACCTTTCTCAATTTATGCAAAGTGAGTGCCTATTTCTCACAAGGTCAAGGCTCCGCTGTCCAGCAGAACTGAGCATAGGAAGGTCCATAAATGTTCTTATGGAATACTTTCACCCCCTTCTTTTCTAGAAGGTGAAAAGGTGGTGCATGAAAAGGAAATGCTCGGTGGGGTGTTTGTTTGTCCTTCGTTGCTTTGTGTCCCTTGTGTGGTGTCAGTGTGGGACAGTTTGGCACAGCGGTTTTACCATGACAGGATCACTCAAAGCCACCCGTTCCAGCAGCAGCCGCCATTCAAGGCACAGGGGATGAGCAGGAAATTCAAAGCACAGGGAGCGAGCGCTCCTCTGCACTCACAGCCTGGCTAAACTGGGCAGAATGAGCACATCCCTTTTCCCTGTGAGCTGTGTTCCTTCTGCTGCCTCGGACACACCCACTCCTCATTCCCTCTGCAGCAACTGCTTGTTCCGGGCGCTGGGGGACCAGCTGGAGGGGCACTCCCGGAACCACCTGCGGCACCGCCAGGAGACGGTGCAGTTCATGCTGAGGCAGCGCGGGGACTTCGAGCCCTTCGTGGAGGATGATGTGCCCTTTGACAAGCATGGTATGGGCTCCGTGGGACGTCCTGGGAGGCATCCTTGTGTCAGGCATCTCCTTAGAGCAGCTCCTTACCAACCAGTTCCTCATCCCAGAGCTACCTTAAGGTTCTTCTCTAGTTTTTAGAAACAGGGACTTTACATTTATGGCTGTTGTGGTGCTGTGGGAAGGTGAGCTGTTTAATCCGCATTGAATTTGTCCTGGAAATTATTAAAATTTAGGAGAAACTTGGAGAAAAGAGAGACCAAAAAGGCAAGGAGCAAAAATTAAGTGTTTTCAAAAGGAACTTAAGAAAAATTGTCTCATTCTCCTTGAATACTGGTGGGTATTTGGCTGTTTTGCTAAGTGGCTGATTGCTTTGGGTTTCTTTCTCCTTGGCACTCAGTATTTCCTCCTGGGAAGCAAGGGGAAGAGCCAAACCAGAGGCAAATACGGCCTTTGATGTGCCAGGTACCATGGAGATGATGCATGAAGGTAGTTTGGTCATGCAGTACATGGCACTCCTCCTTCTGAGCTAGCAGAGCCAATGGCCTTGCTTTGTCTGAGGGTGTAGTGCCTTTTTTTAGAGATTTTTGTGGTCATTTAAATGCATTTCATCATGTTGCAGCCAAATTCTTGCCTCAGCAGTTGCTGTTTCACAGGTGGGATTTCCCTTCCAGAATTTCTTGGGCTGATGTCGAAATCTCACCCCTCATTATCCCTCCACTGCTTTTGGAAGTATCAGAAATTAGGTTTCAACTCTTGTGAATGTTTTTTCCTTTAGTTGCCAATTTGGCCAAGCCTGGTACTTTTGCTGGCAACGATGCTATCGTGGCCTTTGCAAGGAACAATCAAATGAATGTGGTTATTCATCAGCTCAACACTCCTCTGTGGCAGGTGAGAAACAAAGCTTCTACATTTTTGCCTAATTTTTGCCTGAGGGATATAAATAGTGTGGAAGATTCCTGATTTATTAAAAAAGAGCAGTAGCTGCAATGATCTGGGCATGGTGCAGAGCTGTGCTTGGTTTTTGAAGAGGGGGAACACTTGAGATTATGACTAGGAGGAGAGGGCAGGAAAGAAAACAGTGAGTGCATGGTAGATGGGTATGTGGGGGCAGAGAAACGTGTTTTACTTGGGTTTTAAGCTATGACCTTCAGTGCCATGCTCTGTCTCCTGAAGATCAGACTGCATTTGAGCTGAGTTTTCTGGTAGGAATCCCAGAATGGGTCAGGTTGGAGGGGACTGCACTGGATCATCTGGTCCTGTCTCCCAGCCCCAGCTTCCTCAGCCTTTCCTGGGCAGAGAGATGCTCCAGGCCCTTCCTGATCTCTGCAGCCTTCACTGGCCCTGCTCCAGGAGCTCCCTGTTCCCTTGTCCTGAGGAGCCCAGGGCTGGACACAGCACTCCAGGTGTGCCTTCCAGGGCTGGGCAGAGGGGCAGGCTCACTCCCTGACCTGCTGCCAGTGCTCCTCCCAGGGCACCCCAGGGCCTCTTGGCCCCCAGGACACTCTGCTGGCTCCAGGATGGCTCATTGACCATGGGAGCCCCTGGTCCTTCCTGCAGAGATGCTCCAGCAGGTCACCCTGCCTGTGCTGCTACTTGGGGTTGTTCCTCCCCAGGGGCAGGACCTGCATTGCCCTTGTTGAGCTTCAGGCAGTTCTTCCCTGCCCATCTCTCCAGCCTGGTGAGTCCTTCTGAAGGGCTGCACAGCCCCCTGGAGTTTGAGCTAGGCTTAAGGAATCCTGTACAATAAGATTCAGGAAGGTGGAAATGAAGGAATGCCAAGGTTTCTGACAGAGAGAGAAACGAGGTTTTAAAATAAATTTTAAAATCTTGAAGTGGTGTTTAATCATCTCCTGGCAAGAAATGTCTGGTGTGGTTTCCTCTGACAGAGGGGCACTGAAACAAGTAATCCATCAGGTCCCTCGTTTTCTCTTTATTGTTGTTTTTCCTTGGCAAGTGGAATGGGTCCATGCTCAGTCAGCTGGTCATTGAGCAAGTGAGAACCTGTATTCAAGTCAGGGTTGTTTCTGGCCTCTATTTACAGACAGAACCAATGAAGTATATAGATTAAACAGGGCAATAAAGATAAAAAACCAGATGAAAGCTGTCAGTAACGTCTTAAATACATTTAAAACAGCCTCACGTGGATTCCTGAACACAAACAGGTTTAAACTCTCATTTATGGGCAGAGGGACAGGTGGGTGAAGTACCTGCAGGGGAGGTCACAGGGGTGGTTTTCATGTGTTGTTCCTCAGTGTTATCACTTACTGAGATTTTGATGTCCTTTTGAAAACCTTGATTCTTTCATCTCCTCTCATTGACCGTGTCAGGGTGTCAGTACAGAGCTTGTGATGAGGTTCTGTCTTTCCTGAGCAGTGTTGTTAGTGAAGGCTTGTCTCAGGCCCTTGAGAATGGTGTGAGTTAAGAGAACTGTGAGTAGTTGTAACATCATGGAAAGCTCTTTGCAGGTGGACATTGCTGCATGGAATTTTTTGGTCTTTGAGCACCCCTTAACTTTTTTGACAGTGACTGTAAATTATAGAATTCTCAAAGTTGGAAAAGACCTTTAAAATCATAGAGTCCAACTGTAGACTCAAGTTAGCTGAGATTTGTAGGTTATTTTATTGGCTTTTTGAATAACAGGCTGGCTTTTCTTCCCTCTGTTTTTAATCTGCAGACCTAATTTACTTACCAATTTCAGTGTGTTCACAGAATCAGAGAATCCCAGGTTGGTTAGAGATGGGAGGGAGCTTAAAGCTCATCCAGTGGCACCCCTGCCATGGGCAGGGACACCTTCCACTGTCCCAGGTGGCTCCAAGCCCCAGTGTCCAGCCTGGCCTTGGACAATTCCAGGGATCCAGGGGCAGCCACAGCTGCTCTGGGCACCCTGTGCCAGGGCCTCCCCACCCTCCCAGGGAAGAATTCCTTCCCAATATCCCATCTAACCCTGCCCTCTGGCAGTGGAAGCCATTCCCTGTGTCGTGGCACTCGAGGCCCTTGCCCACAGTCTCTCTCCATCTTTCCTGTCGCCTTCTTCAGGCACTGGAAGGTCACAGTTAGGTCACCCCGGAGCCTTCTCCAAGCTGAACAATCCCAGTTGTCCCAGCCTTTCCTCATAGGAGAGCTGCTCCCTCCCTCTAAATCAGTTAGGTGGCCTCTTCTGGGCCCACTCCAGAGTGGAAAGAGGCTTCTCTAATGAGAGCTAAATTGGCTAATTTTCAAATCTTTCAAGAGCTTTGGGGTTTGTTAGATACCTATTCAAGCTCTGGCAGTGGAGAAATGTTTAAAATAAATCTTACCAGGTTTCAGCAGTGGAATAATTTAATAGAATAGAAAGCAGGAGTTAGGTATAACCAAATGTTGAGTTGGAACCTGCAGGTGAGCAAGTGTGAAACAGATGAATGGAGAATTATTTGTTGGAAAACCTGAAGTCATTAGTGCAGCACAGATGGCAGACACGGCTGAAAGGTGGCTTGGTGTGTGGTCTGGGAGCTGAGATAAGGCAGTTCACAGACGTAAAAGGGTTGGGAAACTCTGGAGCCCTAAAGCAAGGAGTTCTGGTCCTTTGCTTGCTGACGTCCGGAGAGCTGTCGGGTGAACTTGAGCTGGCAGGTCAAGCCAAGTTGGTCTGCAAGTGCAGTGGGATTTTCTGCATTCCTGGCAGCAGCTGGAATGCTGTGTAGCTCTTATCTAATAGTTTGAGACACTGATTATCAGGGTAGGAACTATTCTCACATCAGTACAGATAATACTCAGAGCAGGAATTTTCTGTGGAAATTGCTGTAACTTGGTGCTGACAGAGCAAAGCAACATTTGGTTGTTAACAGCGCTCCTGAATGGAGTTAATGTTTTCATGGATTTGCTTTCTTTTAAAAACAAAACACAGCTGCTTGGGATGCTGTTAAAACAGCATCTTGTCCCAGCTGCAAATCAAAATTTACTCTGAGTGACTGTTTCCAGTGTTGCTCTCACTTGAGTGGCCTCTCTTCCGTCATATTTGAGAATAAAATGCCATGGTACATTCCCTGGGAGCTCTTGCTGAAGTTGGTTCTGGGAACATGATCAGAAAACTGATAGCTCCTGTGGAAAGTTCCGGAAATAGTTCTGAGCTTTCCACAAAAATATTTTCATTCCACGTTTTGTTTGTTCTGATGTAACTGTCCAGCATTTTACATCTGGCTTTCATACCTTCTTCTCTTCCTCTTTCAAATGCTCCAGCAACCACGTACTTGCTTCCTTCCCGGTGTTTGCTGTCGCTGCCAAAACGAACACTCTGAAAAACGGGACGCTGAAGCCGGTTCCAAATGCTCATTTGCAGTTTGTTTGTTTTGTTGAGATCCGGGGCACGGACAGGAGCGATGCCCGGGAGCTGCACATCGCCTACAGGTACGGGGAGCACTACGACAGCGTCAGGAGGCTCAGCGACGACGCGGAAGCTCCTGCCTGCCTTCGGATGGAGGTGGGTTGTGATGGAATGAGCCGGCTGTGGGTGACACGCAGAGCTGGGGAATGCTGCCAGTTGTTTCCATTCTCATTTGGGGTGGAGGGAAGAGCTGCGTCTCCGTGTTGTGCTGGGAGAGCAAAGCCCTGAGGTTGTAGCTCATGCTGCTGGCTCTCTCAGGAGGGGCTGTGAAGGAGGGTTTCAGCCGGGAGAGCAGAGCCCTGAGGTTGTCGCTCATGCTGCTGGCTCTCTCAGGAGGGGCTGTGAAGGAGGGTTTCAGCCTCTGGGCTGGAAATGAATTAAAAGCTGATGCTGTGATGTGGGCTGTTTGGAAGCAACCTCATCTAAATGATGTAATCATGCACCTCAAATGGAAAAACAAAGTGAAGGGAGGAAAGAGCTGGAAATGCAATAGCTGGATGGAGTTGTCTTCCTCATATCTCCTTTTTTGATGTTGAGGAGTGATTGTGCTGTGCTTGAGGTTCTCTGCACACAGCTGAGTATTGTATTAAAAATACTCCATTTAAAAGCTCATTTATTGTGATTCATGATGTTGTAGTACACTGGAGTTGTTCAGCGGTGCAGGAGATGTGGGAAGCTGCACAGTTGGAAGTTACACAGTTTCCAAGATGGTTTGACACGGGATGTTCCCAAGAAAAGTGTGCCATGATAATTATTGTTGTTAGCATGTCAGACTTTCATGGATTGCGTGCTTGTGTGATTTGCTGGGCTTGCAATTCTTCAGATGCTTTGCAAGAACGATTCGAATAACGCAAAGGGAGTGAAGCCACAGAAGGGCAGCTCTGAAGATGAGACTGAAGTGGAGATAGAAGATGCTGTACAAAAAGTGTGCAGTGCAACTGGGTGTTCAGTAAGTATTGAGGAGCCTTTCTGTGCTTAATGTTCAAACTTGTTACATGGAAGTAGTCCTGGGAAAAATTCTAAAAAAAGCTTATCTTGTACAAACTTGTGCGCCATGGCCATCAATCAGGGTGCATCTCATCCTAGAATCAACCCCTAAATGCAGGTGAAATACCAACTTTTTTGTGGATGCCTGATAATTTTGGAAGGTTTGTCTTGAGGCTCTCATAAAAATTCACTTGGAAACAAATCCTGTAAGTTTTGAAATCCTTTGGGGGTATTGGAGATCCCAGATAACTGGATAATCTGTGACTCTTGGCTGTTGGCACTGTGCAGGTGCATAGAACAGAAAGGGCCAAGAGGGAAACTTACACTGAAAACAGCATATTCCTTTTTTCTGATAGCTTCAGGAATTTAAGGTTTTCCCCCTCACCCTTTCAGAAATGAAGCGCAGACCAACTGAATGATCATAAAAGCAGCAGCCCCCTCTCAATGGTGCAGGTGTTGTTAAGTGTATGTGGGTCAGAGATTTGAACTTCTTCTGTGTTCTCCTTCCCCTCTTGTGGACAGGACATGGATTTAGTCAGCCAGGTTCTTGAGGTGGAGGACTACAACGTGGAATCTGCAATATTTGCCATCTTGCAGGTGAAGGAAGGGGAAGGAATAGGTGAGTGCACAGTTTGTCACCTGGGGCTTCGGGTGACTGTGATGTTGGTGTTGGGGACAGTAGCAGGAGAGGAGGGGTTTGTGTGCTGCCGCGTCAGCCTCTGTGCTCAGGAAGGTTGTTAGTGAGGGCAGCTTCAATCCAGCTTCCAATAAACCCCAGGACTTCTAGGAAAAAGAATTGGCTGACAGTGCAACAGCTCCTGGGTAGAGCATGTCTGAGGAAAACCTCTGCTGTTGGCAGGTACTGAGCAGCAGGAGCCCCCGGGCAGGGAGCAGAAATCCTGCAGCAGGACACTGTGGGAAGAGAATGGAACTGGTTCAAGAATCTTTGGAAATCAGGGCTTGCATCAAGGTGAAGCAGAGAACAACAAGGGACAAGCTGGATCCAGGGAAGAGAACCGACCCAGCAGAAACCCAAAGGTGTGTGAGGGGTTTGGCAGCAATGTGGGCACCCTTCAATGATTGGGGGATGCCTTAGCATTGCTTACTCAGCAACTCTCTTCTCCTTTAAGTTAAAAAGAGCTTCTGCTCACTGCATTTTGTCACTGCTGCAGCTGTGACTGCTCTGCCACAAACATTTCCTGGTGACATGCAGCACTCTTCCCAAAACAGCTCGGAATAAAGTCCTCATAAATAGTTAGGAATGTCCTCTGGCAGCTGCCTTGGTATCTGCTTGTCTCCTTTATTACTTTTCCCCAGCTGAGCAGAGCATGTGTGGTTTGAACTTTGTGTTTTCATCCTTCCCTTTCAGGTAGCCAAGAAGCACAGGAAGGAGCAGCAGCGGCTGGAGAAGAAGAAGCGGCAGGAGGAGAGGCACCGGCAGAAGGTCCTGGCCACCAAGAGGGACAGTGCAGACACCAGGACAGAGACAGACCCGGCCAGCCAGGTCACCCTGGTGAAGGCCATGGCAGCCCTAAACATATGACTTAGTGCTCTGATGAGAAAAGCAAATAAAACTGATACAGACAAAATTCCCCCAGGAGAATTTCCAGGCACCCATGTTTATCTTAAAATCCATCTCTGCTGGGATTTCCAAACACAAGAGAGCTTCCTCTTCCTTTGCCTGTGGGGAGTTCAATTGCTCATTGATTCTGCATCAACCTGGTGAGAAGAGCTGTTTAACTTAACAGGAAGTAGAGACTTGGGTCTATAATCTTGGAATTAGGTGAAGGTGAGGACCTTTTCTTCACACAACAGTGTCAGATTTTCAGATTTGTTTTGACATCTCTTGATGTGCCTGGTTTTGTTTTTGTTTGGTTTTTTTTTTTTTTCCTTTGGTTATTCCTGGAGGAGCTTTATTTTACCTTGCTGTCAGGGAAAGCTTAACAAATCTCAACTCAGGAATATCTCTGGTGGATCTTTTTCTATTTAAATTCAAATAAAGTAAGGGAACGGAGTCCCAGAATCCTGAATCCTTTCCAAAGCAAAGTGTGTCAGCCAGCACTGTCTCAAACATGACATTCCTCTTTTGTTTGCCATGCAGGAATGCAGTGACAAGTTTTAGTCTCACTAGAGCTGCTGGCACTGCACTGAGCTGGTTCAGAAGTGATGAATACTTGGAGGGAGATGGGGATTGCTGCATCCATGCTTGCTGGGGTTTGGGATCAGCTCCTTTAAGATGAGACCTGTAGTGGGGAAGAAAAAATCCCAAAACAATAATCCCAGTGGACTCATGAGAATGCAGAGCTGATTCTTCTGATCTGGTAAAATGTGACAGGAACAGGCTTGACGTTTCTGATGAGTGTTGTTACTTGGACACCTGGAATCTTGTCCCCTTTGCCCTGTTCCAGAGCTTTTGGGCTACTCCAGGGCTTTAGTCCAAGTCAGGAGCTGGATAGGTATTAGTCTCCAAATGAAATTAGTATAGCCAAAGGACCAAGAGTCCTGAGAAGAATCTTCCATGCAGCAGTGATCCCTGGGAAACCTGCCTATTTCACTTCATAAATCAAGCTTTTTTCCAGGGTAGGTTTTTTTTTTTTCATCTTAAATTCCATTTTAGTGAGGTCATCAAGTAGGATGTACAGCTTGACTCCTGTCATGTTTTCCACTGTAGGACTGAGAATTTGGATTGAGGCAAAAGGACTGTGGGACTCAGCCTTTGATTTATAGCTCACAGTGTTTCAGCTCCACTCAGGTTTTTGGGCTTGTAACAAGCACTAAACTCGAAGAAAGCACTTGTGCACTTACACACAGGAGACACCTCATCAGCCAGGACAGAGGTGAAAGGGATTTTTTAAAAGTAAGGAGTGTTGCATTTGAAAAATTTGTCTGTGCTTAAAAGTTTATAAATCAGCTTGGAAATATTAATGGGTTTCTTTTGCTGAACTGCCAAGAACTGGGCTGGTACTTGCTGTGGTCTGGTGCTGTTACCTGAAGAATAAAAAGAAAGGAGCTCTGCTGTTAGAACTGGTGGTGTAGGAATTCCTTTTTCTCTGAGACAGTCATTTTTACAGTAGTGTAAAGAGAGGTGAGTCACAGCTTAGTGGGGAGAAAGTGCAAGGTCTTTCAGGGAGTGATAAGTTGTGACAGGAGGTTTGGCAAGGCAGTACAGGTGACTGTGTCACCTATGTCCTGCTCTGTCCTGTGTTTTGGTCTGAAAGGCAGGTGTGTTCTGCACGTTTGAAGAGATAAGAAATTGCAGTTGTGCACTGTGAATAAGAGGTTTGATCTTAATGAATTGGGGTTTTTGTCCTCTGGAGCCAGAGCTGGTAAGACATTCATTGTTGCCTGGAGCAAGAGAGCTGTGAAAGGAGTTGTTCTGGAGGTTGAGGAGGGAACTCACACCTCACCCCATCGTGTGCAGGATGAAAGGGGGGGTCTGCAACAGCAGCACCAACTGCAGAGGGAGAGACTGGCCTGCAGCTCATGGCCTCATACATGGAACAAAATCTGGGGCTGAAAATGCTTTCATTTCCAAGTGTAATGTGATTAAAATAAACTCTTAATGTGCTGGAGTCATAAATCTTGACAAACCAGTCAAATTCCCTTGATCTTGCCAGGGTAGCCTTGTGCCTGCACAGCCATTCCATATCCAAAGATGTTAAAACTTATTTTGCCTGTTTCACGTTATTCCTGTTGAAATTTCCACCTTCCCAATGTATATTTTTCTTTCCTAGGGAATCTTTGTGCAACATTCTTCACAGAACTCAGTTTATGCAGTGAATTTGCTTTGTAAACAGGTGGTGGATTTTGCTGGGATGAGGAAGGGCGGCGAGAAAGCAGAGCAGAGCACCGTGATTCATACACAGTGTGTGTTTACTCCTTGGTGGAGCTGAGTGCTCTCTAATCCACGGGCCAAGGACAGACAATAAGCACTGGATATTCCCTTGGGCTTTGAGGAGATGACTGTTTGTTGTTAGCAGCTGGCTCACAAATATGAGGGTGTTTTGGCTGTTGCTGCAGCAGGGTCACTGTGAGCCTCTCAAGGGCGAATACGCAGCTGGAGGATGTAGAAAGCCACTTCCCTGCATTCTATCTCCCACCATCATCTTCCCTGGACTTATTTTCCCAAATCCTGCCCCTGCAGGTCAGGAATTCAGTTGAACTGGAAGTTTTAAGCATTTAAGCAGGTTCTGGCTGACCTCCATAAGCATGTCTGTGTATGGGAAGGGTTTTCTGCCCGTGCTGCTCCATGTCTCCTGTCCCTACTTAGGAGCTGCCTTCTGGTTTATCTCACAGCTTTGCCACGTCACCCACGGTCTCCACGTCTGCAGAGCTTTGGGAGCTGCAGAAAGGGAGTGAAATTGGGCATGAAGAATGATCCACAATCCAGCGTGGGATAAAAGGAAGATGGCTTGTGCTGGTTATGAGCTGTGGGGTGGTTCCTTGGAGCTTCCTGGGTGCAAGCACCAGCCTTGGAAGGCAGCATTGGCTCATTTCAGCTTCTAGAATCCTTATTGCCTGTAGAAAATGAGAATAAATGAGTGGTTTGGAGTTAAAAAGATACCACATTGACTGTAGGAACTTGAGGTAGGGGTGTTGTTGCTTGTAGTGAAACACTTAACAGAGTCAGGCAAGAGCCCTCAGCACTGAGGTGGAAATCAAATAAATTACCCTTAAAACTCCTTTAGTTTAGGCAGATCACGTCTCCAGAGGCAGCATTACAGCTGGAGGTGCCTCCATCGAGGCCCAGGGTACAGCCAGCCCTGGCTTGTTAGAGGTAATTAGGACTAATTTGGGATCATGTGCAGCTGTGGTGTGGGACAAGGTGGCTGCATGGAGCTGCAGCTTGAGGAGAAATCTGTGTGCAAGAAAGAGCCACCCAAACCTCTGAGACCCCACCACTGGGCTCCCCCGTGCCTTCAGTGAGTATTAATTGCTTAAACACTCATTAGAAGTGGTATGGGGCTGGACTGGGGATTGAGGCTGAGCTCCTGGAGAGAAGCTGGGCTTGGAGCCTGCTTTGGGTTGGGGTGCAGCAGCCACTTGCTGTTTCTGTGGGCTTTTTTTTTTTTCCTCTGAAGCTCTTAAGATTTACTGGTTGGCTGCTAAAATGTCACTTCTGGTCATTTTTTAAGAAAAAATGTATGCAGGAAGGAACATTTTCTTCAAAAAATCAGCCCTCAAGCTCCATGTTGTTACCTACCCCTTCCACCACTGATTCCCAAAACACAACACTGGCCACAATTTTGAAGCATATCTTTATTTTCAGGGTTTACCTCATTTTTATGAGTTACTTAACTATGGGAAAACAGTGCTAAGGCTCTGGGGAAAGGTGCTGGACACTTTTTCAGCGCCACAGGGCTGTGCCATGTCCTGCCTGGCCACGGGGAAGGCAGAGCCCCCCAGCTGTGATGGTTTCTGCCAGGTTTGGAGCCCCAGCCTGGCAGGGCTGTTCAGCAGGAGGGAGTTCTGCCCTTGCACTTGGATTTGGGGTAGTTGTCGTAGGCTTTGCGGTAGGAGCTGGCTGCCCTCTGGAAGCACTCCACCGCCTTCTTGTCGCACGCACAGGCCCGCTTTTGGCACCAGCTCCCGTTTCCTGGAAGAAAATTGGGGGGGATGGAGGCAGGTAAAGGGTGTGAGGGTCAGGGGGTGTTTTTTGAGTGTCCCTGCAGCATGTGCAGCCCCTCTGTTGAGTTTGGGGTGTCTCAGGTGGTCTGGGCTGTGGAGCTGCCTGGCCCTGGAGGGAGCATTCACTTCACTTTCTCTCTGGTGTGTCTGTGGGTATTTGCCTGGATCACTGGGATCTGCTTTGCTTTGGTCTCTGGAACAATGGGTTGCCTCTGGGGGAGTCAGGGCAGCTGTGCCAGGTCCCCATCCAGGATGGCAGGGTCATCCCAAACCCTTGGTGTTTGGCCTCTTGGGAAGGACAAGGCCCCTCCCCAGGGAAGTCTCCAAGCTCTAAACTTCACCATAATCCAGCAAATACTGGATTATTCCAGTATTTTATATTAATAAATAGACAAATCTATTAATAATAAGATAAATTATATAATTAGTCTTATTCCAGGCACTTTTCCTGTATTTCCACCCACTTCACAGTGTGTGATTTCCAGGCCAGGATGGTCTAAAGGGGATGTTGGAAGTCAAGCTCCCCGAGTGTGGGTGGCTGTGCCTCCCTGCTTGGAGCTCTGCCCCCGCCCCGCTCTCACCGCAGATTATTTGGTTTCCTCGGAAGGCGTATTTGTAGGTGACCGTTTTGGGGCTGCAGCCAGAGGCGACCAATTTCTTGTAGCAGCAGTCATGGGCGTGGCAGCACCTGGGGGCATGAGAGCCGAGGTCAGGGCAGGGGACAGTAGGGACAGGTAAAACATCAACCACGTGCATCTTCGCTGTCGGCTGCTGCTGCTGCTGAACCTCTTCTACAGAGGCTTTAAGGACGAGCAGCAATTTTCTCATTGCTATTTCCACCCTCAGGAGCAGCAACAAGATTCCACTTGCCGTACCCAGGGAGGTGAGGAGGGCTGGGGGCTCTGCCTTGTCCCTGTCCCAGCGTACCTGTCGGTGGCATCCAGGGGCTGTTTGGACCCCCCCCAGCCGCAGTAGCAGCCGTATCCGTTGTAAGCCAGCGGCGATTTCCCGGTCTTCTGCTTAATCATCATGGCAAACTGGACCACGTTGCAGCTGGCGAGGGCCAGCCCTAGGACTGGAGAAGGAGGGTTAAGAGCACCAGGAAAAGCAACCTCCCATCCCACCTTTCCACAGCAAAAATGGGCATTTCACCATCCCCATCTGGCTGTGGACAGGGTCTGGGAGCTGGTGGGGGGTACTCACAGAAGAGGAGCAGCGAGAGGAGCTTCATTCTGGCAGTGGCAGCTCCAGGGTTTGGTGAGCCCAAGGTGCTGCTGGTCACACCTTTTATGGCTCTGCACCCTCAGCAGGGCCCCTCCTCTGGAGAGCCCAAAGTGGGCAAATATTGACAATCCTCACCATACTGATCCTGCTGCTGTGCAGGTGTCCTGGCACTGCTGGAGGCTATGGGATGCCTTATATGTTGGAGGTCTTGAGGTTATGCCTTGTATGGTGGAGGTTTTGGGTGTGTGGAGCAGCCTGGGGTTGAGTCTGTGCATGGCTCTGGGTGTCTCAGCATCCCCAGTGCTTCCCTGAGTAAAATGAGACAACTTGAGGGAGAGCAGGAACCACTTAGTGTAACGTGTCCTTGCCCATGGCAGGGGGTGGAATGAGATTGTCTGAGGAGTCTGTGATTCCGTGATCCACTTCCTTCCTGGATGGCAGTTTTTTTGATGCCTTGGCTAGAAAACACCATTCTGTGTCTTACTGTTTCCATCCTGACTTACCTGGGCAGGGAGAAAATGCAGCCAGTGCAAAGCATCCTGCCCTTCCAACTTACCAGAGTGGGTGAGATGCAGCTTTGGGAGTGGAGGAAGATCCCATGGTCTCCAGAATGGCTGTGGCTGGAGATAGAGCTGAGCAGAGGCCACGTTTGGTGGTTTTTTTGATAGTGGGGCTTTCTCAGTGCTCAGATGCCCCCTGGATGTGGGGATGCTCCATCCCTCTCCCCATGTGTGCTGGGCACTGTGTTTTGCTCTCAAATACCTCATGGCATGAGGTGTGTGGTTCACCTTTATTTAGAAGCAAAATAAGGCAAGTGGCAGGGAAGAAAAAATGCAGGTGATATATGATGGAAGGTGGGGGGAAAAGAGGCTGCTTGTGTTGTTTGCTCGGGGAGAATCTCTGATTAAATTGGTGGTACTGAGCAATCAGTTAGCAGATATCTTCTGGCAGAGATTGCAGCTGCTCTGCTGCTTTTTGGGGAACCCCAGCATGGGCAGGCACTGAGGCAGGGGAGGAAATCCCCCCAGGACTGGTAGGGAAACTGAGGCAGGGAACAAGGATGTAACTTGTGTGGGAATCAGAGAGATGCTGAGAGAAGGGAACTCAGCTCAGCAGAATCTCTTCCCCCCTCTGGCATGGGTGCTTTGCCTCATCAGCTCCCTGGGCTAATTTAAGTAGTCCCCAGGATTTGGTGTAATTCAGGATTTTCCAAGTCCACAACCAGTTTTATCCCAGGGGAATGAGGGATATTCTTGTTCATCAAGCTGGCTGAGCTCCACTGAAAGCCTCTCCACCCCAGCCCCTCTACCTGTGGCAGGTTTGCAGTATCCCTTCTCCAAATGGGAAATAAATCCCTCCCCAAGCCAGCTGCCTCCTGGGAAGCTGTGGATTTTGTTTCATAGTATGAAAACCACAATTCTTGCAGTCCAGTTTATTGCAATGCTCCTGGGGGGGGTGCAGCATCTGAGCCAAAACATCAGCATTTGGAGGATTTGTGTGAATGGATCTGTACAGCCGGATGTCCAAGCAGGAAAATTCACGGATGGTTAAAATTCACCCAGAATTTACAAAGGGAGATTGTGATTCAGTTTACCCAGCCTGCAAGCTGTCTGGGATATCCATCCTCTCGGTGAGGATTTGATCCTTGATTTATGCCCTGCAATTATCAGCTTCTGGGGGAGGGCTCCTTCCTCATCTCCCCCCGGGCTCCACACGGTGATTCCCCGGTTCCCGGGTGGCAGCTGGCAGAAGCATCGCTGATTCCAGGGCTGTTTCCTGGTGCCATTCATTTCAGCTATGGGGCAATCCAGGGTGGGAATTCCAGCTGGGCATCAGCCCCTGAGGAAACAGTATTTTGTTGCTGTTTCTGTGGCTTTATTTCATTGCTGAGCCCCCCTAAGATGGTTTGAAGCCTGGAGACCTGCCGGGGTCAACACCCCAAGGCACAAAACCTGGGGATGCTCAAGTAGGGGGAAGCAGCCACTGCCTGGACTGCCTTTTCCTAAGGAATGTGCTCAGGGTTGTTGCAGAACTGGGCCAAAACATTCTTTTCTGGTGAGAAGTCTGTTTTGCTCAGCACTGGGTGTGAGGCCAGCTCCAGGCCATGCTGTCACAGCAGAGATTTAGGGGATCACAGAATATGCCGAGCTGGAAGGGACCCACAAGGATCATGGAAGTCCAAGCCCGGCCCTCCCACACCATCGTGCCTGCCCCCAGCCCTTCCACCAGCCTCACTTCTCCATCTCTCAGAAAAACGGGACATTTTCAGAGCCTGAAGGTTTAGAGCTAAGCTGGGGCAGTTCAGGGTGAGCTGTGTCACCTCTCAAGTGTCATTTTTGCTGAGTACTTCAACAGGAAACCTGTCTGAGAAGTGAGGGGTGGTCGCTGGGCTCAGCTGAGTCACTGCACGCTGGGAACCGGTGCTTTGGGCTCTCTGGTTTTATTTTGGAGCAACAGGAGGGAATTTGCTGTGAAGCAGGAAGCAGAGGGGGCAGACAGGCTGCCAAGGGGGACGCTTCCCATCCCGCCCCTCACCGGGACGAGGGGCAGGTGTCCACTCCTCCCTTGTTTTGCTGTGCTGGACATCAGGTCAGCGCTGCTCCCTCTCCTCGCATGCCGTGACGCGACTTGATTTAGAGGGTTCTTGTCCTCTCCTCGAAGCCAAAAGGCCCCGAGGAGGAGACTCGCCGGGGCTGGGAAGCGCTGCCGGCGCCGTCCCTTCGCCGATCAGCCCGGAGATGGTTTCGCAAAGGGAGGTTTTGCTTCAGCAGCGCCCGACTCGTCCCCGGCACCTGGCGCGGCGGCGGAGCTGAGCCCGGCCCAGCTGAGCCCGGCACAGCCGCGCCGCCCGCTCGCACCTGCAGGCGCCTCGCTGGCACCACGTCCCCGACCCTGCGGGGACCGACAGCGCACCTGAGACCTTCCCCGAGCCCGGGAAAGGGCGCCACGAAAGCGGGGATGGTGTGGAAAGGGGCATCCCGAGCCCCGGGGCGAGCACTCACTGCAGGTGGGGATCCCTGCCCGGGGCACAGAGAGCGGCTGGACGGGTCCCACGCGGCACCGCCGCGCTGCCAGCCTGGCATAGCAGCAGGCTCGGAGCAGGCAGCACCTGCGGGAGGAGGAGA
>VXBC01008831.1:114251-124656 GCA_013399945.1 Ploceus nigricollis | reverse complement strand
GGGCGGGAGAGCCGCTAGCTCTGCTTCCCCCTGCTCTGGATCACCCAGAAGCTTCTCTGTCCTGCCCGTTCCCACGCCAAGCCTCTGCCTCCCCGCGCAAGCCCTGCCCCGCATCCTGGCTTCAGGAGCGTCCCCCTCCTCGGGTGCCATCCCACGGACCAGGCAGTTGTCACTGGCACCACCCTACCGACTCCGGGATGGAATTAGGGGAGAACACTGCATCGCTTTCCTTGCTTCCCGAAAACCTGAATCCTTCCTGCTGCTGCCAAGCACCCGGTCTGCATTTTGCAAAGCTTCAGGGGCCGCTGCTGGGGTGGTGCAGAGCCCCGGGACCAGCCTTAGCCCTCTGGGACCAGCCTTAGCCCTCTGGGACCAGCCTTAGCCCTCTGGGACCAGCCTTAGCCCTCTGGGACCAGCCTTAGCCCTCTGGGACCAGCCTTAGCCCTCTGGGACCAGCGTTAGCCCTCTGGGGCAGCGTGGCCTGTACCGATCCACTGAAGCCCTCGAGGTGCCCAATCCCGTGTAGCATCCATGAGCAGTCAGGTTTCCCACGGTGCTTCCCTCGAGTCCCGGTGTGAACGTGCGTGGGTGCTTCCCGTGCACTGTGAACACACCTAGAGTGACCGTAAAATGTGATTTTTTTTTTTTTTTTTTTTGTAAGTTACGTGCAGAAATGAGGCCTGGGGAACTGGGGAAGGAAGGAGGCTTTGCTGGGAGTCTCCCTGAGGAGTGCACAGGAGCTTGGGGATGAGCCTGGCTCCCGTCTGTGGACCGGGGATGCACTTACTGCAGGCAAACAGCATCGTCAGCACCAGCAGGACCTTCATCTTCCTCTCACGTGGGCCTGGGAGGAGAAACAGGGCACAGGCTCAGCCAGGCAGCGTGGCCAGTTTGGTAGGAGCTGCCGTGAGAACTTCCTCTGAAATCGGATCAACCCCCAAAATCTGGAGGGAGGAAAGCAGCTGTGTCCCCTCACATCAGCGCTGCTGCCTCTTGGCCGAGAGCAAGTGGTTTCTGCAGCTGCCCCACCACCTGAGCATCCCCCACCCCCCGTCCCACCCCTCCAGCATTTCTCACCTCCCGTCCCACCGCTTTTGGCACCCGGGGCACCCTCCCCGCGCAGCGCAGCCTCCCGCTGCGGTTCCATTTGGAAGCGATTACGCTTTTCCTCCAGGCACGGGCCGCTCCCGCTGCCTCCTCCCAACATCCCCCCGCACTTTTCTTTCCACAGCGACGGAGCGAGGAGGCGAGTTGCTCACCAGGGATCTTGCTCGCTGTCAGTCTGTCCTCCCGGGGAGAGCCTGCCCTCCGTGTCCAGCCCGCGAGCTCCAAATGGAAGCTCCAAAATGCCTCGTCTGTCCCAAACCCACGGAGTGCTGCGCCCCTTCCCCCCGGCCAGCCCCCCTCTCCCCGCGGGCTGCAGCCTCCCGTGACGCAGGGGCCGAGACCGAGTTCTTGGAAAGTTTTGGGAAGCTGTTGATTATTTACGGGGATTTCTCTCCCTGCCCAGCAGCAGCTCTCAGAGGAGCGGGGACGTTGAACAAGAACATTGTTTATTTCTGCGTTGGTTTAATTTCCAGCGGCTCTGGTGTGGTCAGCACAGGCAGGGGTGAAGGGCGATCCCGGCGCCCACCCGCGCACGCTCCGGTCTCGCATCCCAGCTCCCATCATCAGCACAGATTGTTGGGGTAGAACTGGTAGAATGAGCTGTAGCTCCTGGCGTTTCTCCTCAGGCACAGCGCCAGGCTGCGGTCGCACTGACAGGACAAGAAGGAGCACCGGGAGCCCTGACCTGCGGGACGAGGGGAGCCCAGGGTCAGCCCCGGCTTTGGAGGGGATGACACCCCCTTTTCCAGGGCCCTACTCACTGCAGGAGAGCCTGCCATAGCGCCACTTGTAGCAGTAGAGCTGTGTCATGGCATCACAGTTGTACTTCAGGAGGTTGTCGTAGCAAGTATCATGCAGCTGGCAGCATCTGCACAGGAGATCAAAGCTTTAGGGGATTGAGTTTTCTCCCCCTCACCCCACAAATTTAAAAATATTCAAGATCGTGTCAGGGCAGGGAGTTTTTAAGTGGATTCTCACCTGTCTGTGGCATCCTGGGGCTGCCCATTGCCCCCCAGACCGCAGTAGCAGCCGTAGAAGCCATAATACAGGAGAGCATTTTTTCCTGTCACCTCTGAGATCATCTGCTGCAGCTCTAAGATGCTCCCGTGGGCTGGGGACAAACCTGGAGGGGAGAAATCAGGGAGATCACGCTGATTCCCTGTCCCCTCAACAGCAGCTCCATCCCTCCAGTCCCCAAACTGGCACCAGGGTGGTGATATCTTAGAAATTATAATGCAACGGAGAGGAAATGTGTTCCCAGCTTGGCACAGGAGAATTATTGCATGTCTGGGAGAGCTGGTGATGGGGAGAAGTGGAGAAATCACCAGCCTGGTCCTAATTTCAATGGATGTAACTGCACAGAGAGCCTTGGGACTGAGAGAGGATGCTTACCCCACACAAACAGCACGGAGAGGCCGAGGAGAGAGTTCATCCTTCTGACGGCTCTGGGAGAGGAAACCAAACCATTCTCTGTTATACCAACCACCTTTTTCTTTCCTCATCATCCAGGAGCAGAGGTTCTCCCTCTCTCCAGGGACTAGGAGCAGCGAGGTGGGTAAAGATGGCCCTGTTGTTTCAGCACAAAGCATCAGGGATGGGAAGCGATGGGAATCAGATGGGGGAGAGGTGGGGAAAAGCATAATCAGGAGAAAGGGAGAAAAATTGGAGGGATGTTCAGCCTTTGAGGGCTGCACCCGCTGCTCTTCTTCTGGGCTGGCATCTCAGGCAGCATCTCCTTCAGTCCTGCTTCCCAGCGCGGCACCTGCTCCCCACTTGCAGCACAGCTTCTGGTGGAAGGAGGGAGAGAAGGAAAGCAATCCTCCATCCCCACTTACCTTGGGAAAGCCCTGCTGGCTCGCAGTGCCCTGCAGCCAGCTGTGCTTGCTTTATATAGCTTGCTCCCATCTGCCTGGGTCTCCTTTGACCCAAATCTTGCTGACTGGGCTTCCCTGCAAAGGAGAAGGTGCAATCCTTCCCCTTCTGAGGAATGTCCGAAATCCCCTGAAGGCCCGGCTCTGCACCCCACACACGGGGTGGGTGCTGGGTGGGATAAGATGGAAAAGCAGCGTCATTTCCAGCCTGAGGAGGAAGCAAACACGCTCTGCCTTGGTCAGAGATGCCTTCTGCTCTGCCCTTCCCAGCACCAAGGAGCCACATCAGGGGGGAAAAGAACAGCTCTGGTTCAGGCTGGGCGTGGACACAGCAAGTTTGGGGCTTTCGAGGAGGTGTAAGGTGGTTCAAGGAGAATTATCACTTCTTTGGGCAAAGTCTATGGGCAACACTGAATGCCCATCTCTAAGCGTGCAGTTCCCAGAGTCACAAGGTTGGGCAGACACTGGATAATTACACCCTCACTCACCATGAGAAAACAGAGAAGCAAAATTAATATTCTGAGAGAATTTCTGTGAGGAAGTTCAACTTCCCTTTATTTCTCTCCTTGTGGTTTTTCCACCCCCTCATTACACTCTTCTACAGAAACCATTCAGTCATCAGCTGCCCTCCTAAATTAACACTTGACTAATATAAGTGGTCAAGGCTTTGAAATCTTCCTTACTCTGTGGATGATTATTCTTTAACCCTTATTTCCAAGAGTCATGGAATCCCAGACTGATTTGGTTTGAGAGGGACATTAAGGAAGGAAGGTGACTTGTCTGTGTCTTTTGTCTTTTGTGCTGGAAAAATACTTTGTTCTTGTCCTCCACTGACAAAGTTTTCAGCCAAGCCCTGATTCCGGCTCCGCTTTGTCTCTGGTGTCACCAGTGATGCTCCCTGGCTGGCATGTGCCTCGTGCTTATCTGAACTGCTCACAGCCCATTAATGCTCCTCTGCCTAATTACTGCCTCATTAATCATTTGCAATTAATTTATATACACACGCTGTTTTCCCTGCTTTTAGTGTTGAAAATGTGTTTCTATGAAATGCTTTGTATGGAATTGTTTATAGCAGGAAATAGATATAAAAGAACAGTTGTGTCATTCCTAGGGAAAATCCTCATGTGCCAGAAGCCAAACATCCCAGAAGATGCTGGAGATACTCCTGTGAGCTCCTCCCTGTGCTGAGCTGTGGTTCAGGTTGTCCTGACTCTGCACAAGAGGAACAGAAAAATTATATACAAATTACAGATCTGAACTTACAGATCCCTGTGATGTGAAGCATCTTATTGTATTCCTGGGACTGTTTTGTTAGTGTTCCTCACAAAGCTGTTGGGATGTGCCCTCTGAGCTAGGAATTAGAAACTCATAGAATCCCAGAATCCCAGATTGGTTTGGACTGGAAGGAGCCTTAAAGCTGATCCAGTGCCCCCCTGCCACGGGCAGGGACACCTTCCACTGTCCCAGGCTGCTCCAAGCCCTGTCCAGCCTGGCCTTGGACACTGCCAGGGATCCAGGGGCAGCCACAGCTGCTCTGGACAACCTGTTCCCCAAACTTCTAGCTCCACATTGGGATAGACGTGGGGATTACAGCCCTGTCAGGACCATGGAAGTTTTGGGGTGTCAGGCAGATGGTGTGGCTGAGGGATGCAGAAGTGCTCCCCAAACTCAGCAGCCACCATTGCAGTGCCTCAATCTCGGCAGCCCTTACAGAAAAACACCATGGAGAACCAGTTTGCATCCCTTTTATTGTATCTGTTATCTTTGCTGGGAAACAAAATCAAGAGAGGAGGAAGGGACAAAAAAGAGGAAGCTGGTGTGCCTTCCCAGGGACTGCTGGGTCTCCATCCATGGAGTGTGTGCCCTTCTCACCCCGAGCTGCACCTCACNCCCGAGCTGCACCTCACAGGGAGCCGCGGGGGCTCGGCCTTAACTGAGCCCCCAAGCCAAGCTTTTCTTGCTGGGGAAAAGCAGCCAAAATCTGGAACTCTGTGTGCAGATTTGCCCTCCTCAGCACTGGAGCTTGCTGCCTTGGCATTTGAGCTTGAAGTAGAAGCGGTAGGAATTGTTGTAGGAGTGCAGGGTGCTGGCGAAGCACGAGGCCACCGCGGTGTCACACAGGCACGTCTCTCTCTCGCACCAGCCCTGCTCGTTACCTGCGGGGGAACGCGGAGCCCTGCGGTGCCTTTTCGGGCCGGAGCCCCCGGGGGGAAGGGGAAGGAGCGGCGTGTCCCGGTGCTCGCCCTCCCTAACCTGCCCACACCCTCAATGGCCATTTAATTATCGCGGCCGGGCGGGAACGGGGCTGGATTCAGGCAGGGGATGCTCTCGTGTGTGCCCTGCTCCGGGGCTGGGGCTGGGGGCGGTGCTGCTGCCACTGCCCGCTCCGTACTCACTGCAGGTGACGTGCCCGTCGCTGGAGGTGAAGCTGTACGGGGTGATCAGGGGGCTGCACCTGCCCTCCCTCAGCCCCCTGTAGCAGCAGTCGTGGGCTTGGCAGCACCTGCGGGGACACCAGGTCAAAGCGCGGCCCCCAAACCCTCCCTCGGCACACCTGGAGGGCAGGGCAAGGTCCAGCCTCAAGCTTAAGGCGATCGGGAGGAGGAGGTGGCGAGGCACCAGCGGGGCCTGGCTGGGGAATGCGCAACCCCCCCAGCGCTGGGGGCTGCCCAGCGAGGGCCATTTAGGGGGCCGGGGCGGTGAGGCCGCTCTGGGTACTCACCGGTCGGTGGCATCCACGGGGGTCCCGGAGCCGCCGATGCCGCAGAAGCAGCCGTACCAGCTGTAGGACAGCAGGGCGCTCCTGCCCGTGGCCGCCCTGATCATCCGCTCCAGCTCCAGGACGCTGGCGCCGGCCGGGAGCAGCCCTGCACAGGGCACAGGAGGGGCTGCTGCCGGAGCAGGGCTGGCATTCCCTGCACCCTGCTCCAGGCAGGGCCATTACACTGCTCTGGCATTGCCCGAGACGTGCACTTTTGGGATTTGAACCACGAGAAGCTTTATCTCCTGCTCCAGAATTATGGACTCATGGAAAGGTTTGGGCTGGAAGGGACCTCAAAGCCTGTCTTGTTCCACCCCCTGCCGTGGCAGGGACACCTTCCACCGTGCCAGGTTGCCCCAAGCCCTGTCCAGCCCGGCCTTGGACACTTCTAGGACTGAGACAGCCACAGCTTCTCTGGGCAATCTGTGTCAGGGCCATCCTCTCAGGGAGGATGGCTTTTTCAGTCTGGCTTTTACAGCCTCTGGATTTGGTCTGGCACAAGATATTTTGCCCTCTGGACTGGCTCTGCCATGCTGCAAACTGCAATCCCCCATCACCAGGATCAGCCATGGGCTTGGCACAGGCAGGAAAGGTGACAACAGGCTCCAGGGCTTCCCAAAATAAATATGGACATCAGCATCCCAAAGCCTCCCCTTCACCAGCCCTCACTGCAGCAGTTCTACACGAAGCACTAGAGAGAAAGTGCCAGATTTAAACAAAAACCTGAATTGTGCACAAAGACTCAGGGTTTGCAGGGGGATTCTGGCCTGGCCAGGGGCAGCAGGGCACTTACCACAAGCCAGGAGCACGGCAAGGAGGAGATTCCTCATCCTGGGGCTGCCCTGGAGAGGGAACAACAAGGATTGGGTGATGATCCAGGGCAGGACAGAAGTTCTCCAGTGCCCACAGGAGCTGGGTGCACCCGGGCAGTGCCTCAGGTGACATTCCTGTCACTATGGGCACACAGCACTGTAAGGCACCCCCGAGTGAACCCTGACTGTGCTGTGCCCCAGTTTAGGATGTGGGGCTTGGCAGGGACACAGTGGCTTCTCCTGCCTGGGGCTGCTGGAGCAGCTCAGGCCCTGCAGCCTTCCCCCCACGCCCTGAGGTGCCTGATGAGCACCAGGGCAGTGAAATCCCCTTCTTACCCTGCCTGGACCTGCAGCTCCAACGCTGCCAGCTCAGCAGGGTGGGTTTATATCCCTTCGAGGCCCACCCCCTCCTCTATCTGTGCTGATGGTGTCAGTTGTCCTAAGCCAGGCTTGCCTGGAGCAGGGAGCTGATTCCCATCCTTCTCTTCCCCCAAAACCATGAGTTTTCCCACAGCAGTGAGCACCAACGCTTCCTCCATCATCTTGCTCATCACCAGGCACGAGGCCATCTCCATCCCTGCATGAGGCCAGTCAAGGCCTTGGCCATGGCCATGGTTTTTAAATCCATGGGATTTGGTGGCTGGAGAAGTGGGACAAAAGTGGAAAACCAGTTTGCATCCCTTTTATTGTATCTGTTCTCTTTGCTGGGAAACAAAATCAAGAGAGGAGGAAGGGACAAAAAAGAGGAAGCTGGTGTGCCTTCCCAGGGACTGCTGGGTCTCCATCCATGGTGTGTGTGCCCTTCTCACCCCGAGCTGCACCTCACAGGGAGCCTCGGGGGCTCTGCCTTTACTGAGCCCCCAAGCCAAGCTTTTCTTGCTGGGGAAAAGCAGCCAAAATCTGGAACTCTGTGTGCAGATTCTCCCTCCTCAGCACTGGAGCTTGCTGCCTTGGCATTTGAGCTTGAAGTGGAAGTGGCAGGAATCGTAGGATGGCACCTCAGAGGCTGTTGAATCCTTGTTCCAGGTGTAGAGGCAGCACTTTGGGCTCAGTCTTTCCTCAGTTTTGCCAACTCACCCCCTGAAGCCTCAAAGATAGTTTCCCTTGGCTCCTTCCTTGCAACTGCCCCCCCAAATCCATGGCTGCATCCAAATCCAGCTGTGCCAAATTGCAAGGGAGAGCAGCAAACACCAGGACTGCAGTTCCTGGGTCTGCAGTTTTCCTGTCCTACCCTCAAGCTGTCAAGGCAAGGGGTCTGTGAAATAAAACCACCAGCAGCAGAGGCTGGGAAAGCCATGAAAACCCAGCTTGGAATGCTTTGGGAATACAGTTTATTTAATTACCATCACCCAAACAGAATGCAGAGACACGAGGGACACAGAAAACCAGAGAAGATAAGGAACAAAAGCTGCTGTTTTCCCTTGAAACCGTGGGGCCAAGAGCAAACACAGACACAAATGCAGGTATCTGGTGATATGCAGGGCCCCACCCTCAGGGATTAACCACACTCCTGGGGAAGGGAATTCAGGGTTGGGAATTGTGAAGAAATGACCTCCAGACTGGTCTGGAGGCAAGAAAAGAAACTTTTGTTGAAATTCCCGAGAGCCACCAAAGCTGTCACTGGAAGGGATGTCACCTCTCAGCTGCCCTCCAGGGTGCCAGAGCTGTCTGTCCCAGGGTTTTCCTTCCCTCTAACCTTTTGTTCCTGCTGCAAGTGGAATAAAACCCCATCCAAGCCTGTTAAGGATGGGGAGTGACATCTCACCTGCCTCCCCACTCGCCATCTGCACAAGAAACCACTCCAAAATACCACAGTGACAACCCCAAGCCCTGCTTTCCCCACCTGACTTGTAAAACCAGGGCATCCCTAATTATAAATTAATCAATCCCTTTCCCACCTGCTCCACAAAATACTTCCATTGCAGAAGGTTTTCCCCACTGTGGTAGCTGTTGTCTGTGCTGCTCCTGCTTTGGCACTGCAGGCCCTTGGATTTGGGGGGGGAAATCTGGGGTTTTTCTGTAGAGTTTGGATAAATCTGTGTGGAAAGCATTGTCCAGAGACATAAATGGAGAGCAGAGAGCTGGGATCATGTGGATTTGGGATCCACACATGGTTTTAACCAAATCCCTTCATTTTAAGCCCTCCCTCTCTGTGGAGGATCCACTCAGGGGAGTGCCCACATGAAGCTAAACCCTGTCTTTAACTAACCCACAAACTCGAGGGCTTAAAAACCACCTGTGGAAGTTATGATCCCATTGGAAATGTGGAACTTTTCAGCCTTCCTGTGGAGCAAGGAGAGCCGGGTATCACCCACCCATCTGTTTGCTCAGGGCCTTCCTGAAGTGTAAATACCCCCTGTGCTTTGATCTGCAACATTGCTAAACATCCTGGGCTGGGGTGAGCTGATAGGAGACTATTTCCCTACTTATTTTATTTCTTTTTAGTGCACAGGTTTGCCTTGATCCTCCCACCTCAGAGGGTGGAGACCCCAAGTTTATGGTGGAAGTTTATTGCTTGTTTCTTGCTGCCTTCGATGGGCATCTGTTAGTGGGAGCAGCAGCTGCTTGGGTAGGAGTGGGTTTAGAAAGGGATTTGTGGGGAGAGATGGAAAAGGTTGGTGTTATGTGGGGTGTTCCCAGAAGGAAAACTGACTCAGGGATCATTGGTAGCCAGGGTGGATCAGAGGACTCCCCCTCCCTCCCAGCTGCAGCTTTCCCACACAAAGAAACTCCCCCAAAAGAGCTGGTTTGGGTCCCCTTGTGATCTTGTATGTAAAGTGTAATTTTAAAAAGGTGTTTTCCTCAGAATTCATGAGTTTGGGGTTTATTAGTCTGGTTTGATTCAGTGCTCACTGAATTCACTGAATCACAGGGAGGTTAAACCCAGTCTTGTGCTCCCATCCTGCTGCCCTTGCTCAAGAGGGGCTCCAGCGCCTTGGTTTTAAACTGTCAGGGCTAAACCCCAAAGATTTGGGTATTTCAGTAGGGTGGCGCCATTGTGGTTTTGCTTAGGGTGAGTTGGAGGAAGGGGAATTCCTGCAGGAGGCTGGGACACCCCGGTACCAGGGTCACCTCTGGCTGGAGCGTGTGAGAGGCCCCTGAGCCACCCCCTGCTCCCCCCAGTCCTTTGTGTCCGGCAGGACAAAACCTCCAGAACCTTCCCAATGTCACGGGGCTGCTCCTGTGCCGTGCCACAGCCCTGTGCAGCGCCCACAGGGGGTCACGGCTGTCCCTGAGCCTGGGGACATCCCCCAGAACCCACTGGCCCATCACAGCCGCTCCCGCCCTGCTTCCATCCACCCCGGGACAGCCTGGTTGTCCCCATCCCTGCATCCACACCGGGACATCCCAGCTATTCCCAGCCCTGCGTCCACCCTGGAACATTCCAGCTGCCCCATCCCTGGATCCATCCCAGGACATCCCAACTGTCCCCCCACCCTGATCCTTGGATCCATCCCGGGACACCCCGACTGTCCCACCCCTGTTCCCATCCCTAGATCCACCCCGGGACATCCCAGCTGCCCCACTCCCGCCTGTTCCCATCTCCATTCCCATCCATCCTCATTCCCATTCCCTGTTCCCATTCCCCATTCCCGTTCCCAGCCCCGTCCCCAGTCCCCGCTNCCCATTCCCCGCTCCCATTTCCCGTTCCCATCCCCTGTTCCCATCCCTATCCCCCCTCCCATTCCCATTCCCATTCCCCATTCCCATTCCCATTCCCCATTTCCCGTTCCCATCCCCATTCCCCTTTCCATCCCTATCCCCGTTCCCATTCCCTGTTCCCGTTCCCAATCCTGTTCCCATCCCTTGTCCCCGTTCCTGTTCCCGTTTCTGTTCCCATTCCTATCCCCACT
>VXBC01008831.1:95000-113928 GCA_013399945.1 Ploceus nigricollis | reverse complement strand
CGGGACCGGGACCGGGACCGGGACCGGGGGAGGGACCGGGACCGGGGTCTGCTTCTGGGGCTGTGCAGCCGCGCTGGAGCGCCGGGCTCTGCCGGGGGGCTGCGCTTCTGCCGCGGGCCCGGCCGTGGGCTCAGCCCCAGGCCCAGCTGTGGCACTGAGGGCTCTGCCTGGGGCTGTGCCAGCCTCACCAGGACCAGGGGCAGTGGGCAGGGACTGATGCCCGGGATGTTCCACCGGAACATGAGGAAGGCCTTCTTTAAACACCTGGAATACGTTGCCCGGAGAGGGCAATGGTCCCTCACCAGATATTCCAGACACATCCGCACACAGTCCTGTGCCCTGTGCTCTGGGCTGGCCCTGCTGGAGCAGGAGGTGGCACCGGGTGAGCTGCCATTGTCCCTTCCAGCCTGACCCAGCTGGGATCCCGTGCTGTGGGCCGGGGGGGGAGGTGCCCAGCGCCCCAGGCCCTGGGGTCACCGTTCTGGGGGCACCTGTGGGCACAGCCCTCCGTGGCTGCGGCTCCCCATCCCACCCCTCGGCAGACGCCCTGTTTTCAGCCTGTCCCCTCCCACATGCNCCTGCTGGAGCAGGAGGTGGCACCGGGTGAGCTGCCATTGTCCCTTCCAGCCTGACCCAGCTGGGATCCCGTGCTGTGGGCCGGGGGGTGAGGTGCCCAGCGCCCCAGGCCCTGGGGTCACCGTTCTGGGGGCACCTGTGGGCACAGCCCTCCGTGGCTGCGGCTCCCCATCCCACCCCTCAGCAGATGCCACTGCCCTGCTGGGGCAGCACAGACACTGGCGGAGGGCCCACCAGGGCTTCTGCCGGGTTGGTTGGTTGGGGGTTATTCCTGGAAGTGGCAGCGTCGCTGGGGATATTTGTAAGTGCTCCCGTGCGCTTGGGAGCTCTGCCTCAGCGCGTTGTTGCCCTGGAGTTTATTTGTTAGCGGCAGTAAGGGGGAGGTACAGCCCCTGTCCCTCCCACAGGCCCCTGGGAAGCTGGGATGAGTCACCTGGCGAGTGTCCCTGTCCCCTTCCGCTGGAGGCTCAGGAGGGACAGGTCTGTCAGCTGGGGCTCGGCAGGGTGTGCTGGGACTCTGCCTTGGCCGTGCTGAGCTGGAGGAGAAATGAAATGTTAAATAACAAACACATCCCTGGCACAGTGCCACAGGGGCTGTTCTCTCTGTTTAGTTTAGAACAGAATCCCAGAAGAGTTTGGGTTGGAAGGGAACTTAAAGATCATCTTGTTCCACCCTGCCATGGGCAGGGACACCTTCCACTGTCCCAGGCTGCTCCCAGCCCAGTCCAACCTGGCCTTGGACAGTGCCAGGGATCCAGGAGCAGCCACAGCTGCTCTGGGCACCCTGCGCCAGGGCCTGCCCACCCTCACAGGGAAGAATTTTATCCCAATATCCCATGTAATCCTGCCCTCTGTCAGTGGGAAGCCATTTCCTGTGTCCTGGCACTCGAGGCCCTTGCCCACAGTCTCTCTCCATCTTTCCTGTCGGCTCCTCCAGGCACTGGAAGGTCACAGTTAGGTCACCCTGGAGCCTTCTCTTCTCCAGGCTGAACAATCTCAATTCTCTCAGCTTTTCCTCCCAGCAGAGCTGCTCCCTCCCTCTGATCATCCTGGTGCCTCCTCTGGGCTCTCTCCAGCAGCTCCAGGCCCTTCCTGTGCTGGGCCCCGGGGCTGGGGCAGCTCTGCAGCTCGTTCTTCTCCCAGAGCTGCTCTTCATCCCTCCTCCACCCAGGTATGCCTGGGATTGCCCCAAGCCAGGTGTAAGGTTTTGCCCTTGGCTTTGCCTCACCTTAAACCTCACGTTCCACCTTAAACCTTAAACCTTAAACCATGTAAACTCCATGAGGTTTACATTGAGCAATGCACTGCTGGGTTGACAAACAGCAGCTGAATGTGACTGTGTCATTTCTGGAGAATGCCAAGCAATCCAAGATGACCTTTTTGCCCCCTTGGTAAATGCAGCCACAAACCCCACAGGAACAGAAGAGGAGGTTCCCTGTGGCACTTCTCCAAAATGTTGTTGTGAGGTTGTGACCCAGTGGCTGGGCTGTCTGTCCTGGCATAGCTGAGAACTCCAAGTGCAGCTTCCTTTGGGAAACACACAGCAGAACGTGGCTTCCTTCTCAGGGGAGGTTATATCACAGAATCATGGAATATCCTGAGCTGGAAAGGACCCACCAGGATCATCGAGTCCAACTCCTGGCCCTGCACACACCCCCCAGCAATCCCACCCTGGGCATCCCTGGGAGCCTTGTCCAAATGCTCCTGGGGCTGTGGCAGCCTCGGGGCTGTGCCCATTCCCTGGGGAGTCTGGGCAGTGCCAGCACCCTCTGGGGGATGACCCTTTTCCTGATATCCAGCCTAAACCTCCCTGACAGAGCTGCAGCCATTAAAAATATAAATAATTCTCTGTTAAGCAGCTTTTGTCACTGGAGAGTCAGAACAGGTTTCTGTGTATTGAATCAGGGTTTTTCAATCTCAGTGGTCTTGAGATACCTTTAAAATATGAAATCAGTCTTATCCCAAAATCCACAACGGGAGGTGAATCTGTCACCGCAGGAACAGTGAAAAGGCCAGAGCTGTGCCCTGAGCTTCACTCATCTCCCATTTGCACTGAGTTTCCAGCTTCAGAAGAAAGAAATTGTTCTTTCCATCAAAAACTTAGATTCAGTGCGAAGGGCACAACTCCCCAAAACTCTGGGTCAGCTTTACACAACTCCTGCCAAAGCCAGTCCCTACAAATAACACATCTCCCACCCTCTGGGACTCAGCCCTTACTGCACACAGGGTTGCAGTGATACCCAGTGATACTCAGTGACGCCCAATGATACCCATGTGATCCCCAGTGATACTCAGTGATACCCAGTGATACCCAGTGATACTCAGTGACGCCCAATGATACCCATGTGATCCCCAGTGATACTCAGTGATACCCAGTGATACCCAGTGATACTCAGTGACGCCCAATGATACCCATGTGATCCCCAGTGATACTCAGTGATACCCAGTGATACCCAGTGATGCCCATGCAGTGATACCCTGTTGCAGGGAAAAATGCAGGTGAACTTGAGATGGGAAGAGATGATGTCTGACTCCAGTTCAGAAGGCTGAATAGTTTCTTTATTATAACTATATTACAATACATTAATATATTATTTAAAGATGAGATCTTAAAACTACATCTTAACTTCTAACTACCATATCTAACTACTAACTGAAACTTCTCTCCTGACTCCCTCCCCTGTGTGAGTCCAGACCCAGGTGCATTCCATTGGCCATCAGGGCCAAACAATGCTCACCAGTGTCCAATCAACCAATCACCTCAGGTAAACAATTCTCCAATGCATTCTACATAGAAAAACAAGGGACAGAAATAGAAATTGTTTCCTTTTCCTTCCCTCTCTGCTCCTCTATGAAAGTCTCTTGAGAGAGCAGAAAATGTAGGTACTACAATACCCCACATTTATTCTGTCATTACCTGGCACTCAGCACAGCGTGGGAGCCTCAGGGAGACTGAAGGCTCCTGGCCAGTTCCTGTAACTTTTCCCTCTGCTCCCGGCCCACAGGTGCGATGGCCACAGCGGCTTTCCAGGACTCAGCACCAGCTCAGCTCTGCTTCCCTCTGGGCACAGCCACTCTGCCGTGGGCCAGCACCATCACCATGCACGTCTCCAGGCCCAAATCTGCCAAGGGACAGAGGCCAAGCTTGAGCCACCGTCACAGCACGGAAACCTGTCCGTGCCATGTGCCATCTTCCCCACCGGCAGCCTCTCCTCAGGAATTAGTGAAGAGCCAGAGAGCACCGCCCACAAAAGCAGCGTTCCCACCTGCCCAGGTGTCTCCTGAGAAAATCCCAGAGCTCCTGCAGCAAGTGCCTTTGAAGAGCTCCTCCTCCCTGAACAAGTACCGGGTGCTCCCCTCCATCATCCGGAAGGGCGCAGGGAGCGGCGCCGTGGAAGCGTTGGCTGAACGGACCAACCGGCTGGAAGTGAACGAGGGGCAGGAGGATGCTCCAAAAGCCATCAAGACTTTTTCTGGAGGACAGGGATCTGCCAGCACACTGTCAGGAAGTGGCATTTCCACTGAAGAGAGCTCCCACGTGCACTGTGCCCCTGAGCAGTGGGGAAGGCAAGCGAGGCAGGAGAGCCCTTGGGTGTTCCCTGCAAGCCTGGAAGAGCCGCTCGTGCTGCTCGCTGTCCGATCTCCCTCTGGGAGGAGGTTTGAGCACCACTTCAAGCCCTCTGACAGCCTCCAGATGGTCCTTGCTGTGGCAGGACAGAAACTGTTGGCCAATTACCAACACTGCAGCGTTGAAACCATGGAGGTGCCCCGGAGGAGCTTCTCTGACCTTACAAAGTCCCTTCAGGAGTGCGGGATCCCCCCCAGGTCCGTGCTGTGCATCCGACAGGACGAGCAGCACGATGCAGCAGATCTTTAGGTACAGAGACACTGTGGGTCCTTCTGCTCAGTGGGGTGCATTGCTTCTTTCAAAAAACTGAGAGTCTGATGCTTCCAGCACCTTCTTCTTAATCTTCTATCTCCCACAAAATCCCCATCCAGCAGTTATGGATATGTAATAGTACTTGAAATAGATTTTCAGAAAATAGTATTTCAGATGCATAAATCTGATTCATACAGAACAGCCTGTGTCACCTGTGCCATCACAAATTTCTGCCTCAGTACCACCAACCTTCAGCCTTTCTGGTTTGTTTAAGGTGCTGATGTTCTTTGAAAACTCAGGTTTCCAAGACCTCTCCCCTTGTCCTTTTCTATGTTTTGGGAAGGTACCACTTCTCTGAATGCAGAAGCACCACTTGGGAAGGTAGAAACAGAACTGGTTTAGCTACAGGACCACCTTCAGTATCTTATCATTATCCTAAACATCTTCTCAAGAGACTGAAAAGGAGATCAACCCCCAAACCCATCTGGAAATAATAGTAATAACACATGAATGAGTTATTGTAAAGTATTAAATTGCAAGATTGATTGTAAAATACCTGTGAGGGCTCAGGTCTTTCTGGGTAACCTCAGTCGGGCTCTTAACTGTGACTAAATCATCTTTTTAAGAACAAATAATTATTATTTTGGCTGTCTTGAGGAGCAACAGGATTTTCTCCTTGGTTTTCCTTCTCTTATTTGGCTCATGTGATCCATAGGTAAGAAGAGATGGATAGTTAAGAAGGGATGTTACAGATAATTCCACTTAACCCCTTTACACTGAAGTGAGTTAGTCCAAGAAGCAAGAGCTGCTTTGGGAATTTTTAAATAAGATATTAATGGGATTTGACTGGGAATTGGCTCAAGGAGTAAGCCATCTTTTACTAAACCATCATTAAAAGGCTGGTTGGGTGACTTGGCAGGTTTAGGCAAACACAATGTGCTTGTGCTAAAAAAAGAGAAATATCTTCTAGTTTCTAATGGAATTTCAAAGGCAGTAATTTTTCATCTCCTTTAACAATGGACCACTTGCCACACAGATGAGTGAGTTTAAATGTTTTGAGGCAAACCAAATTTATTTTGAAGCTCAGTGTAAGTGCCAAACCAACTGGGCACAGGAGCACAAACACAACAGGAGCAGAAAGCTGATTGCTGGTGCTGGCTATGAGTGTGGTACCTGATGCTAAATCAAGTGTTCAGAGTCCAGCAGCTTTGTAAAACCAGTATCTGATGGAACAGTGGTCCCTGCTGCTGTTGGTGATGGGAACTGCTCAGCAGCAGTCCTGGATATTGAAACATATGGATGCCTTCAACAGAACCACAAAGTATTTCACTTGGTTTCAGGAAAAGGGACCACTTTCCATGTTTCCTTCAGTGTTAGGTAGTTAATTCCCTATTTCTGCCTGTTGTGTGTACTGTGTTACTCCTACATTTCAGAGTGTTTCCATCCTGTGTTAAATAAAACCTTTTAGGCTGAAACTTGAACTTCAAATGATTTACATGGGCTGAGGTTTATCCATCAGACCTGCTCTTAAGAAACCTTCAATTTGATGGCAAATACCTCAGGGGCTGCCCAAATCAGCCTTTGGATGGTCAGCTGCCCTCCACATCACCTTCCTGAAGTTTCTAGCTGTGTCCTGTGCTCAACACAAGCTTGCAGCCAAGGAGGAAGCACTTTTCATCAGTGACAAGCTGTGACCAGAGCTGGGGACCACCAGGCAGCTGTGAGAGCACAGGGGCTCTGAGCAAGAACAGAACAATCAGACAGTTCAGAGTGACTTGGCTCACAGTAGGTTTCTCATGCTGCAGGATGTTCTCCCTGATAAAGCTGGATGAGTTTGGCTCTAATCACCTCACCCAAGCTACAGCATCTCCAAAGATGGGCAAAAAATACAAAGTCTTGATCTAGGCAAGCACAGTGCAGGGAAAACACCTCTTTTCTCCCTCAGTTCTTCTCTTCCCTTCAGAACTGTTCTGGGGAGATTTTGGCAGCAATTTTAAGTCCAGCACAAGAAGCATGGGGGAAGAACAATATTTATCTGATCTTATTTATTGTGTGGCATCACTTAACAGACTTCTTTGTGGGAATCTTTTAAGAATTTCAGCATTAAAATTCATTCTGTCACAAATATAAAACTTATCAGGACTTTTGGCTGAGAATGTCCTTACTGTGGCTTTTAAACACCAACAAAGTATCGAAGCAAGAAGTCAGCAAAGGGATTTTTCAGTATGTGTTCTTTAATTCCAATTAAAAGTACATTAGAAACAGCACACAGGACCAGCAGCAGCTTCTATGACAATTCAACCCAATACTCTGCTGTCACCAGGTCATTCAACTGTACTAGGAAAGTAGGTGATTAAATCAAGTCTTCCACTCCACACGCAAGCACTCACTCACCTGCCACTTTAAATAGGATTCCAACAGAATAAAAATAGATACACCCCAGAATACAAAAAGTTTAATTTTAAGCTGTTTTGTTTTTCTTCACTAAAGCCTTTATACAAATTGATAAAAGGGTGCACAATTTCCTAAAATTTTAGGTACATTTTAAATGAGCCTTTTTTTACTTGGTAAAAGGATCCATATTCCTGTCTTTGAACAGAATATGATGGCCAAAATTGCAAAGAAAACAATTCAGTTTAAATTTACAATTTATACATTTGTTTTGACATGATTCCCATGCTGAGTAGCAGGCCCATGGCTGCTCACGCATGTCCCATTTCCCCCCAGCAAAGAGCTGTGCACCCTAAGCTCTGGTTCAGGAGCCTCCTTCTCCTGGAGACTGGGCTGGGGGAACAGCCCACAGTGTCCAGCTGTGTGCACAAGAGTGGTCCCAACACACAGGAGGCGTCATCCTTCCTTCTCCAGGAGCTGTGATCCTTCCTTCTCCATGGAACACCCCAGGGCAGGGACCAACAACCTATTTTACACTGTGGAGCACTTCCCACCTGCAATTTGGCTGAGCAATTTAACTCAAAACTCTGCTACCAAAACGTACTGCAACAGGTAAAGTTGGTGTTCTAAGGGTACATTTTTTTGGTCAATCCAGGCTATGATGATTTTTTTGTTCTTTTAATCCTGTATCTGATGGGTGAAGCCCGACAGCTCTGTACATTACCCATGCTGAGCTTCACAGCATGGTGCATTTAATCACATGGTGAATTTCATTCACAGAGGTGAATTTAATCAGGCAATCCATTAGTACAGTTCCCTTCATACTGCCCCTCCCACCCCACCCACCCACACCGTAGCCAGGTTAAACACTTGGGATGAACTCCTGTAGTGTCACCACCACCCACATCACGGAGAGCAGCCATCCCAACAAATCCAGGACAAAGGAAAAGAAAATACTGCCCAGCAAAGCGACACGGCACCTGTGTTTGCGAGTAGGAGCTACTGGAGACATCCTCAGGACAATTTATGTAAGGAAAAGCAGGGCAAATCCATCAGAAAGCCATCAGAAATGAGTCTTAAAGAGCTCAGGGGAGAGCCAAAGAGAATGACATCCTAGTTTGTACAAGTTAAGTATTTAACCAAAAACCAGCTGCCTTGTTTGGGGTTTTTAAGTTTTCTTTTTTTTTCCCTTTCCTTATGTCCATTATATATTCAGCTGTTGAATTTAAACTGATCAGGTTAACGCTGCACATTATTCCAATTAAAGACAATCATGGAGTTTTTTTCTTTTAAAATTTTAGGTAATTGCCTATTGCCTCTCTTTTGGCAAGTGTATTTCTCAGAATTCCAAAGATCATCCCATTTTAAGGCTAAACTAAGAAATGTTAAAAGCTTCTGTAAACATTTCCTCTTCCTCCCCATAGTTGCACAATTTGAAGTCCAACTGCAATTTTGAAAATGAGGTAATTTTTGTGTACTCATATCTTGGAGTCCTGTTCGGGACGAGCCGAGAGGCTGTGCCAATCCAAACGCTGATCCAATTGTAGTGGGAGAGCTTCCACAGCAGGGCACACACCAGTTCCAGCAGCTATTTCAGTTATTTATCTTCTCAATTTCATCCAAGTCGTCAGTATCCAATTTGTTTATCTTTTTGTCTGGGAAAGAAGAGAAATAGGCCAGATTTCGTAACACTGAGCAGAGAAGGGAATTGCTCTCCTCAGCTGGACCTGAGTTCTGGTTTATCAGGGAGTGTTCAGTCAGGTTTTAAAAATACAAATTAAAACTGTTTCCTTTTATCAAAGGTCCATCTGGGTACTGCAGTGTTACTCACCCCTGGAAAATCCTGGATATTCAAGGACTATCCAGGCAGACAGCAAACACAGCCTGATTTATTCTGCTCCTATCACAGGCAGCAGGTCACAATCCCAAGTAATGCTACACCAAACACTCCTGCTGTGCTCCTCTGCCACCCACTTAAGGCTCAACAAACACCCTTAGACCTGCTCAGCATCCAACAAGTCAAATTCTGCAGTGATTCAACAGTTTAGAGAAAGGAGAAAGCCTGAGGGTACGTACTGAAATGTTCCTGGATTCTGTTGAGAATGTTCATGCTGTGCTTGCTGTCCACCATGTTAATGGCCAGCCCGCGCTTGCCAAAGCGGCCGGTGCGGCCGATGCGGTGCAGGTAGGTCTCGTTGTCTGGATTTCCATCCTTATCCACAGGCAGGTCAAAATTGATAACAACAGAGACCTGCTCTACATCAATCCCTGACAAAAAGAGAGCACTGGGTTACACAACTTCACTTAAATCTTTTTGGAGCAGGAACAATCCTCACTCTCTGAAATGGAGCTTTTCCACAATATCCTCACGGGGTGGAAATAAAAGCTATGGAGCTGTTAGGGCAGAGAGTCCCACTGAAACAACCAAAGGCACTTAAATATTTTGGAAATTCTACCAGCACTTAAATATTTCAGAAACTCTCTCCTTCCCTGCAAAGCTGTAAAGACCACTTGTTTTTTTCCAAGTATGATCCTGTCTTGGTGAATTTCATTTGTGGGAATCTTTTAAGAATTTCAGCATTAAAATTCATTCTGTCACAAATATAAACTTATATTTAAAACTTATCCCCTGTTCTGGGATGTCAAATTACACCACAAATTCCTACTGGGATAGTGAACTGGATTTCACTATTTTTCAGTTTTCCGTACTTGGGCACACGTTCACTGCAAACCCTGAATGTCAGCAGCACAAGGCAGGCTTGGTGCCAGACTCTCACAGGATGGACTCTTCCATCTCAAGCAGCAGGAAGCCAGCAAGGAATCCTGTGTTTGCCCACAGGCACACAGTGTAAGGATACCAATTTCTCCCAACTGGAACACCTGAGGATGCGAATTCTTCCTGTGAGCTGGCCAGGGGTATGTGTTATCTTAGGAAGTGCTGCTTCCAGCCCTCCCTGTGATGCCTTTTCAGGCTACCTAAAATCAGAGGCCAGACAAAATAAAGGGAATAAAAAGTGGTTGCATTTACTGAAGGGCCTTCATGTACATTTCGGGCAGACGAAGCCCCCCAGGGGCTACACCAGTAGCCAGTTTCACACTTTTTAAAGTTTGGTTCATTTGCATATTGACGGTTAATCCTTCAATTACAGCTTCAAGTAATGAAGTCATTTACCCCAGGTTTGCTCCCCTCAACTCACTTTTGTTTAGTTTCTTGGGGCCTGAGACAGTGACATGTCCTTGATTCCCAGGCCTGGAGAGGAATTGTTGTGTCTGCCCAAAACGGGAAAACAGCAGCTAGCATTGTATATGGAGTTTAGAGCTCTACACTAAAGAACTGCAGGATTACAAATACATGAAAAATATGAAAGCTAAAATCCTAGGGCATCACCTGGCCCCATTCCTCTGTATCCTACCTCTGGCACAGACGTTTGTGGTCACCAGCACCTTCTCCTTGCCCTCCCGGAAGCGCTCGATCACGGCAGCTCTCTGCTCCACCATCATCTCCCCGCTGAGCAAGGCCACCTGATGGCCCTCCCTGGACAGCTCTGCCGCCAGCCACCCCGCCGTCTTCCGAGTCTGCAACACACATTTGGGAGGAGTTTTAATGCTGGAAAGTGACAATAAACCTCTCTGGGGCCCACTGGAAGCTCCGTGGCTGTTCAGTTTTTGTCTCCCTTACAAACTGGATCAGAAGGAGGACAATACACCTCAGCCACCACAGGAGCCCCTGATTAATAAGACAGGTTTTCTTTGTGCTCCGCTCCTTGGATTTCACTCTGCCGGAGACTGACACTACATGTGTACACTGAAAACTCATGAAACTTGTCACAAAACTACAACTACTCAGCTTGGAAAATGGCAGGGTCAGACCTGAATGTAGCTGTGAAATCCCACAGAGGCTCTGCACCGCCTTGAATTAAACAGTTTTTTGAGCTCCAATTATGTCTTGAGACAGCCTAAAAGCAAACTACTGTAGCAGACTTTCATCCTGTCTGAGCTCACTTTGCCCGGCTGTTCTGTGCTGTCAGCACTGATTTTTCCCTAAAAATGATTATGGTGGCTTTCAGAAAAAGAAAACCAAGTCTCAGTATGATTCACAGTGAGATCCCAAAGGTGTATCCTCAATTACCTGAGGGAAACGAAGTCCCAGGAACAGCTCTGTATCAGCTAGAGAAGCAAGACTTCCCAATCCCTCATTATGCCCTATTTTCATCCATTTTCCAACCCCACTTTTTTTTTTTTTTTTTAGTAGTTCAGAGTTTTGGAAAAATGTGCATTACTCTGATCTTTGCTTCAGAGGACTACAGGGATAACAATGACCATTCAGGAATAAAAAAGTCCAATGTTGTCTCCTGGATGGACAAACCCAGGGAACCAAACCAGCCAGCACTAATGTGGCTTTCAGGATTTCACTCAAAGACGACCCAGAGAAACCAAAAAGGGCAATTTTGTTCTCAATTCCTTTCTGGAAACTGTGTCTGGCTTGGTTTTAGCACTTGCAGACTCTGAGGGGGTCACTAGGACTAACATTCCCTGGAAGCACTCACATGGCAGAAGATCATGGCCTGGGCGATGGTGATGGCGCCGTAGATGTTACAGAGAGCCCGGAACTTCTCATCTCTGTTATTGCACAGAACATAATACTGCTTGATGGTGTCCAGGGTCTCCTCCTCGCGCTTCAGCTTGATTATGTTTGGGTCAGGAACAACTTTTTGAGCAAACTTCCACACAGAATCCTCAAAAGTGGCTGAAAACAGGAGCATCTGGCAGTCCCTGGGGAGCATTCTGAAAGAGAGAAATAGGGAGAGTTCCCACACAACACTATCATCTGCTGATACCCTGATGGAACTCATGCTACAGGCAAAGGAAAACCATAACCCTGGAACCAGTTATTTCTGTGGGTGGAAAGACTAAAACCAATCTTACCCACCCATGATCACTCCCTCACAGACCACAGGCATCCACTCTTACCTTCTAAAAGGAATAAACCCTGCTCCAGGGACAGGATTTTTATTCTGTAAGGTGGCCAAGAAGGCCAACAGCATCCTAGCCTATATCAGGAATAGTGTGGCCAGCAGGACCAGGGAGGTCATTCTTCCCCAGTACTTGGCACAAGGCTGCACCCCCGTGCAGCCCCTCACCCTTGGTGAGGCTGCACCTTGAGCACTGTATCCAGTTCTGGCCCCTCAGTTTGGGAAGGACATCAAGATGCTTGAGTGCATCCAAAGGAGGGAAACAAGGCTGGTGAGGGGCTTGGAACACAAGCCCTATGAGGAATGACTGAGGGAGAAAAGGAGACTCAGAGGTGACCTTATTACTCTCTACAACTCCCTGAAAGGTGGTTGTAGTCAGGTGGGGTTGGTCTCTTTCTACAGGCAGCAACTGACAGAAAGAGAGGACACAGTCTCAAGCTGCGTCAAGGGAAATATAGGTTGGATATCAGGAAAAAATTTTTTATGGAAAGAGTGATCAAGTACTGGAATTGGAGTCACCATCCCTGGACGTGTTTAAAAAAAGACTGGATGTGGCACTTGGTGCCATGGTTTAGTTGAAGTGTTAGGGCATGGGTTGGACTCGATGATCTTGTAGGTTTGTTCCAACCTGGTGATTCTGTGATTCTGTGAAATGAAACTGCTTGTCATCCCCTGACATTGTGCCTCTATGAACCCCCTGGACTAAAGCTAATCTGTCATTTCAATCTTGTTGCTTCACTGGTGAGGACACCAGTCCCGACTGCAGCCCCGCTGTCCCTGTGTCCCTCCATACCTCTGAATGCGGATGCTCTGGTCCTGGTGGCCCTGGGTGGCGATCATCACATCTGCCTCATCCAACACGAACACCTTGATCTTCTTGGGATCTATGAATTTCAGTTTGGAACACCAGTCCAGCACGGTGCCAGGTGTGCCGATTACGATCTGCTCCGAGATCTTCTGCCCTCTCTCCACTGCCGAGACAGAAGGAAGGGCTGCTCTAGGGTGGCTGTGCAGACAGGGAAATGTTTTGGCCCTCTCTGACCAAGCTATTTCACCACCTGACTGCTCTGGTGCACCTGAGGAGCATCATTCCCTCATTGCTGTTTGTGGTGTTTCCCCTTACTCACGTTTGTTGCCTCGGACAGCATACGCAAGTTTCAGCTCCGGGTAAAAGTTTCCCATCTGTTCAATCACTTTTCCTGTTTGAAGTGCCAGCTCGTATGTTGGGGAAAGGCACAAACACTGGAGGAACAGAAGGATAACGAGTGAGGTGATTAACATCCAGGGCAACACTATCACACTTGCTTTTTAAAATCCTTGCTGAACTTTTCTTCAAGACGAACATGCAAGTGGCTGAACAGTTTCTCAAACATCCCATGAGGAAATCTGATTTAAATAGTCCCTCGCCAGGCATTGTTTGCTCTGTTGTCACAGTTACCTTCTCTTCCACCCCAAACCCACTTACCCAACCCCCTTCAGCCTGCACTATTTTTCTAAGTCCTCCCAGAAAGATTTAACTCCTCACAGGTGGGAAATGGATTTGCAGAAAATTCTTAAAGTTTGATAGAAGGTTCACACAGTATACATTTGTATGTAAACTTTGAGATAAGAAATGTTGACTTTAAAATGTTATAAAATAGGACAAATGTTGAGAGGGAAATGGAACTAGAAACAAGTTTTAAAAATGACTTTATAAATAAGACTAGATATTTTTGAGAAATAGAACTATGAAAGATCTATTGCAGTAAGGCTTATGAGGGGTTATTTTAGATGATTAGTTTTAAAGTATTTGTAGTATGGTATGATAAAAGTCGATAAGCTAAGAAATGCTTATAATGTATTGTAATTTAGAAATAGTCGGCTTCTGATTGTGATAGTGTGAATTATAACACCTGTATTATCTCATCCTTCACACACTCACAGAGCAATGGCATCCTGTGTGATGCACGGGAAGGACTGAGAGGAACAAGCTTTGAGCAAAATCCACATCTTTTGCACTGAAGGCATTTTGATAAATCCCCAAACCTCCATCCCCTTTAAGCACTTTAAAGAAATAACACCATGGCTCCATCAAGCCATGGATTTACATCTGAAGGCCTCTTCACTAGATGGCACTGCACTGCCAGGGTGAAACACACCCTGAAACAGCCACATCCCCCAGACTTTACCTGTGGGTACTTGTTCCCAGGCTCAACCCTGCTGAGCATGGCCAGGACGAAGGCAGCTGTCTTGCCAGTACCGGACTGTGACTGCGCGATGAGGTTCTGTGGGCTGGGGGCACAGCAGGCACAGCTCAGAGGGTGAGGCACCACAGTGGCACCTGAATCCTGTCACATTTACCCCTGCTCTGGATCCAGCCTGACCAGCTATGCTCCATGGGGCAGGAATTACTTCCTGCCCAACGCTCTCCTTCAGCGTTTCTCAGTTATGGAGATTTGGAAGGAGAACTGTGGTTATCTGTCAGTCATTTCCCATTTCACATGTCTTCCCCAGTGTCTCAGTACCTCACACGTTCCAGCTCAGGGTTGTGGAGAGGAAAATCAGCACCTCAGCTACTCCTACTCACCCAGGATTTCTGAGCCATTTCGTATTATTTCTTCCCAAACTAATGAGGAAAATGGCAACAAACCTCCCAAACCCCACAGCACCGCATGCTCAGTACCAGCCCTAGGAAAAGGACAAATCCAGGGCTGCTGTCACATAGTTAATAACCACAGAAACACTGTAACATGGGAACCCTTTCTCCACACCCCGAGTGTCTCTCCATCCCCCTCCTCCCATCCAAAACTCAGGAGCAGCACACTGAACCTTTCAAATCCTTCTATTCTGGTAGAGAGTAGGAAGAACGTGTACATACGGTTCAGCAAGCATCATGGGCAGGGCATTCTCTTGGATCTTAGATGGTCTGTTGAAGCCCATAGCATAGACTCCTTGCAGGAGCTGTGGTTTCCTGAAAAGAGAAATTTTAATGTCATGACCTATTTAAGTCCATTTAGTTTTTATCTGTGTAGAAAAAGGTGAGAAAAACCTCTGAGAAGATATCATAGAGCTGTCCCTGCTACAATCCCACCTGTTAAAAAACTATAGTCAGCATCTGGAACCATAAGTGACAGCAGGAAGTCTGGACAGGAAGCTTTGCAAAAACCCCTGGATTCAGTAAGTCAGCCTGCCTGTTCCAGCTCGAGGGCAAAGCCTGTGTCTAAGGCCAGCACTCCTTGTTCCAAAGCAGCTTTTCAGACAATCCAGGAATCACAGAGCAGAAAGCGTTAATCCTGTCCTTCAGGACAGTCCCATTTCCTCAGCCATGCCTAATCTTGGTGCCAAAATGATCACTCCTCGATGACTCAAACGTGGGACAAAGTGTGAGGAACAGGATGAAGGGATCATGAGATCCTTGCAAGGACTTCAGCAAGTGGTGTGGATTCTGTAGTACAGCTGAGCAGTGCTGGCTCAGGTAAATGACTGATAATTAGCTCAGTTTGCTGTGACTACACCTTGTGATCCGTGGCTGCAAGCCAGCCCTCACAGCCAGAACTGTGTGGTGACACTGCTGGCCAGCAAACTCTAATCTGCTGCTTTCTCTCCAGGGAGCTTTCTACTCTCAGCAGACACTTGTGTAGACAAGGAGACCCCAGAACAACCTAAATCCGGGTTATGGTGCTGGAAATTCTCATTTTGATGAGCACTTGATGACCCCCAAGTGCTGCCTGGATGCTGTGAGTGCTCTCAGAAGGGCTCTCTTTTCAAAGCAGGTTACAGGTCTCCTGCCCACATTTCCCACTGCACTAACTTCCCATTCAGCACAACATGTTTTTGCAAAAATCCTGTATTACTCTCCAACGATGGCTGGAACAAAAGCTCTTTGAAAACGTAACCTTGTGCTGCTCCAAGCAAGGACAGACAAAGCCCAACTCTGCACCAGTTGCCAAGGATACCCCAAGTCATAACAAAATGAAGACTCAATTAGGCTGGCTATCCCTGTCATTAACTCCCTGGGATTGTTTGCCTTTTGAAACACAGGAATGAATTAGTCTAACAGGCACTGCAGGACCTCAGCTTCTTTTTGTAGACATTCAACCACAAACACTAACAAAGCAAAACATCCTGGCATTTCATGGGGAGAAGGCTCTTTAACTCCCATTTTCCTGCGGAGCTTGTAGAGCGACAAACCTGAGATCAGTGCAAGCACAACAATCCCAACAGGACGCACTCTTCAGCATATTAACACATATATCCATCAACCATGCCTTAAACACAGTTATCACCCCTTGAAAGCTGCACTGGTAGAGGTTTTCAATGGGAAGGAAGTGAGAAAATACTGTTCTCTCCAGCACATAAATCCAGTATTGCTGGAAAAGACAAGCAGTTCTCTTTGTGCTGTTCACTGCTGTTGTTTGAGATGGAAACCCCCACCAGGCACCCAGATAAACCAACTCTCCTTGCATTTAAATAATACAAATGATACACTCACTTATTAATGACAGGTTGGCAGTAACCTGAAACACAAACCCATGTGCTTTTAAGAGGTATCTCCTATGCAACCAGGGAATTTTTCAGGACATGAGGAGAGGTTCCAACTACCTGATGGGCTCCAAACTCACATCTGCTCTGGCAGTTATAGCAAAACTGCTCTCTCTCCCTGAGTTTAAGAATAAGGCTCCCCATGACAAACTGAAAAATCCAGTTATAAGGGAGGCTATTTAATATATCTGATCCCAGGATTTAACAGCTCCATGCAGAGAAGGCTCTGGCTCATCCCAGCAGGTACTTACAGGCGCAGCTCCTCAAAAGACTTGACAGAGTAGAGGGGTGATGTGGGGTCCCTCTGCAGCACCTCCACCTGATTTGTGGTGTCAACCAGGTTACTGCGGATCAGCTTGTTCAGTAAGGACTGGGCAGCTCTGTCCTCTGGGAAAGGAGGTGGAAAACATAAATCCATCAGTCACAGCCTGTTCCAGGTCTTGCTCCCACTGAACTCCTGAGCCACTTAAAAGGGGCAAAATCCCTTCAAATACTGAAATTCTTCATTTGAGTGTAATGGCTTGAAGAGCCCGAACCTCCTGGATGAGACATCAAGAGATGCCAGAGATTCTCCCATTTAACACCCAGGAAGACAAACCAAAGGAGCACTGTTCTAAGGGGGCCTTTAACACATCCAGATCTCTGCTTATTAAGATTATTTTAGCTTGGCATCTACCTGGGACAGGGTAAGGCCTCCTCAACCCTCACTCTGACATGTGGGCAGACACCTCCCAGAGTTTTATTTTTAAGGAAGGTTTGAGGAAAAATGGTACTTTAAAAGATTTCAGAGCTGAAACACAGGGGCTGAGGATAAGAGAGATCCAAACGAGGTTAAACTGCTGCACTCTGGGGTTTTGCTACTAAATCTGTTTCCTAAAACCACCTTCTGAAAGAATGTGAGCCTTTACCCACCTCTGAGCAGCCACTGCATAAATGCAACTTGTTGGTTGGTACAGCAATCCCAGCTCCAGGTTATCCAACTGCTCCTGTATCCAGTCCTGCCCTGAGGATACTGCTATCCCCTTATTTCTCTCCACTCTAATCCAGGAGTCTCCCAAATTATTACAGGACACAATGCCTTTAAAAGTGTTATGGAGGAAGGACATGTCTTACAATTAAGTCCTTGGGGCAGGATACAAGATCAGCGGTCCTGAGACATAAGGCAGACTTACTTTAAGTATATATTAAATCAATATAATTATGATTAAATTAAATTAATTTCCTTGCCAAAGCTTTTTTCAGGACGGCACTTACCCTTCTCCTCATCCTCCGTCTTCTCCACATTGTCATCTGCCTTGACAACGGCACCTGAATTGGAACAGTTTGGGGGAACAGGTGAGCTCAGGCCTCAGGAGCAGCCCCCAACCCCAGAGCTTTGGAAAATCCTGGGAAAAGCTACAAACCAGCTCATTCTCCTGAGGAGAACTGCCCTGCTCCACTGCTGTGCAGAGGAAACCCAAACACCAGCTCCAAGGGTAGTTTAGCAACCACACCAAGGGATTTTGCTCACACAGCTCCCCAAGACACCAAAATATTTAGTCTGTGCTGCTGCTTAATCTCAGCTCTTCTGGAATCTCATGATTTATCAGGAATTTACTTTGGCAGCAGTGCTCTGAACCCCCACAGGGAAACATTCCCCCCCTTCCAAGCCCATCTGAGCAGCTGGAACTCACCATTGGCATCTGGTTTGGTTTTTTCATCCTTCAGGTGTAAAGTGCTCAACTAGAAATGAGGAAAAACACAAAATCAGAGAAATTCAAATACAGCTCCCTATATTCTAATTCCAGCCAGTAAAACCTGAGCTTTGGATTTATCAAGTGTTGCACAAACCCTGCTCAACTGGAAGGGATGAAGATACAAGAGGAACTTGATTTCAAGAGTTTTAATACAACTGTTTCTAAGCAGAAGTTTTAACAGAAACACAAGTTTTTTAACCTGTAATGACAACACAGGGAAGGGGTTGTTTTCTGTCCTGTAGCTTCTACTCCCTAATAGCTCTGCTGATGGAAAATGGGAGAAAATCAGCATTCCAGGATGGAAACAGGATCCATGCACTGTCCTGGCCGGCACAAGCTGCCCCAGGATGAGTTTGTTTCACCACCCGGGATGTGCAGGGACAGCAGCCCCGAGGGTCTTCCCCACATCCTCAGTGAGTGTTCTGTGCCCAAGCACAGAAAAAATAGAACGCAATTTTTCTGAGATACAATGTTACATCTTTTCATTTTAAAAATATGAGAGAAAGAGGGATTTTTTTGGATGCTGGAAGGCAAAGCTGAGGCTGGGTGAGTGCCTGAAGCGGTGCAGTGTCTGGATGGAGGGTGAGGGGGACCGCAGGGACGTCTTTGCCCTTTGGATACGCAAAAAATGGATGAAAGCGAAGAAATGTTAATAAAAATGGCAAGTAAATAAACAAATAAAGAAATTAAAATTGGGGGTTTTGTTTATAAAGGAAGAGCCCGAGCCCGAGCCCGAGCCCAAGCCCAGGAACAATCGGATACCCCGGGCCCTCCCTGCCCCCATGGCAGAAAATGGGGCGAAAAAAGGTTTCTGCCATCGCTGTTTTCTGTGAGGAGGCGGAGGGGGCCGC
>VXBC01008831.1:69110-90628 GCA_013399945.1 Ploceus nigricollis | reverse complement strand
AGGAGGGGAGCGAGGGGAGGGGGAACCGCCAAGGGTGTTCGAGGGGATTTTCATGGTTACCTCCCTGGCAAAACAAATGGCTCCACTGGGTGATGATGATGGTGATGGTGATGGTCACCCAGACAGCTCCGGACACTTTGAGTCAGCGGTGGGGGGAGAGAGACCCACCCTGGGGATCCAGAAGCCCCCCATCCCAGGGGAGCCAGACACCCTCCCGGCTCCGGGCAGAGCCTCCCCGCCGGGGCACATGTTGCTGNTTGAGTCAGCGGTGGGGGGAGAGAGACCCACCCTGGGGATCCAGAAGCCCCCCATCCCTGGGGAGCCAGACCCCCTCCCGGCTCCGGGCAGAGCCTCCCCGCCGGGGCACATGTTGCTGCAGCCGGTTCGGTAAGACCCTTCCTCGCCCCCTCGGGACCCCCCGGGCTCCCCGGTTTCCCCCAGCCCCGCTGCCCGGTGGGGAGGGTCCGGGGGGTGAAGCCACCGGTTGCTGAGGTGGCTGGTGGTGCAGCGCTCCCCCACCCCGAGCCCCGGCGCTTGCTCCTCTCCCTCTCGCCCTCCCTTTCCCTCTCTCCTCATCTCATCTCCCTCTCTCGCTGTCTTCCAGAGACAGCGCTCCGCAGCCGTGCCTGTCGCCTTCGGGATTCCTCCTGCCCCTCCTGCCCTCCCCAGCCCAGCCGCAGAGGGGCTGGAAGAGTGGGTGAAGTTGCTCCAACCCCCCCATCCCCTTCTTCCTTCTCCTCCTCCTCTCTCCCAGGAAAGGTAAGAAAAGCAGTGGCTACTCTTCAGTTGCTCCTGCACCTTTTTAGCTCCGCAGGGGTGGGTGTGAGGGGTGTGTGTGTGTGTCACTTCCCAAGGCTGTGCACGATCCCAGCACAAAGCCGCTCACTGAAGAGATCCCTGTCATAATATTTGTGCAGGCACAAGCCCACACTTTGCAAGCTGCTGCTTCCCAGCCTTGCTTTTTCCCAGCTGGATGGTGAGTCCCGGAACATCCCATCCCTCCCCAAAAATTGTACAGACATTAGTAGTGACTGTGTCCATCTCTGTGCAGGGATGGATGGGGGGATGATGCTGGGGGTGACGGGCTGTTGCTGTCCTGGGCAGCCAAGTGGGGTTACCCATCTGTGGACACACTGTTTGGGGAAGGAGGAGTGACCTTGGCAGGATGAGGGGGGCTGATCCCCCCCAGTAAGGGTCAAAACACTGAGACCTGGCTGGAATCCACCACACTGGCTGGGGCAGGGCAGGACAGGGGTGGATGGAGAAGGGCTATGCTGCTCCTGGGGGTCCTGTGTGTCTCCTTGGATCTGGATGAACCCCAAGCAGAAAGCAGATTGCCTGGTGGGCTTAGCCCAGCTGAGGGTTGTCTGGGCCAACACCCCCCTCTGGCTCAGCCCAGGGATCTTCCCCCCAGCTCTGAGCCCATCAAGGTGTGTCAGAAATGAGTGATTAACAGCTCTAGGAAGGGGCCTAGGATGTGAATCCAGGTCTGTGAGACCCAACTCTGGGGCCAGGCTGGTGGTCCAAGACACTTGCCAGGGTTATTGCTGACAGTCCCCAAAATCTGTCTCTGCCAGGGCTGTCAGTCATGTCCCAGCCTGGCACTATGTCACCTCGGGAAGGGGGACCTGGTTGCTTCCACTGGGCTCTGGCAGGAGAAGTTGCTTCCCAACTTTTCCCCAGTTTCCATATCTGAGGCCTCAGGGTGTCCTTGGGGCCAGCAATCCTTGTCACTGCTGTTGCAGTGGGGGCCCATGTTGTCACCCTTTGGGGGCCTGCAGTGGCTGTTTTCCTGGTTTTCCATTAAGTGGGATATTCCTCTTGCAGTTCGAGGCAAGGGGAGGCTGGAGATGGGAGAACAGTTCCTGTAGCTTTTGCTGAGAGTGTCTCACAGGTCTCTCATGGCTCTTCCAGATAGGACAGTGCTATGGGTGCTTTTTCAAACCCCATTTCCTCCTGTTCCTAGAGATATTTTGGAGGTTGATCCCAGTTTCCTGGCCAGGTTTGAGCCTTGTGCTCTGGGAGAATGCAGCTGGAGGGCTCCTGCATGTCTTAGTCATGACCTGCAGTAATGTGGGTCAGAGTGAAGTCAGGGGTCCCTCAGCAGCTCCTTGAGCCTTGCTGCCCCTGAAAACCAAGGAGAATTCCCAAGGGTGACTCTACCTGAGAGCCCTGAAAGTTTGGGAAGTGCAAGGTTTCTCCTGTCTTGGATTTGCAAACAGGAGGGAGTTTGTTTCCCCGGGGAGATTGCCCAGGAATGCTGATGGGAGGCTGTGGTGCAACAGGCGTCCTTGGCCAGCTCTGTCCACCTGTACATCTCCACAGCACGCTCCGGCTGTCGTCATCCCGGCGAGCCACTGGATGTCAGTGTTGATTGAGACAGACGACGTGGAAGGAATATTTTACCCAGCTGCAGAAAACCAGGCATCCTCTGAGCAGCGGGGATGTGCCCCAGGTCTAGCTCGGACCTGGAGGCGAGATCTCCAAGGGAACCCGTTTGTGGCCGGTCAGGGGTTACAGCAAGGCGGGGCAGTGATTCAGCTGCTCAAAAATGCATCTGACGCAAGGTGTGACACCAGGGCTGGGCTTCACACGATAGCCTTCCTGTCCTGGGGGGCAGAAGCAGCCGGGCTGCCCCTGATTTCTGTCCTTCAGAGCTGTGTCGGATTTTATCCCAGTTCCTGCAGTTGCTGCAGTTGTCAGCTGCGGATGCCACAGATCCTGTGCTGTGGTACAGCTGGGACCCCAACCCACTCCTGGGAGTCAGGTCATGCCAAAGCCAGGCTGTGTGCTCACAGTTTTGCTCTATTTTCCTTTTCAATGCATGAAAATACACCTCAGAGGAGCATTACTCTGCCCCTGTCTTTACTCCACGTGCTCAGACAGATCTTTTGAGGGCACATCAGCACTTAGAGACACAGACGGACACCCAGGAAGCTCCAAGCAGTGCTTCAGGCACCACCCCCGTTTTTCAGGCACATAAACACCTTTTGCCATCCCGTAAAATCCAGCCCCAGCCTCTTGGGAGTGCTGGGACAGAGGCCTGCAGCCCTGTGCAGGGCCTGGAGCCTGTGCTCTGGCTTGCAGCCCTGCGCTCCCTGCTCGTCATGGGGACATCGCAGCAGCATCGGCGCCTTCCCCGTCAGTTGGGCACAGGATTTGGCCGAGGGTATTGCCTGGAGTGAGGTGATCACATTTCCATGTCTCCCTCCCCTCCATGGCCAGGAAGAGCAGTGGGTTGTCATGGAAAGGATGCTTACAAAAGAAGGGGGGAAAAAAAGATCGATCCAGTAGCAGCCTGGTGTGCCACATCCAGAGTGCAGCTGGCCAAGGGACAATGTCTGTCCCCAGCCCTGAGGTGCTCCCTAGCTGATGATGGGATTACAGGTGTATTTTGAGGGCTGAAGGTATTAACCTTCAGTGGTTTCCCTTTTGCCTGGGATGCCAGATGCAGTGTGAGGTCAGGAGGCACCTGGCCAGGTCTGTGGGATGGCCCCACACCTGCTGTGTGTGGGAGGCAGGACACGTTTGGTGGCAGTGAGGGGACATGCTGAGGACTGGGCGTGTCTAGGGGGTACCCTATGCAGCATTAAGCTGTTGGTAATTTTTTTGGGGTCCTGCCAGGTCCCATCTTGAGAGTCCAGGCCCGTCTCCTGAGCAGAGACTGAGCGCACATCCCAGAGCAGCAAAGGCAGGATGGGGAGCAGGCAAGGGGCCAGTGCTGAGTTCCTGCACAGGGGAGAGATTCCAGCCTTCCCGCTGCTCTCCCTCACTCCAGCCTTTCCACTGCTCTCCCTTTCCATGCTGCAGTCACTTGATGGCGTTGGTGACACGAGCTGTGTGGAGCAGCCCCATGGCTCTGCTGGCAGCGTCCCCTATCAAAGTGTTTTTGCCGGGAAGAGCCCTCTGAGCCCTCCCTGTCCTTGTGGGGCCGATTTTTTGGCTGGCACAGCAGTGTGGGCTGGTGCCAGGCTCCTCTGAGCTACCTCGGAGCTGCAGGAGGGGTGCAACTTTCCTGTCTGGATTAAACAGGACATGGCACAGGGCTCTGCATCTGAGCAAGGATCCCTCAGTGCTTGTCCTGGCCCAGGTGATGCAGAAATCCCTGCTGGCAGAGTGATTCCCATGGGAGCTATGTCCCCAATCTTCCATGCGTGCAGGAGATGTGAGGGGCTTGGATCTCACCCATGGGTCTGTACTAAGTCCCCACTTCCAAGCTGAAGTCATGCTCCTGGAGCCCAAATTCACCCCTCTGGCAGTCCTGTAATGAATTCCTGTTGTGCCAAGCTGTTAGAGATCTTTTTCCTGTTATTATTTCTTCCCTAAGGTAAAATCATTCTCCCTCCTTCCTCCCCCACCTGGCATTTAATCACTTCCTGATACCTTAGTGGCCTCTGCCACATGTTGAAGTGAGGGGACCTTCATTATCTTTCCCTGTGGCAGGTGAACTCTTACCAGCTCCTGACTTCCCAGGCCCTGTTGGCACAGCTTGGAGCATCCCAGTGTGGGATGGTCTCCCCTGGCTCAGGTGGGACTCCCGTTCATCTCCTGGCTGTGGGGCCTGCATCCCCATGGATGCATCCCCAACCTCCCCGGCCAGCTCCTGGCACGAGCAGCATTTGTGCTGGAAGGAGGGGTGGATTAAATCGGGAATTTAAGGTTTTTGGCTGGGATTCAGGGGCGTGCCTTGGGATTACTGCCCTCCAGCATCATCTTTGCTGCTGTTTCCTGTGCTTAGTTTCCCTGGCTGCTCTCCCCCATCCCAGACAGCCCTTCTTCCTCTCCCTGTCTCTCCCTTTTTCCTTTCTGAATGCCGTTTTCCTGCCCGAGCACTCATTGAGCTCGTGGCCTTGATGTCTTCTGTGGCATTTGCATATAAAGGTGGGTTTAAATAACGCTGGAATGAGAAACTGATGTATTTCAGTGCTGCTGGCTTCTCCTGGGCCTCGTAAATCACTGCATAAAGCATTGCAGAGCCAGCCAGGGAGAACTGCTGCCTAGCAACTTCTCCCGGTTCCCTGGGGGAGCGGGATGGGGCCCTAAAATCCACCTGAAAAGTCTCCTTTAAAACCCTGAGGCTGGGGGAGAGGAGCTGAAATGGAGGAAAACCTGCTTAGGGAAAAGAGTTGGAATGTAATTGGCATAAGGAGTCACTTTGCATCTGAATGTGTCGGCTGAGTACAGGGAGGGATGAGTCAGCCTGTGCAGGAAGGATCTGGAGATGCAGGACAGCAGAGCAATGGCACCTCCCTGTAATTAGCAAGGATGAGGATGGGCAAGGGCATGGGAGGGCAGGAGCATGTATGGCTCTGCCTGCCTACTCTTCCTTCCCCAGGAGAAAGGAAAACTCTCATGATCATACTCTTATCCTGGAGAAAGTTGTTGGTTTGGAGGATAATGAGGAGAAAGAGGGACAGAAGAAGATGTTAACCTGTTCTGCTCAGACTCCAGCAGTGTGGGAGGTGGGGACTACGGACCTCCAGGGCTGTCTGTCCCCAGCCAGGGAGGTTCATCTGAACCTTCTCCCTTATGCCAATGGGGATTTGGGGCAAGGATTTGCCTTGTGTCTTCCCATCGGGGTCTTGCTCCATCCCCATCCCCATCACTGCAGTCATCAAACCCAGGTCTCATCCTGTCCCAGGTCACTCACCTTTCTGTCCTCAGGCCTTCAGAATGAGGTGGCAGAGCCATGCAAACATTTTGGGCACTCGGGGCTCCACGTCCATTCTCACCTTTCTCTCTCCAGCTCCCCACCATCACCCAGAGACCTCCAGGAAGATGCCAGGGCTGGTTAACCGGGTGACCTTCTCCCGGCTGCCCCTCATCGCATCCGAGGTGACATCCTGCGTCAGCGGCTATGCCTTTGGGATGACAGCCCTGCTCACCTACCACAACCCAGACCCCCAGGCTTTGGAAGGCAAGTTTTAAGGAGTGAAGCTTGGAATGGGAACTTTAAAGTCAGGATATGGCAGTGCTGGGTTTCTGTGCATGCCTTCAACCTTTAGATGCTGGTGGGAAGCACAACCAAATGTATTGTGTCCAAGTCTACAACTTTTTAGGTGTGAAAAATCCCACAAGTGGGATTTTTTTCCCACTTAGGAAGTGCCAAGAGGGACCTGGCTGGTGGGTGCAGGAAAGAGGTGGGTGTTGCTGACACCCTTCCTGGCTGGCAGGTCTCTTTGTGTACCCCTTGGACGAGGGCACGACTGTCGTGGGCTTCGAGGCAGCCGTGTCCCGGCGCACTGTGACAGTGCAGATCAAAGACAAAGCCAAGATGGATGACACCTACTTCAACAGCTGCAGCCTCCCCCCTGGAAGAGCTGGTGATGGAAGTGGTGAGGGGGTTGAAGGTGTTTTAGGGAGAAAAGGAGGGGAAGGGGAGTGGGGAGGTGACGGGGGTGACTGGCTGGTGTATGCTGCAGCACCAAGGGGGCTCCTTTTGGGAGGCTGAGGGTTGTGGTGCTCATGCCAAAAGTGTCAGTCTTATCCATCTTGGAAAGCACTGCTGCTTCTGGGCAGCCAAAGGAGTGATGCAGAAGCTGGGGCTCTTTAGAGAAAGCTGATGTGTGCAGTGGTGGCGGCTTTGGCTGTTTGATCCAGGGCTGGGGGTTGTGGGAGGCCTGGAAAGGAGCATTTTCCATGGTTGCAATACCTGGCATGGTCCAATCTCTGTGCAGGAAGGATTATGATGGATGAGGACCTGGAGAGGATTGTTTTTGTGGCCAACCTGGGCATGATTCCTCCCCTGGAAAGTGTCTCCATCTTCATCAGCACCTCCTCTGAGCTGCAGACACTGCCCAGCGGGGTGGTGAGGGTCCTTCTGCCAGCTGTGTGTGTCCCCAAGGTCCCCCAGCCCAGCCTGGAGAATGCCAGCAGCTTTTCCAGCCACCAGCTCCAAATGTACGGGAAACCATGGGGTGGGCTCTGTCTGGGATTGATCCTGGGGAATGCAGGGCTGAATGAGCAGGAGCTGCAGGAGGCTGGAGAGTGGCTGCAGGCTTTACCTCTGGCAGACCTGCAGTTCCTGGGGGGATAGAACATGTTGACAGGGTTTATTTGGATCTATCTCACCGGCAGGAACAAGCGCCCCTGCGGACTGGGGAGCCCGGAGCAAGGGAGCAGGTTCTGCCTGACTCAGCTGCTGGACAGTGAGGCCACCAACCCCTTTGAGTATGAATTCAGCTTCCACCTGGAGATCCGGGGGCCGTGTTTGCTGGCAGGTAGGAGCACTGGGGCTGTCCTGCTGCACAAGGCTGATTTATCACCTCCCCGAGGCAATGTCCTTACACTTCTCCTCCTCAATGTAAATCTGTGTTGGCAACTTAACTGTGCTGGGGTGGATTTACCAGTACAGGGTTGATGCTAACATGGGTTCCTGTCCTCTACCACCTTGTCATCCCTTCTCCCTGGTGTCCCCCCATCCTCAATCCCTCCTGGCACCTCGGTTTCCCCGGGCAGGAGTTGAGAGCCCCACACACGAGATCCGAGCAGACGCCGACCCCTCGGCTCGCTCTGCCAAGAGCATCGTGATCACGCTGGCCAACAAACACACCTTCGACAGACCCGTGGAGATCCTCATCCATCCAAGTGGTAGGTGGGCTCTGCTTCCCCTCTGCTGGTCTTGCCCCTTCCTGAGACCCTCATTTGTAGCTCTGGAGACAGCTGGTTTTGCAAATATTGTCAAGGTTAGGGCTTCCCAGGAGGTAATCCTGGCTCCTCTCAGGGTTTTCTGAGCTCTCCAAGCTCACAGATACTGCTGTTTTCCCAACCAAAGGTGCCTGCATCTCTGCCAGACCCAAAGTGTAACCACAGCTGTTCTTCACACAATTCTCTGCATTTACAGAGCCCCACATGCCCCATGTCTTAATGGAAGAGGGTGACATGACCCCTGCAGAGTATGAACGACACCTGAAGGGGAAGAACGATTTCATTAAAGGCACTAAGAAAGACCCCAGTGCCAAGAAAAAGGTGAGAAACACGAGCTGCAGGTGTTAGCTGAGGCTTTCCATGGACTGGAGCTGAGCTAGAAGATGATTCCGTATTTCCAGCATCAGATATTACACTGTCCCAATGGGACCTCCCTCAGAGAGGGGCTTGTGTGGAGGAAGAGGGGAAAATTCAGCAGTGCTGCTGATAAACTGAGAGGGGAAGGAGCTCTGAGATGGTTATTGTGTGTATAATTAGTGCTAGTCTAGCATAGCATAATTAGAGAGGTGCATTGTGATAGCATTAAGGGTATTATAATTATTGCAATGACATAGAATAAAATATTCTTTTAATTGCTCGGTAAATGTTTACTGTTTCTGGGTAGCTGTCAGAGAGAAAGAAGTGATTTTCCTGGGAATAATGAGCTGAACTGAAGACAAGGTAGGAGAGACTTCTCTTTGTTCTGTTGAGCAGCAAAGAGAGAAATATCTGTGCTGGGATTTGTGCCTCGTCTTCCAGCAGTTCTGAAGGAATGAGTGACAGCCCAACTCTTTGGTGTGTCTGGGATCAGCAGAGAGGAGCAGACAGCTCAGAGCCCTCCGGATTTCCAGGGTGGGCATCTTCCCCTAAGGGACAGGTTGTGCTTGTGTGGCCACAGCTGAGGCTGACAGTGCCAGCTCCTGTTTTACACAGCCAGGGCTCTCCTGTGTGCCCAGGGATGCTCATTTCCCCCTAAACTCCTTCTCCACGTGTCTGATCCTGGGTCCCTCTTGGCAGACATCCTGGACCTGCTGCAGGGGTGCCTCCCTGTGCTGCTAAGATTTCTCCTTTCACCAGAGACTTGTCAACCCTCCTCTCCTCCCTTCCCTTTGCCCTCCACTCTCTCTGGCAGGGCTGGGACTCTGCAGGCGTCTCCTCTAATTGTGTTCAGCGTGTGGCAGGTGGAACGAGATGAAACTCCTACGCTACGCCTCGGATGGCTCCCTAATTATTTCTGCACATTTAGCATGTCAAATTATCTAAGGGGGGATCATTCTGGAGACATTTCCCTGCAGGAAAGCCACCTGTGCCCCAGAAGGACTGGGAAACTACTGCAGGGAGCAGAGAAAATGCCTGTAATACCTGGGGTAGATGATGGGCTGGAATTGCTGCTGCTCAGAGCAGAACACTGGCCACTTCTTGGCTTAAATTAAATTAGCCCAAAAATTTCAGCAGTAAATGATAAGTAATTCTCCTCCCTCCATTTGTTATGCAAAAGGCTTGGATGCTGTCAGCTGCAGGTTGGTGGGGATGGATGCACACTGGAATCAACTTTCCTCGACAAAATCTGATTAGTTTACTGTAATTGGATAATGGGTGAAGGGGAATGGAGGGGAGGTGAGGAGATGTTTTCTTTTCTGACCTGTAGCAGGTCCTCTGAAGCTGTTTACTGAAGATTTGCCTGTAAAATTCCCTCCAGTCAGTGAGAAATCCCAAAATATGGGCTTATCCTGATCACACAGGAAATTTATGTCATGGATACCCAAGAGCATTCCAGGGAGTTCTGTGGATAGGTCCAGGGCCACGATTCAGTATTTGTACAGAGGCAGCAAGGAACACTCTAGTCTGGAATGCAATAAACTGGAAAAGTTGTTAAAGAAAATAATGTCATATGGCTGGAGGGAAATGGAAATGGAAAAAGCCCTTTGATTTCTCAGCAGCTGATTAATTTATACCCCATAGCATAGAAGGGAAAGGCAGGAGGATGAGTGGGAGCTTGGCTTATTCCTGTGAGTGGGACCTGTCTTTCCACTGGGTCAGAGAAGGAGCACTCAGGCAGAGGAGCTGAAAGCAGAGCTTGTGTGGTGTGTTGAGCCACAGGGAGTTAGTGAGTTTTAGAAAACAAAGGTTGGTCGTCAGCTCATAGACTGAGGAATGTGACTCATGGCTGGAGAAAACAAGCCCGGTTATCTGGGGTCTGGTTTACTCCCTGTGAAACCAACGAGAAAACCAGCCAGAAAGAGGAGAAAAGAGGCAAACAAAGCCCCTGAGGATCGAGCTGCTGTTGAGGAGTTGTTTCCACACTCAGACCCAGGGATGAAAGGCTGTGGCTGGGCTGATGTGAGGTCCTGGAGCTCCCTCCAAAGCAGCTGAGGCCATGAACCCGTTACTGCTTGATACACACGTAACAGCACATTATAAACCCATCACAAGAGGTTTTTACCAGTTTTATTTTACCCCATTTGTAATGAATACTTGAAATAGAAGGAGAGAAAATGCAGAGAGCCATTGGAGCTGTGTACAGTGCAGAGATCATGCAAGTTCCTATCGAGCCGTGGCTGGAGCAGATGGTTCAGCTTTCCAAAGCCTTTCAATCCCTACAAAGAAAAGTGATAAAAGAAATGGGCAGAAAAAGCAGCAAACCAGAGGTGGCAGGAATGAATTGGAGTGCTGAATGCAGCAGATCAAGGGCTGCATCTCACACTTCATTAGTGAGTGACCATGGAGAAAACCTCTGGTGTGCCTCCCTGGGATGCTCAGCTGTGCTAATGAACCAGGTTTTCGGGAAGGATCTAATGAAATGTTTGGAGAATCAGATTTGCAAGGTGCTGGGTAGGGCCAGGTCTTTTGATTTCTTCTCCAGAAGAACTCTTTTGTCTGAGTGTGCAGTTGCTCCATATAATCCCAGAATGGTTTGGTGGAGAGAAACTTAAAGCTTATCTTGTCTCTCCCCTCCCATGGGCAGGGACACCTTTCACTATCCCAGCTTGCTCCAAGCCCTGTCCAGCCTGGCCTTGGACACTTGCAGGGATGGTGAATACTGTGGGTATGGACAGAACAGGACACCTGGACATTGGCCCACCCTGGTGTTGTCACCTCTGAACAAGCAGATTCTGGCCCACAAAAGGCCACGCACTCGCATTTTGAGCCCTGCTCTGATTCCCCTTGAATTGAAATGGGGTGGAGAAATCAACCTCTCAAAATCAACCTCTCAAAATCAGCCTCTGAAGCTCTCTCCTGCTTTCTTTCAGATGGAAATCATCAGGAAGCGGCTGAACAAGGACATCCCCCACCACCCTGTCATCATGCTCAACTTCTGCCCTGACCTGAGGACTGTGCAGCCAGGCCTCCGGAAAGCCCAGGGAGAGTTCATCTTCCTGGTGGACCGCAGCAGGAGCATGAGTGGTGTGAACATCAACCGTGCCAAGGTACCTGCAGGAGGGGAAGCACCTGTCTGTCAACAGGGATGAATGAGGGAGAGCAGTGGGGGTGCTGAGAGCATAAGTGTTCATTATCAGGGGATGGGGGGTAATTATAGGCTGTATTTTAGTCATCTCAACCATGGCATTTGTTCAGTACCTGCAATGAAGGTGACTCTCCCCTGTTCTTTACACTTCTTCCTATCAGCGCATAAAATGCAAAATTATTTTCTTTCCTTCTCTTGCTGGCATGTTTTGTGCATCCCTTTTCCAGTTCTTCCTGTCTCCAGGAGGGCTTTGGGTGATGGCTGCCTAGGAGGAAACCTCCAGGGAGCTCCAAAGGGAGCGAGGTGCTGACCATGCATTAGGAGAGGTTTTGCTGATGGGCACCTCTGTGAACCCACAGAAATGATTTAAATCTGAGACATCGCTTTTACAAACACAAATGAACACCAGCAGCCTGGTGGATAGTTATGGGAGTTGTACTGAGACCTCTGGATAAAAAATAGCATTGTCAGGATATTTTGTAGGTCTGAGGTTCCCCTGTCAGATGTGGCTCTTACCCAGAGCCAGCCTCGGTGCAGGACCCTGCACTTGGTCTGTTGAACCTCACGAGGTTCCCACAGACCCACTCCTGAACTTGTCCATCTTCTAGCACATCTCTTTTCCCAGCTGTCTCCAGTTTCCATGGGAACTGCTGAGGAAGGACAGACACCTTCAGCAGCAAGGACTGGGATGCTGGGGAGCCTGCAGATGGCTGCGGCACATCCCTGGGATAGGGAGGCTGTTCCCAAGGGGAACAGGCTATCTCTGGGGTTGTACCCCCTTCCCCCAGCATCTTTAGGAGTCTGAGAATCTTGTCCCAGGGTGGATTTTTGCTTTCCAACTCCCAGCATGGCTCAGTTTGGGTACCACAGTCTTTGCAGCCTCTGTGGAGGCAGGATTGTCCCCTGGGGATGGAGACCTGCAGGATCAGACCCCTTCTCTGATTGGTCCTGAAATGGAAACCCCATCTCAGGAGGGCTGTAGAAACAGGAGAAAAGTTATTCCCCTTCAGGAAAAAATATTTTGAGGGAGATTTTGGAGGAGATACCTGAAAGGAGAAACCCACTGTCCTACTTTTGAGTGTCCCGTCCTTGTTTGTCACTCACAGACACCAGGGACCTCACAGCAGGAGCTGTTTTGAGAGGGTTTGGGTGGTTTTTGGTTGGTGGAACCTTCTGCATCATCCTCAGCTGGCTGGATGCATGGCATGACAGGTCTTGGAGCTGTGCAGCCTCAGGATGCACTCAGGGACAGGGTGGAAGGGCCTGTGCAGAGCAGGAGGGCACCCATCCAAAGCAGCTGGAGTGGAAAATTCAGGGATTTAAATTTCCTGCAGCCAGTTCCTTTCCCACCCTGATGCAGCCAGGGAGAAGAGCCAGGCTGTGATGGTGCTCGCTGGCAAAACTGCACTAATAACTGGGAATTGACTTTTCTAGAAGCAAACATCCCTCCTTATTGAGTTGCCATATAGCTATGGAGTGCAACAGGATCAAGATCAATATTTACCATAAGAAGCAATAAATCTTTCTGCTTGCTGAAATAGCAAGCAGGCATCGCTTGCCCATTTTGGGAAGTGCTTTAAGAGAAATATTTGGAAATTTGTATTTTTTCCCTTGTAATGAGTTCCAAGATGGGATGTCAGCACTGAGATCTGGAAGAGCCAGCATCCCGGGAGCCATCTGGGAGCAGTGGTATAAATATATCCTCGTAGGTTTGAGATAACAGCTTGGATTCAAGTACTCCAGAGCCTGTTAAAGGGCAGCCCTGTTCTTGTACATTATTCCACTGATTTTCAGTGCTCCAGCTCTGTGTTTTTGCTGAGTCTTACAGGCTTTGGGAGCTGGGTTGATCTGGCACCACATCCCTGCTGGACCCAGGCAGGGAGTTCACTGTGTCCCTCTGTGGTCACTTGGTCTTTCCCACTGGTAGGACAACTCGAGGAGGCTATTCTTGCTCGTTTGACCTTGGCAGCACCTCCAGAGGCTGGCTAGAGGGTTTCTGCTGCCCTCGGCAGACTGGCAGGAGTCTGCCTTGATCAGCATTTAAATAGAACTGAGCTGCTCCTGAGCACTTTGCTTTACATTTTGCTTTAAATAAACACTTTGCTTTAAATGGGCCTCCTCTCCTGCCACATAATTGCTCCTACAAGTTCAAGAGCTCCTTAAGCAGTTCTTGCCCAGTTGCTGTGATCACAAGCTCTGTCCTGGACTTGTCCACAATATCACTGTGACAATTCAAGTTGCTCTTGCCTTATGTAAAGCCCAGGAATAGGCATGTTAGATAACCACCTCTGGTAAAGAAAATAGCTTAAATCTGTTGTCTCCCAGTTATTTTAATTGAAGCCAGATATGAATACAAGAGAATTGGGGATGGGGGAGGCTTTTCCTTTTGTGTAACTTTAAGCTGTTTGTTTATTTTCTGCAAGTTTAGGCATTGAGATGCATTGCGTGTCGCACTTCTCAATTTCACACTCTGCTTCTCACCCACCAGCTCTGTGCTGCAGCACTGTGTTGCCAGCACAAATTGAATCCCTTAAAAACAAACAGAAAAAATTGTTCAGTTCTTTGTTGTCTTTTTTTTCCAAAGACTCCCCATTTTTCCTCACTGCTTCAGGTCCCAGATATCATCAAGGGACTTTGAAAAGAGCGGGGTCATATGGAGGCATGGGAAAGAAGCAGTTGGTTTGTTGTCAGGTGAAAGTGGGAATAAGATGGGATGGCTCTGGGCAGAGGTTTTACTGGTGAAGTTGGGGCAGCCAGGGAGGATCCAAGTGTCCTGATGTCTGTTTGCTTTCCACCCATCAGGATGCCCTGTTGGTCATTCTCAAGAGCCTGATGCCAGCGTGTCTCTTCAATGTCATTGGGTTTGGATCCACCTTCAAGACCCTCTTTCCTGTCAGCCAGGCCTATTGTGAGGTGGGTGAACCCACAGTTCACAGAATCACAGACTGGTTTGTGTGGGAAGGGATCTTGCATACCATGGGCAGGGACACCTTCCACTATACCTGGGTGCTCCCAGCCCCATCCAACCTGGCCTTGGACACTTCCAGGGATCCAGGGGCAGCCACAGCTTCTCTGGGCAACCTGTGCCAGGGCCTCACCACCCTCATAGTAAATAATTTCCTTATAATACCAAATCTAACTCTGCTGTTTTTCAGCTTAAAGCTATTCCCCCTTGTCCTGTCACTCCAGGGTCCAAAGTCCTTCTCCAGCTCTCTTGGAGCCCCTTTAGGCACTGGAAGGGGCTTTAAGGTCTCTCCAAAACCTTCCCTTCACCAGGATGAACAGCCTCAACTCCCTCAGCTCTCCTATGGCTCTCCTTGGTGCTCAGAGGGTGCTGGTGCTGACAATTCCACTGTTCCTTTGGGCAGGAGAGCCTGCTCATCGCCTGCCAGAGCATCAGGAGGATCCGAGCTGATATGGGCAGCACCAACCTCTTATCCCCCCTGAAGTGGCTCACGCGCCAGCCCATCCACAGGGGCCACCCCCGCCTGCTCTTCCTGCTGACAGGCGGGGCCATCAGCAACACTGGGAAGGTTCTGGAGCTCCTGAGGGACCACTCCTGCTCCACCAGGTACGGACTCACCCCTGCAGGGCCAGAAAGCTGCCACAGGCTGGGATGTGCCTCCCCTTGAGCACAGCTCCGTCTCACAGACGTCCCCACTTCAGAGACAGAGGCAGGAGAGATTGCTGCTATGAGCCATGGGAGAACCTCAAAGGGTTTGGAACGAATCCCAGAAGTTCAGATGCTTTTTAAACAATCAAAAGCAGGATAATTGAGCTGACAACTTCACAGCTCTCGGCTGATGCTTCCTGCTAGGAGAGATTGACACGCCAACAATCTTCCTTGCTTTTTTTTTTAAATTTTTTTTTAAAGCACATCTGGGGCTGGCCCCAGCTGCTTCCAGGATGGGGCTGTACAGAATTGAATATGCTGAAAGGGAGCAATGTAAAAAGCAGCTAATTTGTGCACAAGCTCCCAGCCTGGCTCCCCAGCCCTAATCACAGGCTGTTCTGGTTTCTCCTCTGCCTCTTTAAGGGGCACAAAACATGAGAAAAATGTAAGAAATCCTGATTCCTCTTCCATCTCTCAGACTTCAGAGTTATCAGGGAAGCTGCTCTATGGGTTTGTAACTGCACAGAGGTCTGATTGTTTCCCAGTGTAGAGGGCATCCCACTACCCCACCCCTCGCTCTTGCAGAGCTGGAGGGGAGGGTTAAATGCAATCAGAGCTGGAGCGTGGTGACCCTGGAAGGGAGAGCCCTGGGCATGGCCCATCTTAAAAGATCAGAGCCTTACTTAGGAGGGGTATGAGGCTGGCCTAGGATTTGCAGGCAGCTGAGGATTAAAACCCTCCAAGAGAAAAGCCCCTTGTGCAGATGCAGTTTGCTGCTGAAGGTGCTTTCTTTCTCAGCAATCCACTGCCCTGCCCAAACGCCATATCTCACCCATTCCCATCCTCTGCCTTCCTGGCACATCCATCCCCACCTAGCACCACCCTCCCTGCCTGGGCTCCAGCTCAGCTTCCAGCCTTCAGCCCAAACCAAATCCTGATTCACAGACCTGGGAGTAGAGGGGAGCAGCCTCACCTGGCTTGATCATCCTTCCCTGAGAAAATGTTTATTTTCATTGCAAGCAGAGATAATTACTGGATATTTAGTGCTATTGACCACAGCCAGCAGGGAAAAGAGTTGAACTGAGAGCAAAGCAGCTTGTTTGTGTTTGCAGAGGAGAGGAAGGCTTGAGGTCCTGCTGGGAACCCCTGAGTGTCACTGCTGAAGGCTGGTCTTTGGGGAAGGGGTTTGGGCTCTGCTGAGAGGAGGGGGCTGGTGATTCATAGAACCCCAGAATGGTTTGGATTGGAAGGGACCTTAAAGCCCATCTCATCCCACCCCCCTGCCATGGGCAGGGACCCCTTCCATAGCCCAGAGGGCTCCAAACCCTGTCCAGCCTGGCCTTGGACACTTCCAGAGATCCAGGGGCAGCCACAGCTTCCCTGGGGAACCTGTGCCAGGGCCACCCTCACAGGGAAGAATTTCTTCCCAATATCCAGTCTAGCCCTGCCCTTTTTCAGCTTAAAACCATTCCCCCTTGTCCTGCCATTCCATGACCATGTCCAAAGTCCTTCTCCAGCTTTCTTGGAGCCCCTTTAGGCACTGGGAGGTTCTCAACCTTCCTGCCACATACCTAAAAGAGGGGCTGGTTTATTCTGCTGAACATAGCAGTGGGATAAAGCCAGAGGGAGTTTCTGCCTGAAGGAGTGTGTGAGCTACATGGGGCTGGGGGGTGGCTTTTCCTTGGGATCCTGATTCTCCCTGTCCCTTTGCAGGTGCTACAGCTTTGGCATCGGGCCAAACGCCTGCAGGAGGCTGGTCCGGGGTCTGGCTGCCGTGTCCAGGGGCGTCTCCGAGTTCCTGGAGGAGGGCGAGAGGCTGCAGCCCAAGGTACAACCCCCACTCCCGGGGGCCACCCGTGGGGCTGTACCGATGCTCTGGCTCAGCGAGGGGGAGGCCACGGCTCCCAGCCCCAGCGGGTTCATCCCCATCCTGGCCCTGCCTTCCCAACCCCCTCCCGCAGCAGGTGGGCGAGCAGGAGGGGATGAAAGGACATCTCCATGTCCGGCCGCCGCCGGGGGGAGCGGGAGAGTGTTTGCCTCCGCCTGGGGCCGCGATAGCCGCGGTGCTGCAGCTCTGCCTTCAAAGGCAGCCCTGCCTCCGATACGGCGAGGGCACTGGGACCGGCATCAAAGCAGCCAATTAGTTTTGAAGTCGGGCTCAGCCCTGGCGTTGCTCAGGCGAGAAGGACTCGGTGCTGGAGCGACAGGAATGCGCTGTGATGGCTTTGCTTATTAAGCTGACTTTAAAGCCTCTCCATTCCCCCTCTCCCCGTGAAGAGTAAAACCGTGTGCTTGAGATCTGCTGTAGGGATGGCTCTGCCCCGTGGTGAATGCACGGCCCAGCCTGTCACCTGCTGCTTGACTAAACCCAGAGAGAATTGGGTCTTTAGCTCCTAAATATCTCCAAAAAGCCAGCTCCTACCTTCTTGATCTCTCGAGGAGTTCAGCAACTCCACCCTCTGCAGGAGCCTGGAACACGCAAAAACCTCTCTAAGACAGAATGGCATCAACATTTCTGATGTAAATTAAAAGCAAAGACAGTGAAGAGAGAGGTGTTTAATAAGAGCTATTAATAAGAGCTTTGCAGGCTGTGCAGCTCCGTGCCTTCAGCAGTCTGAGGCGTCAATTAATGGCCTTATAAAACACAGCCTGGTGTGTCTTCCCAAGCCTGTGAAAAAGCAGAGAACAATAGGGAATATTTGAGCTGTTCTGTCTCTAAATCTGGTGTTCAGTTCCCTTGGTGTGCAGGGAAGCTCATGTAGATGGCTCCCTGGGAGATTTGTCCATGAGGTATTCACGAATATTGATCTCCACATGTGTAACTGGCAGAGCATTGCTGATCTCTGGCAGTGGCTTGTGCCAGCAATGAGCTGCTCCAAAAATATCAGTGTGTGAGTGCTGGGCTTGGGACAAGGACTGGGGCTGGGGCTCAGACCAGTGAAGGCTGACAGCATTTCCTTGGCTGCTAGAGGGGGGCAAGGGATGCTGCCTCACATCAGAGAAAGATCCCTCAGGCCAATAGCTCCCACCTTGCTCTGGGCTGGTAGCGTGCTTGAGATCAGCCCTGTGCTCCATGGCTATCTGCTCATGGTAAAAAGTCATAGAATGATGGAGTCATTTGGGTTGGAAAAGACCAACCATTAACCCAGCTCTGTCAGGTATAAGTGTGCCAAGGGGGTGGGGGTGCTGGGCTGGACCTCAGATTAGACTAAGAGGAAGCAGACTGTCAGGAGAGGGTAGGAATCAGCAGATGGGATTGTTTGAGGGAATGTTCCCCTTCCCTGCAGCACATGGCACGTGCACCATGGCTCACACCATGTCCAACTGGGCACCATATCCAGTGTTGAACCTCTCCCCCCTGTCCTTTGCAGATGATCAGGTCACTGAAGAAGGCGATGGCACCGGTCCTGAGCGACGTGTCCGTGGAGTGGGTCTTTCCTGAGAGCACCGAGGTCTTGGTGTCCCCTGTCAGCAGCAGCTGCCTGTTCCCTGGTGACCACCTGGTCAGCTACGGCGTCATCTGTGACACCTCCCCGTACCTGTCCAACCCCAGATCTGTGAGTCTGTGGGGCTGCCCCAGGAGAGGGGGGTGTTGGGGTATACACAAGAGTCCTGGCTCCGTGCATGGTCAGGGGCTGTCTCCTGCTTCCCAGCTGTGTCCTTAAGGGAGGTGATGGGTGGGACTTTGGGGGGCAGTAGTGGCTGAGGGTGCTGGTGCAGCCTGTCTCAGCTGGGAGCCGGTGGACAGACACGGTGGTGGGACCTGTTCCCTCTCTGTGCTTCCCCCCAGGACAAGAGGCGGCAGTACAGCATGATGCATTCCCAGGAGTCGGGCAGCTCTGTTTTCTTTCACTCCCAGGAGGAGGGAGCAGGCTTGGAGAGCTGGAACCACTCCAGAGACTCGGAGGGGTCCTGCCCCGCCGAGCGCTCCCCCGACCACCTGGGCGTGGGCAGAGATCCTGGGGGAGAGTCGGACACGGACACAGGTCAGATTTTCCTCTGTACATGCTGGGGGGTGATGCCCCTGTCTCTCTAATCAAGCTCCTGTCACTGCTCCCCCAATTTTTTTGCCTGATTTGTACATGTCTTCAGCTGCAAAGAGCTGGAGGAGTTTGCAGGAGAGATGACAGATCTCCTGAGGCTTGAGCAAGTCTGTTTGGTTTGGATGTTGTATCCAAACCTGTCAGGAAATCAAGGGAAGCCCTGGTGAGCTGGGTTCCCTGGAGATTTTCAAAGCAGCTTTAGCTTTGGCCACATAATTATTTACAAGCTTCCCAAGCAGTGTGAGGAGGAGTGGAGTGAGCAAGTGGGTATCTCTGCTAGACCATCCCTGTACCTGCAAAGCAGCTTCCTAGTCAGGAGAGGGGGAGAATGGATCCAAAGCCCTCTCCCCAGCGTGTCACTCCTCCTCACCATGGCCTGGCTGAGTGTTTGTTTCAGCAGCATGTGGCATAAAGCAGCTGGTTGCACCCCGGAGCTGGGGAAACCTCTGTTACTCATGGGATGTTCTTCCCTTTTATTTCAAGAGGATCTGTACTGTGCATCCCCTCAAACTTGTCAAAAGCAATGAGAAATCGTGTCTTTCCAAGGCAGATTTTAGTCTTGCTCTGACAGGAGCGTGTCTGCACTAATTAAATTTCATTAGTAAACCCTTTGTCTTCTCCAGGGAGGTTTGGGGAAATGCAGTCAGGCTTTTTTTGGCTGAAAACTCCTCAGACAAAACCTTCCCAACCTGCTCTCTTGACATCCCCAGGAATTTTGTGTTTCTTTTTCCTTTTGTGGTTTCGTTGCTTTGCTTAAAACTTTGCAGGGCTGAGCGTGGCCCCCTGAGCTTTGGCAGGACCTTGGCGAGGGCTCCGTGCCTCCCACTGTGAGCCAGGGGGGTGGTGCTGGCTGATCCCGCTCCGGAGTGGAGCTGATCCTCTCTCCCACCGTTCAGGAATGGACGTGAAGGCTCTGTCCAGGAGACGGGCGTACAGCACCACCCAGATCTCCGAGCACGAGCCTCGCAGGAAGGTGCCCACAGCCAGCGATCCTGGCACAGCCCTGGTGAAAAACCCCCTGCGGAAAACCCACCTGCAGGACCTGCAGCAGGTCAGCCCCGAGCCCTGGCAGGTGGATTTCCAGGTAGGTGATCCCCCGAGAGGCTTTGCCTGCAGGTGGAAGCCAGCAAGGAGAAGGAGGAAAATATCAGGTGGATAAGAGCCCTGAAGGAAAGGACCTGACTCACACTCGTCCTAAAATATTGATATAGATATAGGTAATAGATATAGCTCTGCAGCACATCACAAACACTGAGAAACGAGACAAGCAGGGAGCAGAGTGCCATCCTGATATCCCATAGCAGTCCCTCCCCACGGGGGCCTGCTTTTTCCCTGCTCCCCTTCCCCTTAGCAGCCTGTGCTTCACCTTGCTGCTCCTCTGGTCCTACTTACCTCCCTACAATTTAGAATTCAAACCTCCCCATGGCTGTGGCACTTCTGTGCCTGGCAGGGAAAAGGAATTCAGCGCCAAAGCAGATTCCCAGCTGGATCCATCACCTTACACAGCATTGGGATGAGATGTGAACCTGTGTGATGATACATCTGCTGAACAGGGTTTTGTCCCCTACCTGCAGCAGGTGGAATTTGGGCAGGTTTTTCAGCTGACCTTTGGGAAGGATAGGGATAGTTTTCTCTCATCCTTGGCATCACTGGGATGCTCTGCTCTGCAATCAGCATCTGCAGGGCTGGGAGGACCAGCAGCACTTGCGTTCCCATGGAAACTCGGAGTGGGATGTCGGGGACTTTAATTTCCCCTCTGCTGTGGGTTAGAGATCACTGGGTGAGGGGTGGGAGGGGAGATGAGGGGGCAAAGGGGAAAGTAGGGCCAGGGCTCCAGAGGGAGGGATGAGACCTCTGCCCTCAGGCTACAGCAGTGAGGGTGGTGAACAGCATCAGTGACCAAGAACAAGCAGGTTTTAGGGCTACTGGCAACATTCCCTGTATTGGGAAGGTCCCCAGAGCATCCTCCTGCCCTCAGTGTGCAGGCGGGGGTGGAACTGTCTCCCTGCTGGAGGGCAGTAAATGGTTAACAGCAAGCAGACTGCTCTTAATTAAATGCAGCCTGGTTTTGCTATCCCTCCTGCTGCCAGGGCTCCCAGCAGCTCTCCCAGCTCCCAGTCCTGCTGCCAGGGCTTGACATTTTCAGGGGTGTGAAGCCGAGCCCTCAGCTCATCTCCACGCTTGCCATGCTGGGAAGGAAAGGTCAGCACCAGCCACGGGCAGCTTAAACCCCCAGCTCCATTCCCAGCTGGCTTCCTCTGGCTGGGAGGAGAGCTTGGGCAGGAGAAGGAGCAGGTTTGGAACAGAAAGGGTCTGGCAGGATGTGTCAATATTAGCTTGGTAGATCACGCCTGAAGCTGCCTGGCTCCCAGTTTCACTGGTGGTGCCACAGAACAACAAAATTTAGGTGGTGGTGGTGGAGGTCATATATGTCTGTCACTCAGAGAAAGTATCCTTCCATCCACCACATTCTACCACCTCTGTTCCTTGCTGGTGATGTCCTAGGAACGTAGAGTCTGTCTGTTTTAGAGGGATCTTCCCACAGCCCTGGGGACAGGGATGAAACCCAGAAGTTGCAGAGGGGAGCATCTCTGTGGAATGTGGCACCAGAGGTGCTGGAGTGGGGGATTCATGTCTCCTGAAAGTGGAAAAACAGTCTCATTAAAAAAAAAAAAAAAAAAAAAAAAAAAAAAAAAAAAAAAAATTTAAA
>VXBC01008831.1:8684-34335 GCA_013399945.1 Ploceus nigricollis | reverse complement strand
TGGTCCTTGAAGTGTGGCGTCCCTTGGACCCCCCCGTGAGCGTCACAGAGTGTCAGCGCTGTGGGGAGACACTTAGACACGCCCCCTCCCATGAAGGGTAGGGGGCTCCTTGCTCTGGGGAGTCTGTCAGACACCCCCCACTAAGAGTCGTACTCATTGATCTGGAGAAGGCCTTAGACACCATCCATAAAGGGGAGGGGGATTCTTGTGAGGAGCCCCTCAGATGCCCCCTCTCAAGGAGAGGGGCGTCACTGCTGTGGGGAGCCCCCCAGACACCTTTGGTGAAGGGGAGGGAGGAGAGCCTTGTTTTATGGAGCCCCTCAGACACCCCTCCTGAAAGAAAGGGGGATCACTGCTGTGGGGACAGCCCTGACAGCCCCTGTGAAGGGCACACTGGGGAGCCCCCCAGACACCTCCCCATCTCTCCCCAAGGAAGGTGGGGGGTGCTGCAATGAGCAGCCCTCAGGCACCTCCCCAAGGGAGGGGTGCTGGGACCAGCCCCACAGGCACCTCTTTCTCCCCAAAAATAGGGTCCTGGGGAAGTCTCTCACTCAGCAGCCCCTCATCACCCTAAAGCAGGTACTTTCAAAAGCAAGGGGCCCTCACTCCCTGTCCCTCCACAGAGGGAGGGGTTCAGGGCCCTGGTGATGGGGGTCTCATGTCCCAGGACACTGATGTTGATCCCCATGGGGACCCTGTGGTGCTGGGCCAGGCCGTGCTGGCAGGGCACGGGGGATGCATGGTACTGAACTTATTTCCTGGGTAAAAATAGACCTGTGGTGCTCAGAGCCAGCTGTCACCTGCTCCACCAACCAGCAGACACGTTCCCTGAAGTTTCTCCTGAAGAGGATCCTTTCTCTCCTCTGGCCTTGCTGGGTTGTTCCATTTGCTGTCCCTGGTCTGTGTCCGATGACACGTCCCTAGGGTGTCACCGGTGCTTTGGGGCTGCAGCTCACAGAGAAGGCCACTTGTTTGTATCAGTTCAGGTGACAGCTGAGGCAGCACCAGACCTGTAGGATCATGAACTGTGATGAAACTCCAGAACAGCCTCCTGTGTGGTGTTTTTCCACATCTCTTGATTTCCTCCCCCAGCTCCCTCCCATCATAGATTCACTCTCCCTCAAACTAACCAGCCTCACAGTCACAATGCCACAAAAAGGCCATTGCTTTTCCTGTTGCTGCTTTTAATTGGATTTTCTTTTAAATGCTGTTTGCCTGATTTGTGTATGGAGAGGGAGAAAAGTGTAATAATGCATCTGTTTTCAGAAGTGTTCAGTTAAACTTTTCTTTATGCAGCCACAGAATCATGGAATGGTTTGGGCTGGAGAGGACTTCAAGGCCCATCTCTTTCCACCCCTGCCATGGGCAGGGACACCTTCCACTATCCCAGCTTGCTCCAAGCCCTGTCCAACCTGGCTTTGAACAATTCCAGGGATGGAGCAGCCATGGCTTCTCTGGGCAAAATATATTTATATTCTAGATTGGCAAATGACTCCCCCTCCTGGTTCCTCTTCTTCCCTTGAAAAGGGCACTTTTGGAAAAGACTGGTTTAGGGGTAAATTGTAGCACACAAAAATATATGGCCTGCAGATGATCTTTCATGTGGTTACAGTGATCTGAGCCCAATGGTTAGAGTCTGATTGAGACTTTCAGGTTGGACCATCCCACCAGGACGTGTAACACCACTGAAACACCAAGCTCTCCTCTGCTGGGAAGTCTGGGATAACTGAGCGGGTTTTTCTGTTCATGTTCCTTTCAGACCGTGTTTGTTGGGAAGAACAAGCCGCAGAAAGATCCCCTGAGCTCCTTCCGCTGGCAGGGCTTCAAGCTGGAGGAGTATCTCATCGGCCAGCCCATCGGGAAGGGCTGCAGCGCCGCTGTGTACGAAGCAGCCATTCCCTTCTGCCCCACTCCTCGGGATCCTGCGGAGAGCAGCCCTCTCCCAGCCCTGCAGCAGGACCGTGCCTCAGCTTCCCAGGGGGCTGAAGAGGAGCCTGTAGTGAAGCACCAACCGAGAGGGGCTTTTCCCTTAGCTATCAAAATGATGTGGAACATCTCGGTAAGGAGTCGGCACTGAATCCCCCGTGTCTGTTGCAGGGGAATTCTGGCTGGAATGTTTAATACTGAAGTGTTGAAAGCGCTAATTATGGAGTGCAGGATGAGTGTGTCACAACAAAGCTCTTGGTAGGTGACGCTGGAGATGTTGAGTGTTAGTGAAGAGTCCCAGAGCGAGGTAATTAGCATTCATCATCCTCTGGAATCAGCACTGAGAGCTGCTGCTGGAGCTGTTGGGTATAGAGGTGATGTTTTGGGAAGAAAAGGTTTTCTGAGGCTGGCTCTGTTGGAAAGGTCTAAGAAGGGGAAAGCCACTGCTGCTGCTGATTTATGAATTGGTGTCCTGTCAGTGTCGGGACAGAGGTGGGTTTTCTTCCTGAGGAGTCAGTGGTCTCAGGGAGTACAGTAACCTGCCTGCTGTGTCCCCTTGCTGTGAGGTGGCTGTCCAAGGTCTGCTCCAGTGTTTCCCAGCCTGGGTGACTGGTGATCCAGTTCCACAATGTGGCTCTTCCATGTTTAAAAAAAAATCCACATGGCTTTCCCATTGATACGACAAGTGAATATTTCAAGAGAATCTTCCAAAATGCCAACATCTGGAATCCCATGGACTCCAGAAGTATCCTGGCATTTAGCTGTGAGCTCTTCCACTTGGGTTTGGAAGTTGAAAGTGAGTGCTAAGGTGCAGTTTGGATTGCTGACAGTCAAGGATGCATTTGAAGTGAGAAATAGATTTCTTTCTGCAAATAAAGGCCTTGTGGCCTCCCTTAGTGAATTCTTTAAGTAGTTAATTGCCTTCCTTGATTTTCAAGGGAGAGAAGTCCTGGAATCTGGTCTCAGTCGATCCATCTCCAGATGCAGTGCCAGCATCAGGATTATCTGCTTTCAGCTTGCATTGGGGCTGGGTGATTTCGGAGCTGAAACCAACATGGGGTGTGATTATTGTTGCAGGCTGGTTCCTCGAGCGAAGCCATCCTCGATGCCATGGGCCGAGAGCTCGTCCCAGCCACAGGCGTCGCCTTGTCCGGGGAATACGGAGCCGTCTCTGGCCGCAGGTATGGAGGTAGCAAGGTGCTGATTTTATCCCTTGATTAAATTTGCAGCAGTTTGTACTGTTAAGAAGTGGACAGGGCTTTCTAGAATAGCTGCTGAAAGCGGGTAAGCCTGGGGATTGTTAAGTTTGTTGGCATGAAGGGAATTGCATTGCTAAACTGTGTGGTCCAGAAGGGATTGGAAGGGTGCACCAAGAATTTGGGAGCATTTGGGGTCCTACCAGAGTCTAGTGGGTGGCTGTGGCTGTGTCTTAGCTTCCCTGTGTTGAAATGTGTTGGCATTTGCTGAGGTAAAGGCTGGAGGAGCCACTGGTTAAACACCATTTGAATTTATATTTTTAATACAAATAAATTTGCTTTTTAATTGCACTGCTGCAATCGGTAACAGTTTGAATGTGTTAAACATCAGATTATTTCACTGTAACACAATCTGACTGTGAGGTTTGAGAACTGTTTTGGTGTAAAATGGGTGCTGGACAAGGAGGTTGAAACTGTTTAGTGCAGGAGGACTGGTGAGAAGGAAAATGGAAATGACTCAGTTTGTACTCTTTGACCTGAGTGGGAAGTGAGCAAACAGCATGAAGGGAGAAAATCTCACGGAAACTTCTAAATTACCTCAAGTTAGCTATCTTTTTGTTCAGAAATGCATCTTTTTTTTTTTCCATTTGAAACAATGGAGTCCACAGCCCAGATTGTCTGATTTAAATTTCAAATCCATCCCGGCTGCCAATACAAATGAATAATGAATGCTGTGCCCGTGGCTGGCTGGGAATGCAGCAGAGCAGCCAGAGGGATATTTGACATTCAGGGGATGAGATCTGTGTTGCAAATAGGTAACCTGCTTTTCAGGGTAGGGAGAGCTTCCTGCCTGTGCCATAAAAATTGATACTCCCAGTGTGAAGTTGACCTTTATTATGTCTAACAAAGTAATTGCATTTGGGTGTTATTCTCTAGAGCTGCTGTAGCTCTTTTTGAATGGAGAAGCAGCCTGTGCCTGGCTCTGCCTTTGTTAGCAGCATGGAAGGGTTAGTGGGACTTGAGTAAAATGCAAGCTGCCTTTTATGTGTGAGGGTTTTTATCAAAGCTCTGTTTGTAGTGCAGGTAAAGCACCTTATTTCCTGTTTGGCCATTGTGAATAGGGAGATCCTGTTACAGAAGAGCCCCTGTGACACCTTGGTTGGCTCAGTTTGCTTTGGGAGGCACCAGGGTGGATTCTGAGCTCTGGAGAAGGTGCTGGGAGATGCCTGTTGCTGCAGTGGGTCCGTACGGGCTGTGGGTGCTCTGCATCCACCTGGGAAACGCTGGGCTGAGGTGCTGCTTGGGAAATGGGCCATGAAACTGCTGCCCATGCTCTTGCTCAGTGAATGGATTCCAGGATGTGTCTGACTATTTGCTTAATGTGCAGTCCTGTAATCCACCCTGTGCAGCTTTAATCTCCCTCTGATGAGGCTTCCTGCGCAGAAAAAATGTGTTTGCTCACTGCTGGGGAACCCTTTGGTGTGGAGGACAGGCCATAATAATGAAAAGTAGTTCCAGCAACAACAGCAATGTGCCTGGGATCCATCAGAACCAACTGAGGGATTGGTGCAATCTGTGGTGTCTTTCCTCTGCACAGAAAGTCTGTCCTTGGGAGGAAGAAGCTGCAGCCTCATCCGAACATAATCCAGGTGATCCGAGCGTTCACGTCCTCTGTCCCTTTGCTGCCTGGAGCCTTTGCTGACTATCCTGATGTCCTTCCATTGAGCCTGAACCCCAGAGGGATCGGTCACAGCCGCACGCTCTTCTTGGTGATGAAGAAGTAGGTGGAGAGAAGCTGGTTAACGTGACTTGGGCACTCTGTCCCTGCAAAGCTTGGGTCTGGGCTGCTGCCAAAGAGCAGAGTATGCTCTTGGAAGTGCCTCCCAGGACCTGTTCCAAGTCTGTGAGGTTCTGACTGTGCTTCCACAATGAAGACAAACTGTTCTTTTTAATAATTACCCCAAATTAAAGTGAGAAATATGGAGTTTGTCCCTATTTGTCTGCCCTTCTAAGCCTGAACTTCACCCCTAGTCTGAGCACACTGCTAGAGATGGAGTAGAATCAGTAATGAGATGAGCCAACACTGAGGTTGAACTGCCAGTGATAAGCCTCCAGGATGCTAATTCCCATTTTTTTCCCTTGTTCTGCCTAGCTACCCCTTCACGCTGCGCCAGTATCTGCAGGAGAACACTCCGGATGTTCGCCTCTCCACAGTGATGATTCTACAGCTCTTGGAAGGCGTGGACCACCTTGTTCGACATGGAATAGCACACAGAGACCTCAAGTCTGACAACATCCTGGTTGAATTTGATTCTGGTACGTAGATCCCTGAGGACAAATGCCAGTTAATTCACAGAAGTGATTCAGTCACGTTGATATTCGGGGAAGTCTCACCCGGCTGCGTGTTTGGGGAAAGAAGCATCAAACCTTTTGAATAATCTCAGGTTTAGTTTTTAGCTTAGTATTTGCTGTGACTGCAGCAAGTTCATCGATCCTGTCTGTGCCTGAGGTTTTGGATCATTAACATGGACATTATGTATTGCTGAGATGATGGATTGCATGAGCACAGCCAGCATTGGCTGGAGCATCCGGGAACACCACATTTGGGGTGCTGCAGGAGCCTTTGCTTCAGGCTCTTGGTTCTGTCATCTTTCCCAAGCCAGAGAGTACAGGGAGCCTCTTAAAATCCCACCCCATGGCCAGGTTAATAGTGCTGCACCCTGGAATGATGAAACATGGGTTGGGAGGGAAGGGATGCAGCATTTTCACCGTGTTCTCCTGTCAGCCTCTAATGGCAGTTTTAATTACCTGAGCTCTTTTTTGGTGTGATTGAGATTCAAATCGGCAGGAGCAAGAGGAGGCAGGCATGTCTGTGTGATTAGGAATGGAAGAATTTGGTTGAAGAGTATCAGGGGGAGAGACAGAAAGACCACTGGAATCCACCCTGCCTTCCTGGAGACCGGCCCAAGAGGCGACAGAGGATTCTCTGTTCCCCAGGGCTCAGGATTTAGAATCATAAAATCATGGAATGGCCTGGGCTGGAAGGGACCTTAAAGCTCTTCTCATTCCAACCCCCTGCCATGGACAGGGACACCTCCCACTAGACGAGGTTACTCTACTGAATGTCTTCGCCCACAATGTTGATGAGGGGATCGAATGCCCCCTCAGTCAGTTTGCAGAGGACATCAAGCTGGGTGTTGATGTGATGTGGTGTTTGGTGCTGCCAGGTCCTCCCAGACTGAACCCTAACTCTGGCAGCTCTGTGTTGTTCACAGCTGGCTGCCCCTGGCTGGTCATCACTGACTTCGGCTGCTGTTTGGCAGATGAGAACGTCGGCCTGAGGCTGCCCTTCACCAGCTCCTACGTGGATCGGGGTGGCAACGGCTGCCTTATGGCACCTGAGGTAAATCCCTCTGTAGCAGTGCTTTGTGGTGCTGGTTTTCTGCTTGTCCTGCTGTTGGGGCTTTGGTGGCATAGAAAGTTTGTGTCCTACCTTGAGTTAGGCTTGGTGAATATCTGTGCTGAACTATGTCAGATAGACACCTTGAGCTCTAACAGGTGAAAGGTAATCAGTTGGTGTTAAGAGGCAGAATCAGCTTTTCCCTCACTCCCCCAAATTTACTCTTTATTCAGGCCCCATTCTATGTAACTATTAAGAATTATATGCAGCAGTCCTTATGTTGCAACAGTAGCTTTTGGCTGAAGTTCAAGGCAGTTGCAAAATTATTTACAGTTCCTTTTATTTCTTTGATGATAAGAAATAATAAAACCCTAGACACCCTTAACTGTCTGCTGAACCTGGAACACCTTGCCATGGTGTTGGTTGTTCATCTGCAGGTCTCCTGTTTCCATAATTCCAGCAGGAGATAGCCCTTGGAACTCTGGTCAGAGGCAAGAGCTAAAGCCTCAGTGCAATGTTCAGACTCCTCCCAGCATCCCAATGGGCTGAGCAGTGCCAGAAGCTTAGAGCATGCCAATAGGGAATATTTACAGCACAGATTCAGATGCAACCCAACTTTGGGTTTAGTGTCTAAGTTTATTACATGGAAAATGCAGGTTTGAGCATTAAAAATGGAATTTCAGCACAGAGGCTGCACTCGAGCTGTTCATTTGAGTAGCCCCCTCTCTGTGGCAGGTGATCACAGCATCACCTGGTCCAGGCACGGTGATCAACTACAGTAAAGCTGATGCTTGGGCTGTTGGAGCGATTGCCTATGAAATCCTGGGCCTGGCCAATCCTTTCTATGGCCACGGGGACTCCACTCTGGAAAGCAGAAGTTACCAGGAGGACCAGCTGCCAAGCCTGCCCAACCACGTGCCCCTCGAGGTGAAGCAGGTGATAAAGATGCTGCTCCAGAGAGATCCCAACAAGGTAAGTAGCTGTTGCCTTCAAGATATCCTCTTTGGGAGCATCCCTGGTGGATTGTTTCACCTTGGAGGGCTGTGGGTGCAGGGGTTAGTCCAGATCTCACTGCAGGATCAAAGGACAACATAAGGATCAAATCCAAGAAAGTCTTTGCTGAGTGGTGCTGAATCATTTCAGGAGATGTTTGTGTCAGGACCAGACCTCACATTGGAGGGTTACACACAACATTATATATATACAGTAATAGTTTCAAAGAGCTTTCTAATTCACAGGGTGTTGCATTGGGGGGGCCCCAGGGAGTTTCAGAGGTGTCAGTGCTCTGTGCTGGTGATGTGGCTGAGTGCAGAAGGATCAGCTAACCTCCCCTCCCGTTCCTCTTGCAGAGATTGTCTGCGAGAGTGGCTGCAAACGTGCTGCACCTGAGCCTCTGGGGTGACAGTGTTGTAGCATCCAGGACCCTGAAGCCTGACCAGATGATCGCCTGGCTGCTCTGCCAGTCTGCAGCCACCCTGCTCACCAACAGGCTGGCAGAGAAGAGCCAGGTAGAAACCAAAATGAAGATGTGCTTCTTGGCAAACCTCGAGTTTGAAGACCTCTGGGCAGCAATATTCCTGTTGCTGGCCTGGAGAAGCCAATCTGGGTGAAGGAACTACCTGGAACACCGGCATCCCACATAAATGGCACTTTCTAAAGGCACATGGGAACCTGTCCTTTCTGTCTGTCTGCAGTCCTGTAGTGCTTTAGGGAACAAGCTGCAGGCCTGTGTTTAGGAGCTTGAGTTTCTCTCTAGCAAGTGTTAACCACGCTGCTTTTCTGTCCCTGCTAGAGGAGATGCCCTTGCTTCCTTACCCTCTGGAGGGGAAGGAGTGTGGACCTTGCAGGTGTCCAGAGGTACGTGGTTGGTTTTGCTCCCGTTTGGGAATTAATTGACTTGTAAGTTGTGTGTTAAGTGAAGCAGATTCCTTTCAGAGGGGTGACTGGGAGGAGGCACCGTCTGGCTGCATTTTACAGAGAAATATCGCAATTTAAACAACACACAGAAATCCAAGCTGACAAAGGGACTTGCAGTCTCTGTTCTTGAGGTAACCAGGGTGGTTTGAAATTCATTTTCTTCTGAGCTGTGAAATGACAGCCGGAAAACTTCCTGATGAGGTGCTGCCTGGTAACGAGAGCGTCAGCAGCACTAAAAACCTCGCAGTTGTACGCAGGATAGTGGAAGCACATCATCCTCAAATCCCACTTATTGCTGTTCTTAACTGTTGTAGCTCTGTGGTGGTGGCTGCCCCAGGGTCCAAGGCTGAGTCAGACTCTCCAGTTAGGGATAATGCTCCAAACAAAGTGAGGTTGGGCAGCAGCCTCTGCTTAAAGACCTTAGTGTGATGCTCTGCTCTTTTACCTGCCTGTGTTTCCTTCAATGAAATAATCTCTTTTGGTGGGGAGGACGGAGACATCAGTCTTTAAATAACAACAGCCATGTTTATGAAACAGCATTCAATTTCATGGCTATAATTGTGTTTAGAGGAACTTGGGGAGAAAGTTATTTATGCTTGTTGCACAATAAATTAAAGATTTAATGTGGCTGTGGCTGTGTGAGTTCTCTCAATCCAATTTGGGCTGTGGAGTGTTGGTTCCGAGGTGTCTTAAATGCAAATTCAGCTTTTTCCAGTGCTAACTGTGGAACACGGTGTTCTACTCCAAGGGGAATTTCCCAAAGAGGAACAGACCTTGCTGTGGGGATGTGTTTTGTACTCTCATGCATGATAAATCACTGTCTGCTCCTGCAGTTTCCAGGTGGATGACAGTGGCTGATACCCCTAATCACCACAGGGTAACCTGCACTCAGGGTTCTGCACATTGTTCTGGTGCAGCAAAGAGCACAGAGCCTGGGGAATTGGGGGAAATGAGCTCTTGGGGGAGAAAGCTGCAAAAAACCACATTTGTAACATTGATCTGACCCAACCAAAGTGTGTGCTGCTGTTTCTTACATTACTGAGCTCTTGCAGTATGTTTCTGCTGCCTTTGCTTTGTGTGTGCCTGGGTCTGGCATGGATGCTGTGGACACTCTGTGGAGCCTTTTGAGGAGTAAATGCTGTTGCTGTGTGGTGGATCTCTACTCTAAGCCCTCTTTCTGCCATGAACATCATTCCCGTGCCTTTCCCTCTCTCTCCCGGGTCCAGTTTCTATACAAGCAGGGAGCAGAATTAGGGGCCGGAGCCATCCAGTATCAAGTGTGTTTGTATTTGCCCACCCAGGGTTTTATCTGCACTAATGAACTCCACTCATTGGAAACTTGCTTTCCCTGGAAACCGTTTCAATTCTGTCCTCAAAAATGGCCTAAAATGCTTGTCCTGCAGCTTGTCCCTCTGGTCCTTAAATCCCTGTTAATGCTTCCCCTGTTGCTTGCATTTTGTCCCCCCATGGTTCTGCTGAGGTCAGACTTCCCTTTTGTTTTCTTTCCCTTCTGCCTTTCGCTAACAAGACATTTTTATGATTTTTCAGCATTCTGGGTGCTTTTGTGGAGTGCAGGTTAAAAGTACAGGCTGTTAATGCAACAAATGCTGCCATGCTGTCTGTCTGCAAATGCCCAAGGGGAGCAAACTGGGACATCTCCCAGCATGTCCCTCTCACCCTGTCCCACTAATCCCTGCACAGGCTCTTGCCCCTCACTGCTGTGTTTGTTCCCAGTGTTTGCCAGGACTTTGCCATTGGGAAGGGGGGTGGCTGGGAGGGTGAATGTGGAGGCTGGGCTGGATTTCTGCCCTTCCCTGGGCAGTGCAGTGTCCGGTGCACTTTGATCCCTGGAGGGAGGCTTGGCAGAGGCAGCTGGCGCTCTGCCCAAGCTGGGAACAGGCTCCACAGCACACCTCGCTGCATTCCCAGTGGGAGAGAGGGTGGGAGTGCGTGGATCAGGATGAGGCCTCTGCTCTGGGCTGCCTGCAGCCAGCTGCTGCCCCGGGGAGCTGGGCTCTTTGCTCCCAAGCCAGCTGTGACCACTATGGTGACCGCATCACACCACAGCTTGCGGCCTCCGGCCCTTCTGGCCGCCCCCAGCTCCCCAGCCAGTGCGTCTGCAGGGTTCCTCCAGCCCCTGGTCCCAGGGAGCAGAGCCCCCAGCTGCTGGAGCTCACAGTTCAACGTGCCCCCCAGTGCCCTGCTCGTGGCCCGGCCTGTGGGGGTCTGCTCCATGATGAGGCTTCCCATGCAGGCGTCAGCAGAGGGACTGGACGTGGCATTTGTCGGTGTTCCGCTGGACACAGGCACGTCCAACCGGCCGGGAGCCAGGTAAGGGCCAGCCAGGGAAGCTCATGCTTCCCTCTGGCCATCAGGCACAGCTCTCCTGTGGTGACAGGAGTGTTGGGAGCAATGCCTGGTGGCGTTTCCCAGCCATGTCATCGCGCAGGTTCGGCCCGCGTCAGATCCGCGCCGAGTCGGCGATGGTGAGGAGGTACAACGGCAGCACCGGGGCGGCGCCGTTCGACTCCCTGCGGGTGGCTGACATCGGGGATGTGAACGTGAACCTCTACAACCTGCCCCACAGCTGCCGCCTCATCCGGGAGTCCTACCAGGAGATCGTGGCCTCTGGCTGCGTGCCCCTCACCCTGGGTAAGGAGCCCGCGTCTCCCTGTGCTGCCACTGCGTCCTGGCTCCGTCAAACTCCCTCTACTCCTCCCGTCATTCAATCCAGGCTTGGCAGAAGGCGAGCGATGAATCCGTCCCCTGCCTGGGCTGTTGTGCTGTATCATGGGTAAATTCACAGGCTCTCTGCTGAACAGAATGTTCTGTGATGCCTCTTCCTTTGGGTCAGAAATGAGGAGGATGGGTCAGTCTGTAAATAAAACCAGTGACGTGTTTTTGGTGTCCTGTTGAGCAGGACCCAAAGCAAGAGCAGGTTTTGTCCCTTGTGTCCCTCCAGCTGAGCGAGCAGCAGGCTTTGCACGAGGCCTGATTTGGGTGCATGCTCAAGTTCGCAGCTGTTAGTGCTTGGCATCGCTCAAGGCAGTGAGTGTGTGGAGTAACGAGGGTCAGACACCAGTTAGAGTGTCCTCAGAAGCTGATCAAATGTCTATTTACAAGCCCAATCAAGGGTCCAGCTCCACAGGCTGTCCCTGCTGGCAGTCCTGCATATCTGGTCCTCCCAGGAAGGAAGACCAAGAGAAGAAAGGACCCAGGAGAGGAAGCAACCTGCACATGGGAGTGTTAGTTTTCCTTTGGCAATGAAGCCTTGCATAAATAAGTGCAGGATAAATGCAAAGAGGGAAAAAATTACTTGGGAACAAAAGTAATGAGCACTGAGCAGCTCCTGTAATGTACTCCCCCTCTTCCCTGTGTCCTCTTGCAGGTGGAGATCACACCATAACATACCCAATCCTGCAGGCCCTGACGGCAAAGTAAGTTTCTAATCTGGAGACGGAGAGAAAGGACCTGGGAAGGAGCCTCAGCAAGGCTCCTGCTTTGCTGTCCCTGCTGTTGGCAGGGCCACCATGCACGGGACAGGACTAGCGTGGCCACCCTGTCTCGAGCAGGCACGGTCCCGTGGGACTGGTGCACGTGGATGCTCACACCGACACCGGAGACACGGCTCTGGGGGAGAAGATCTACCACGGGAGCCCGTTCCGGCGCTGTGTGGAGGAAGGGCTGCTGGACTGCGGCCGCGTGGTACAGATCGGCATCCGAGGCTCCTCCTATGACCCCGACCCGCACCAGTACTGCCGGGAACAGGTAAACTGATCCGCAGCCGAGCGCTGTGTGCTCTCCCTGCCATAAATACCACGTCAGTAATATTTACTTGGCTTCAGCAGGGAAATAAATGCATTTTTTGCCTCTTGTTCCATGCCAGCGGCTTGGAACTCCGGGCTCACTGAGTGTCAGCTGAGTGGAGAGTTAGAAAGTGTGTGTGGGGAGTGGAATGTGTTTCCAGGTGCACTTCTGCAGCTTCGCCCTGGAATGAGGATTGTTCCCGGTAGATATTCCCCAGCAGGGCAGGGGATGCTCCTCATCTCCCCCCTTTCCCTAAGCAGGTGCCTGTGTGTCTGTGCTCCCACAGGGTTTCCGGGTGGTCCCAGCTGAGGAGTGCTGGATGAAGTCCCTGGAGCCGCTGATGAGGGAGGTGAGGGCACAGATGGGGGACAAGCCAATGTACATCAGCTTCGATATCGACGGGCTGGACCCCGCCTACGCCCCGGGCACCGGCACGCCGGAGATAGCCGGGCTCACACCCCCGCAGGTGAGGGGACACTGCCCTGCCCAGGGGGAAAGGGCTCTTCTGCTCCCTTTAAAGGAGTCGTTTCACCAGCACAGCAAAGTGGAAGTTTAGGGAGGCCAGGAAGTGTCTCATGGTGATGAGGAAGGAAAATGTGGAAGTGATATGATTTGGTTTGTAGAGGTTGGGTTTCCTTACTGGAATATGGGGAAAGCAGAGCCCAGACCGGTCTGCTAGGTCAGATGTGTTTCTTGATCCCAAATCCATTTTTTCCCTAGGCTTTGGAGATTATTCGTGGCTGCAAAGGCCTGAACATAGTGGGGTGTGACCTTGTGGAAGTCGCACCAATGTACGATGTCTCTGGTGAGTCTGAAGATGCCTGAGGGCAAGACAAGTGCCTGGCACAAGTGGCTGTGGGTGAAAGCTGTTGGATATACACAGATTTCCTTTTTTTATCTTGTTTTTTTAGGCAATACAGCCCTCCTGGGGGCAAACCTCCTGTTTGAGATGCTGTGTGTCCTCCCAGGAGTGAAGACACTGTGAGGGCAGTTCCCACCTGCCCTGGGGCAAACACTACTCCATGTCCTCAGCCAGGCCTTCCATGTGCCCTTCCCTTCAGCCAGCTGCAGCCAGCATGGGCTTTGCAGCATGAAATAAATGCCATTTACCACTAGAAAAGGTACTTTTTAGCTGGGAAACTGTAGGGAACAGGCTAGACACCCCATTTAACAGGGGTCTGGAGCTTTGGAGCTGCCCTGGGAAAGGGATAAATGAGGCTAATGCCATTTTGCCTCTGGAATGATTCACCCAGCTCACACGGCTCCTGGAAAAACTGTCACTGTAAAAGGTTTGTCCCATTAGGATGCTGCAGCAGGACAATGAATGTAGAAGAAGGGAGGACATGAAGGGGGCCTGAGCCTCCTGCTGAGGGTAGGGAGATATTTGACTAGAATGCCTGCTAGTGGAATAACCAGGAGTTTCCTATGGCAGGAGCAGTTTAACTCACCTGAAATTTCTGAGAGGACATGGAGGTGAGGTTAGTTTGTACATGGAGACGCAGAGCCACCTCATCACACATTAAAATAGTTTATTTTGGTTGCCAAACTGTAATTGTTTTAAAACAAAATGACATCAGTGCCTGTTCACAAATACAAAAACAAAACAAAACCCCCCAAAAATAAAAAAGACAAGTTTGCCAAATAAGTTAATCCCCCCCCCTCCCAGTATCAAAAGTGCAAAATAGGTACCTAGTTCTCAGTCCTACTTGTCAGGCTGCGCTCGTGTCCTGGCTCCTGGTTGCTGTGGGTGAAGGGCAGGGACAGGGACAGGGAGGAGTTTGGGAATAATCTCCACTCTGGGGCCTGTATCCCTTTGCCTCAGCTCTGAGCACTGTGCCATTGCTCAGATCTCACTAGGAAAGTGCACTAGGACCCAATCTCCTCAATCTTTGGATTACGAATCACTGCATGTGGAACAGAATCACAAACGTTCAGAAAATGATGGGGTGATGGCTCATGGCTGCTGGGAGAGGGCAGATCCTGGGATAAGCAGCTCTGACTGTGGTCTCAAGACAGCAAACACTCAGAGTGCCATGCTGGCACTGCAGCCAACTAAACCAGGGGGCAGAGCAGCTTGGCTTTTGCTTCAACTCAGGCAAAATTTCCATAAAAATCCAGGAGCTGTGCTCCTGTCCAGCCCCAGCCAGCACAGGTGGACTGATGCAAGCACTCCCTCAGCTGAACCCTGGCTGAAAGGGGAGGTTACCTGTGCTAAAAAGAAAATAAACCCAAGGATTCTGGCAGCATGCAACACACAATGGATGTGAAGGCCATAAAGCCTTCTCCCCTTCCTCAGGGTTGGGCTGAATTCCCTTGCTGTAGCATACTAGGCACTTTTTTTTCCATGACTTGAGGGTTTTCTCCTTGTTTCTGATCAGCTTAAGAAACAGCAGAGATCCAGAGAGCGTTCTTCTGCTACTGCAAATATTTAAGATGTTATGTGGAGCCTTCTGCTAGGCTAAAAACTATTCCAGCCACATCCTGCATGGCAAGCTGTGGGAAAAGTGCAGGAGTGCTGCGGTGATTGCTCCAGCCAGGTGGAAATGAAGTCCAGGAGCATCAGGCTGGTGTTTCACTTCCTCTCTGCTCTCTGTCAGGACTGCCTGTGTGCCTTCACAGGAGCTCCTGGGCAGGAAGAAGACCTCATCTTCCTTCCTTCCCTCTACTTTAGTGCCTCATTCCATGGCCCAGGGTGCACTGGGCTGGAATTAACTAACCTCATGTAGGGATCATTTGTAGCATCACAGCCTTTATTTGAAGCATGTTTTACAGGGGATCTGAGGTACCTGTGGGGGTCAGAGCATGCCAGCCTGCTCCCAGGATGGGGAGGTGCAATGAGACAAGGCTTTGGGAGCAATTAGGGCATGCAGGGAGTGCAATGAGTCCTGGCGTCTGTGCGGGATCAGCAGCCGGCTCAGGGGTTTGGCAGTCATTCCTACTGACTGGCTGCTCTGCTAAGATGGTAACTGAGGTGGCAAGGGCTGAGTCTGGAATTAACACCACGTGTTCACTGAGTGCTCTGTGTTCCAAGCCCTGTGGCAAAGGCCACTGGCCCCCATCCCTGTGCTTTGGCACTGCCAGAGCCCAGCGGTGCCACAGGGCTCCAGATCCATGGAAGGAGGAGGCCTGGGTGCCAGTGTGAGCCCCGGAGCAGTGTAAGGGAAGAACAAACCTCACAGGATTTCAGTCCTTGCCACAAAGAGAAGCCCTGCTGCCTTGCTTGGTCACTCGAGGAGTGTTAAGCAGCCACAAGGCTGCTGCTTGTCCTCCCTCTGCCTTACCCAGGGGCAGCCTTTCCCTGTGGTGTTGAAAGTGGCTGTTGGGGCACTGCTACAGCAAAGCAACGTCCAAACCCAGGGCTGTGCAGCTGCTCTAACCTCACACACCCCCAACGCTTCCAAAAGGTGAAAGAAATACCCAAGCAAACAAACACAAAGCCACGGGAGCAGCCTGAGTGTGCAGAAATGGAGGTTTGGGGTAAGAAGGAAATGGATGAGAGGCTGAAACCCAACATTTCAACCCCCGACTAAACCAAAGGAGCTTCACACGCACGCAACAGTCTGATGATACAGCACTTCTGGGGCAACATTTCAAGAATACAATCGTTGAAGGATGAGGTTCCTCGATACAAAGGAAGGTTGGTTTGTACTACAGCTGGAAAGGTGTTTGCAAGGAGCCTGGGTGACTCCTGGCAGCTACGTAGAGTTTTTTTACACATCTACTGGCTCATAGCAGCTCACGCCTACAATCTGAGGACGCAGGTAAAGTTATGGCTCTAGGATACATCGTCTAAAATCGACAGAAGCAGAAAAGGCATCTGAAAAATCAACGTGACATTTAAATGACTCAACACTTTGACAGTATTTTACGGCCGTGCCCTTTCCCTCCCTGTTATGGTTCAGCCAGTGAAGCTGCAGGTGGAACCATGACACAAGGAGCATGAAACATGCAGATCACCCACGAGCCCACACCATGGGGGGATCCCAGCTAAGATTTGCTACAAGGGGATGCTCCTGACTGGATTCTGCATCACTTACCATGGGGAAAGCCGAGAGAGAACGACTGCCTGGTGGGAGGAGGCCTTTCGGAAGGGCAGGGCCTGGAGGGTCTGCAGGGTCTTGCCAGAGTTACACCATGCACCATGGGCTAAGCACACGGGGACGGGGAGGGAGTACCGCGACCTGGCCTGCATCACCGGCCGCAGCCGGTCCGGACCCAGGGAAGTCACGGATTTCTTCAACCGAGGTAAAACAAGAGGTGGGATGGGGGCGACTCGGGAAGCAGACGTGGCAGGACGAGAGGGGCAGAACAGACTTCTTGGCTCTTCGGTTGTACAGCGTCCAAACGCACGGCGGGGCGGTGGAGGGCACGTGGGTGCGCTTGGCTGCGCTCCCGGGCTCCGGACGCAGGAGGTGTGTTCTAGTTGCCGGCCCCAGGAGAGTTCCTCTAAAACCTAAGGTCCATTCATCACGCTTGTTTGAGTATTCCGGAAAGAGCTGTCCCTTGTCATCTTCATAAAAAGTTTGTCCCCTTAGAATCTCTGTAAAATTCCTCAGTCTAGTGCAGGCCACGAGGGGATATAGAACCTCTGTAAGGAACCCTCTAGAAGGCGTTCCATCCAAAAGGACAATTTGTGTAATTTGTTTTTAATGGATCTAGATCCCGGGCTGCAGGAGGATTTCCCTCTGGCTTCTGCATGTTGTAAAGCATCGTAATCCTCGCACGATCCCAGGGTTCCCCCCTCGTCCCCTGATCTGTGAGGCTTAAAGAGGCAGAAGTATTTCTTGTGGCCGTTCAGAGCCAGGACATAGCCCGTGTAGTCACGCTCGAGGAAATGCTTGTCGTACTGGTTTGGGATGGGGGCTGCATCCTGTGCAAACTCCAGCAGATACTCCAGCCACTCTCGGTGCTTGTCCAGGCTGAGGAAGGAGAAGTGAAGAGAGCTGCTCCTGGGGGAAGAGCAGAGAAGATACTGGGATTAGCACATGTCCTGGGTCTGGCTGGACTCCTACTGGACAGGTAAGGAATTGTCAACAAGGGCAAGGCAGTGCTGTGTTGCCACAGCTCCTTTTTCAGCTCAGTGTATACAGCACTGTTGTCCTTTCTAGTTGTCAAAACACAGGTACAGCCAAAGTGCCACCAGCACCCCACACCTTTGGCCACCATCACCAAGTCTGGCTGGGAACAGCCTCTTGCTTTTTGGTGGCTCACTGCCACCGATAAGGGCAGAGGCTGCTTCGCTCGCCAGAGTGTTCACTCCTGGCAACGGAGCCAACCACGCTCCTCACATGTCACCAGAACAGCATCACACAAGTGGTTAATACAGCAACAGAAGCCCAGGAGAGGGCCCAGCCTACCCTGTGAACATGTAGACTTCTAGGGCGAACTTCTGGAGCAGGGGGGTTTTGGTGGAGTTGGACAGGATCAAGACGACGTTCATGTGCCCTGGCCTCAGGCGCACCAAGTTACTGGTGTAGTTGATGTCCGTTAGCTCAGTAACCTCAACAAAGCTCTTTTTGGGAATCCTGCTGCAACAAAAAAACGAGTGAAAGGGGGGCAAAGGACTGGGAGCACCTGAGGATGGAGAAACTGTGAGTGTATTTGCCAGCTCGTTACGCTGAACCATCCCTGTGCCCTGTAGCAAAAGCCAGTGTAACTGGTGCAATAGCTTGGTTTACACCTCCCTCAAGAGTGGGTCAGACCTTAACCTATCCCCTGAGGACACTGTCTTGGGCAAACTTGGTGGGAATTGTTTAATAAGCAGATTAGTGTCCCCCTGTCCTTGCTGGCTGGGTCCTGGCTGCACACTGGTCCTTCCTTGCTGTGCCTGCACTGCCCTGCACAACAACCTGCACTATGTGCAACTTCAGCACTTCTCTGCTCTTCACTAACCCTCCCTGCACAGGTGCTCCCTGAGCAATGCTTCTGCAGAAAACATTCTGGAAAAGTTAGAGAGGGAACCTGTTACTCTCTTTGCTGAAGCTTGCGTCGTTCTTCTCCGTCTTTGCGGCCGTTTCTTCTTTCCCCGAGGGTGGAGCGTCCCTTGTGTCACTCGAATCACTGCAGGGGAAGGTGATTTTGTGTGTGTTTAAGACCTTGGGGTTGGACTGAAGAGCCGTCCCTGAGGGCATTTTGATGGGCACTCACCTGAAAGCCTGAACAATAACGGTGCCAAAGAGAATGAAGAGCGCGGAGAAGAGCAAGGACAGGAGTGGCATCATTTCTCGCCTGAGGGAAGATGTGCAAGCAGCAGTCAGGTCTGTGAGTTCACATTTTCTGCCTCAATTTCAGTTCCTGCCTACGTCAGATAACACTGTGTGCCTTCCCCAGAAACTCAGCTTATTTCTTGGGTCTTAAAGGCCATCATGTTTTTGAGTGCTGTCCTGCTCCCACCCAAAAGGATGCTAAAATTGGATCTGTTTTAATATAAGGTGACGAGGAAGCAGTGAATACCAACAACAGATGCCCAATCCGTACCAGTTACTGTGAAACAAACTGTCCCACCAGTCTGAGATGTAGTCCACTGTGGAGTAGAACCATCGGATAAGGAACATCTGTTTGAAAAGAATGAAAATCAAAAAACGACATGACAAAACTGCTATAAAGAGCCCCAACAGGTCTGAGCATGCCATGAGATTCCTTCTGTAAGCAAGAAATCTTCTAAGAGTTTTGCCTTGTTATTTTAGAATATAAATAACGCCTCTGAACAACCATAATGGGACTGTCCACAAAGGTAACACGGATGTCAGGCATCTGGAAAGGCTGTGCACTTACAGGAGCGAGCTCGTCATTCAGGTCTGCTACAACTGTCTCTGATGACAGAAGGCCGGGGTCTGTCCTCAGCTGGTCCAGGAGATCCAAGAGGATGAAGTTGTCCTCTTTGCTGCCTTGCCAGGCCTCCTCCAAGGCTTTATAGGCAATCTTCCCTGCATTATTGCGTCTCTCCAGAATGACCACCTGGATGAGCCAAGAGCATGGCACATGTCAGAGAGGAAGGGGCTTTTGTTTTCTTCTAGACAGGTGATTAATTTCAAACCACTGCCCAGAATCAGGTGTCAGATCAAGGTACAGCATCAATTAAAAGACAGGCTAAGAGAAGAAGGGATTAAAAAAATAAAAGGAAATCCTCACAGCTGATCTTCCGTGATACATCAGCAAGGCGTCTGCAAATTCCGGCTGCCGATTACTGTAGACGTGGACAAACCTCAGCGTGTCTTTTGTGTTGGCCACAGCAAAAGTCAAAAAGGCCTCATAAGCCTCAGCAGACTTCTCTCCTTCCTCAGTAAACAAGACCACGCAGTGCCTGGGTGACACAACAAGATGCGGGATTAAGAGCCAGTCTGGAGGTGAGAGGGAATGACCAACCCCCTTCCTCTTGCCAGAATAATGCTGACGAGCCCAAAACATCTCTGACAGTGTGGATATTGAGCATAAGCCAATGCAGTCATTGCTCTTTTCCCGCAGAATCAAACCAAAAGTGACTCTAGGAGCAGCCCCAGAGCCTTGAGAAACAAAATGGGGGCACCTCACTTACTTCCGCTGACGGTGAGACTTCTTCACAGGACACAGCTCCTGGAACAGCCTCTGGCTGGTGAGTCTGGTCACCATGAGGAACTTATTCTGGGAAAGGAAGTCATCAATGAGCTGCTTCTTCATTTCTCGTGCCTGGCAAGGACCAAGAAAGCAGAAGTCAGAAATGAGCAGGAAGAGGAGGGGAAAGCTGTTGGATGTTCCTGGAGAAGGCTGCCAGTCCTTGTGGTCATCCCTGCAATCACCCAAGATGTTTTGAGGCCCCAAGACTGGGAAGTTACCTGTGTCCCCCCTCCCCAACAGGTTGGAGTGCCCCAAGCTTCCTTTGTCTTAACACTCTCTCTCCTCCTTCAAAGCCTGAGTTTAGGCTGAGAACAAACACCTTTCCTCCAAACTGCACCACTGACCAGCCCCTCATCCCCAGCTTGGTCAGAAAAGCTCCATGCCTGTTTTCCCCAAGCTCTTGGAGAGGGCTCTGAGTGATACCTGCACAACGTCAGCGGGCCGGTCGATGTGCTCCTTGAAGATCATCATGGTGGGAGTGTAGACATTGATGTTGTACTGGCTGGACAACTCCTCGGTGCCTCGGAGTCCAACGTACACGTACCCAAAGGACAGGTAATCTCGGTAGGCAAAGGCCGTCAGCTGCGTGGGAGGAAATCCCCAGCACGTGGTTATGTTACAGAGTAAGCATTTTCTCCCCCAGGTGCCTGTGGTGACTTTGCTCCAAGAACACGTCCCGCTGTTTGAATGCCACCAGATGTGCTGTGAGAGGTACAAGCCTTCCCTCTCCCTCACTGAACCAAATTTTGCATCCTCTTAGTCATTGTGCCGGGAGCCTCCATGGATCCATGGCTTTATTTACAGCCTGACATGTTGTAGGGTGGCACAGGCTTCTCAGGAAATGGGATTTTCAGCAACCCAAATTAGATATGCCGCAAACATCTCTCATTCCCAACAAAGGCTGTGCACCTGTGTTGCTGCTACCTCTGAAACACACCTGCTTCACCTGTGAAGGGTAACTGTGTCAGGACGAAGAAACAGACTCCTTACAGAGCTGGCCACCTGGCCACATCACAGAATCACAGAATAATGAGGTTGGAAGAGACCTCTAAGATCATCAAGTCCAACCTATGCCCTAACACCTCAACTAGACTATAGCACCAAGTGCCATGTCCAGTCTTTTTTTAAACACATCCAGAGATGGTGATTCCACCACCTCCCTGGGAAGACAATTCCAGTACTTTATTATTCTTTCAGTGAAACATTTTTCCTAATATCCAACCTGTACCTTCCCTGACGTAGCTTGAGACTGTGACCCCTTGTTCTGTCAGTGGCTGCCCGGTGGAAGAGACCGACCCCACCTGTCTACAACCTCCCTTCAGGAAGTTGTAGAGAGCAATAAGGTCACCTCTAAGCCTCCTCTTCTCCAGGCTAAACAACCCCAGCTCCTTCAATCGTTCCTCACAGGGCTTGTGTTCCAAGCCCCTCACCAGCCTCGTTGCCTCCTCTGGATGTGCTCAAGTGTCTCAAAGTCCTTCCTAAACTGAGGGCCCAGAACTGGAGACAATACTCAAGGTGTGGCCTCACCAGCGCCGAGTACAGGGGAAGAATGACCTCCCTGCTCCTGCTGGTCACACAATTCCTAATGCAGGCCAGGATGCCATTGGCCTTCTTGGCCACCAAGGCACATTGCTGGCTCATATCCAACCGGCTGTCAACCAGCACCCGCAGGTCCCTTTCTGCCTGGGCACTGTCCAGCCACACTGTCCCCAGCCTGTAACGCTGTAGGGGATTTTTGTGGCCAAATCAAATAATTTACAACCTGCACAAATCACCTTGCTCTCCTCAAACCAGTCAGTGTGTCCGGAGGCATCAGTCCATCTCTGCTCACGGCAGTGGCGTGTTTTAACTTGGAACATCTGGATTTATAAACAAGTCAACAAGGCAGTGAGAGAAATGACATTACCTTGTATAACAACGGCACAACCGGCATGTGATCGAAGAGCAGCACGTGGGGCTTGTTGTCTTTCCTCCAGTGGGACAGAAAGCGGATGTAGTTTTTATCTGTAATCTTTAGACAGAATATCAGTTTAACCTCTGAGCTGTCAGACACTGGCAATGCTCTGCAATGAGGTGTCTGAATGAGGGCTGAGCCTGAAAAGGCTCTCCAGGTGTTGGGTTGGTCCTTCCAACATATATTCCTGATTAATGAGTGAATTAAAACCATCACTCTTGATCTCCCTCAGCCATCTTAGTTATTGCAACCTCTGTTGATGCCATTCCAAGTCAATGCCAACATCACTGTTCTCCTGTTTGCTGGGACCATATTCTTTATATATACATAAAAATGGGAAGCCATGGGTTAAAAAGCACCTGAGAGCTCCATTAAACCTGCTCTGTTTCAGGTGTGATACCTATCAAAAAGGACATAAATGGCTGCAGTTACTGTAGAAGGGGAAATGATCCCTATTTTTGGGGTGAGAAGTCAAATAACTCCAATATCCAGAAGACAAGTGAAGAGTCCATTGGGGATGGTGACCCCTGGTAAAGATCCCAAGGGAAAATGAGGTGAGGTGAACAAGGCCACAAGCAGAGGCCAGGCAGGTGAGAGTGCTGTGGGGGCTGACCCAGCCACATCACAGGGGTGGTGGGCGTTTTAGGACTCTATCAAAAATCACCAGAAGGCTGAAACACAGGAATATTTTATCAGTTAGGAGATTTTACTTATGACTTTGAAAGGGCTCATGCTGCCAGCTCGTTTCAAAGGTCTGAAGGAAAACTAGACAAAACAAACAGGACTCTGTGTCAGTGAGTTTTAGCAGATGTGACCTATGTGGTAGCAAGGGGTTCCTAATTTGCTGGATGAAATGCCAAGAAAGCAGAAGAGAAGTGAAATCCAGCAGGTTTCTATTCTAGGGATAGCCTGGGTAGAGCCCTGGCAGCTGTGGCGTGTCACAGCTGGGGTCAGCTGGCACTAGAATCACTGACTATGCAGTAGCAGGATCCTCTTTTCAAGGACAAGTGTTACAGAGCTGCGAGGTGGGAACGCTTCTGACAGCTCCAGGGTTTGGAGCTTTGTGCCACAAATCAGCTTGGAGCCTGAATTAAACAGATTAACCACCAAAACAGCCAAGGAGAGAGGGCTCTCCAGGCAGAGAGGAGCAGCAGCATCTGACACCCCTGCTAGAACCTACCTTTTCAACAAGGTTCCCTGGCAGAAGGTTCTCCACAAATTGCCGCAGGTTTTCCCGAACGACAGCGTTGTGGAAGAAGGTTATTTTCCCATTAATGAGCCCCAGCAGGGTCGGAGTGCTGTGGGCACCCAGATGATGGGCGAGGCGCCGTTCGTACCCCGCGTGAACGACGCCGATTCCTGCTCCTGGAAAAGGAGAGCACCGGGCTCACCTGTAAGATCCCCAGCAACCCAAATGCCCAGTGGAAAACTGATGACCTGCTCCTTTGCCCAGCACCCTGCTTTGGAGTTAGGAATGTTTGGGAGAGCATTAGGATAAAACCCTGAGGAAATCCACAGGGTCTAAACTGGGTCACACAAACCTGAAGGCAAACCACTGCAGCCTTACGGGGCGAGGGACACACACCCAACCCCAACAACCTCATCCTTACCCAGAGCCTCCAATTCCTGAGCAACTTCCTTCCACACGGGCTCGATGTGGATGCAGCTGAAGCACCAGTCTGAGGTGATTTTAATGAGGTAAGGCTTCTTGAAACTATCTGGCACGATCTCATTGATGTAGTGGGAAAAGTGGAGCAAATACTTCTCATCGGAGGTGTCGCGCCTCTCGGAATTGAAAGGGAAATGGAAAAAGGACTCATCAAAATAGAAGCCATCGTGGAAGCGGTGGAACTGGCGATGCTGCTGCTGAGAGAAGCCCTGGCTTTCCCCAGCATCTCCGTAGCGGTCAAAGTTTGCCCTCTTTTCCTCGTTGGAGAGAATCTGGAAAGCAAATGGTGGAAAAATGATCGCCTGAAACCATGAGGGGGAACTGCCCTGACTGTAATCCCTCAGTAATTAACATGAGGAATGTGCAGTCTTTGCTGCAAATCAGACAGATAAACATTTTGGAAATAGGAAGCATCACATCCTTCTCGGCTCACTGTGGTAAATAAGGGTAAAAAACCCTCAAAGCCCAAAGAAAGGCAGCCCCTAAATCCAGACTGCTGTACCCACTTCTGTCATCAACAGCTCCTTGGGCCTGAACATCCTGTGTTTTGAGCACAAACACTCTTTTCTGGAGTGGGTTTTGCTGGTGTCTCTTTGAATCTGGAGGGTTCAGAAAGTGCCAAAAGTTTCACTGAGCAGCCAGAAGCCCTGCAGAGAAACTGCATTTTTTAGCAGGGAAATAAGGATTTATTTTGATTTCCATGGGCTTGGCTGCCACAAACTGGAGTGAACAATTTTCACAACATGCAAATAACTACTGCTAAGAATAATTTGAGGTGACTAAATCCCTGTGATGATGAACGTTGCTTACATGACCCCAAAATGCTTTTATGTATGTGTGACACAGTCAAGATGCTGTCCAGCCAGGCAGGGCTTGGGGAATACCCACTCCTTTCTTCTCTGAGGCTTTTTAGGCAGAGCAGGGCAGACCTGTAGCAAAGTATTGACAGCAGAAACCATGCCTGTGACCCCAGTGGCTCTGTCAGCAAAGCTGAGCAAAATTTTTGGGTGGGTAGTGTCCGCCTCCACAGAGTCAAGCACCTTTCCCACACAGAAATACACTGGAAAAACACAAAGCCATGTATGGAAAACTGAGGTCACTTAATGTTAATGATAGCAGGAGTTCACAGGAAGCATGTGTTACCTCGTAGGCCTTACTAATCTGGATGAATTTGTCCTCTGCTCCTGGGTCCTTGTTTTTGTCAGGGTGCCTGTGGGGCAGAACCAGAGGAAAAGGGGTCAGTGGGAGCTGTTGGTCTCTGTTTGGAGCTGAGGAGGACATGGGCAGTGAGGGCGTGCACTGACATCCCTGAGGCTGAGACCAGATTTATACTCAGCACGTGCTGTCCCTGCGCAAACCCCATCCCAAAATGCAGCACTGGGATGTGTGCTGTGTGCCCGTGGACCTGTCCCTCTGTCTGCTCCATCCCCAGCAGCCTGAGCCCAGGACACGGAGCGTGTCTCCTTCCTAGCAATGCCTCCCTTGGCTGCTGCCCTACATAACTACCAGGTTCTCCCTTGAATCACCTCCTGCCATGGCCTCGGGGATGTCTCACACAGAACAACATGGGCTCTAAAAGCTGCAGGTAAGCCTACTTTATCCGTTTGATTTCTATGCCATAAGCCTGCCCCTCACCACACACCACCTGCATGAGGGGCGTGATGTTTGTGCATCCAACACATTTCCCTTCCACAGCACAGGGACTGAATGGCCCTTGGACATCCAGGAATCAAGCTGAGACTTCAACCCTCGTGTATTAGAAGTTTCAGAGAGAAATTTTTCTCCCCACAAGAGAAACTCCAAGAGAACTTTTTCCCCCATCGCTTGACTCTGGGAGAACTTTTTCCCCTTGTAGCCAGACTCCAGGAGAACTTTTCCCCCCACAGCCAGNCTGGGTGTCGCCCTGGGTGGAGCTCCGCCCGCCCCCCAGCACGCGGTACGGGTCGAACTCGCCCGGCGCGGCCGCTCCCAGCGCGGGCAGCAGCAGGAGGAGCAGGAGGCAGCCGGCCCGGCCCGGCTCCATGGTCCGGCGGGGCCGCGGGCGGAGGGAGCGGACGGGCCGCCCTCCCGCACCCAGCGCCGCCGCTTCCGGCGCGCCCGCCCGCCGTCCCCATGGAGACCGAGCGCTTCCGGGGAACCGCGGCTGCCGGCGGCGGGGCGGGGGGGGGGGCCTGCGGGGGGCCCTTGGC
>VXBC01008826.1:116325-131794 GCA_013399945.1 Ploceus nigricollis | reverse complement strand
GGAAGGAAGGAAGGAAGGAAGGAAGGAAGGAAGGAAGGAAGGAAGGAAGGAGGAATATGGTTCCTATGGTTCCCATTGGTTTCCCCAAGTGAAAACACATGCTGGAACCTCAGCCAGCCGTGCTTCTTGTTATTTTAATGAGAAATTCCATAATTAGTGGCAAAAAATAAAAAGAAGCCATGCTGCAAGTGAAGAAAAACCCCTCTCTCCCCTCTCCAGCGTGTGATGGATGCATCAAAGGGATGTGGTGTTTTTTTGGTGTTTTTCACAAACAGATATTACTTGACAGGCTGGGATGTTCCTTAATCTGTTTGCTTGAGGGAACTAAAGAGAAACATCGAAGCAGCAAAACAGCAAAACAAAAAAGCAACCAAATAAAAATGGCAGGTTGTTTTACTTAAGGAGTCCTTGTCTCCCCACCTGTGATTCATTTGTCAGCAGTTAAACATCATTACAACATTAACAGCCAATCTCAGGGCAGAAGAGCTGGGCTTTGTACAGCCATAAAGTACAGGACATCAAACTGCTCTTTATGGAGTCGGGGCTGCTCAGGAGTGACCCCTTCCAAACTTTTACAGTTCTCTGCATTCTTCTGATTATGGTAAAGATTTATTTGAACTTTGATATATATATGTATTAAAAGGAGAAAAAAAAAAAAGGAAAGAACGAAAGGAAGGAAGGAGTGTTTTATTAAAAACATTTCATCCAGGTTCTTTAGGAGAAGGAACAACAGCAAGAGGTTTTCAGCTGGTGGCTTTGATTCACCTCCCGAAGTGGTCACGGCTGGATTTGCTTGGGTTCCTGCTCAGAAATAAACACGTAGGCTTGCATTACACCCCGCTGGCACTCTGTGCTCCCCGGGCCTGTCTGACATCCCATTGCACAACCCCTGGCAAGCTGGAGCACCACGGAAAGGCCTGGGCAGGGCTCCTTTCCCTTTTTCCGGGGGAGGAAAGACGCCTTGGTGGGTGAGTGCTGACTGACTCCCTCTCTCACCTCCTCCTCCTCCTCCTCCCTGCTTGTCTTTCCCTGCAGCACCCCTTGGCGCTGCTGGTGAAGGAGTTTAGCAATTCTCTCAGAAAACAGACCCTGAAGATCTGATTTAACCTCCCAGCTCGTTGCAGAGAACACAGGGCTGATCACTGCCCGCTGCTCTGCAGCCACAGCAAGGATGGGAAAGGCATTGAGGGGGTGCTGCAAGCTGAGCTGGCAGTCAGGAAAAAGGAAAACACCTCAGGTCTTCCTCCTCTTTTCCAGGATTCCCCCTTGTGCTGCTGTCACGCCTGGCGGGGCTCAGAGGGCTGCACTTCAGCACTCGGCCTGTGGACCTGTGGAGCAGGGAAATGTCTCAGTGCTGTGGGAGCCCTGCTTCCCCTTTATGGAATATCATCTGCTAGGCAGCACTGTTTCATAAAAATGGGAGCCTTTCCTGCCTGTAAATAATGGGATTTTACACACTCACCCACAGAAACACACCTGTGATGGATGTCTGCACGTACAAGGGTTTTTGGAGAAATGTAGATTGGGATGGGATGGGATGGGATGGGATGGGATGGGATGGGATGGGGTGGGATGGTTCAGTATCTGCTCCAATCCTGGTTTAGGTATGGCAAGATCTCAGCCTCCTGATGCCCAAGGGTGTCCATCCATCACGTTGCTCCCTACGCTGTTTTTTTGGAAAACACCCTCTGAGCAGGGAGCTTGATTTAGGGACAGACACAAGAGCCATAAATCCCAGGAAGCCCCCAGATCAGAGCAATGGGCTTTTTGGAGGTTGTACACAGTGGAGAAGTGCTGATGAGACTGACTTTTTCCAAGGAAACTCGCCACTTCACAGAGTTGCTGCTTCCCATGGGGAAGAAATGTGCTGAAAACTTGCAGTATTCTTCTTTTATGTATTTTTTTCTTCTCCCTATTTTATTTTGATGGGTTGAGGGGTGACAAACCTGAAATGAAACACTTCATTTTGGTCAGTTTAAGATGATATGAGGAATATTTCATTCTTTTGATTGGATGGGTTTCAAATGAATTCAGAATATGCTTCAGCTTGCTCAGGGAAAGTGCAGCTCCATCTCTTCTCCTTTATTGTGGATCTGCTCTTGGGAGGACCTCGATGCTCAGGAGGCAAAGAGCAACTTTGTCTGGCCAAGCCCATGGGAATGGTGTTGATCCAAGGGCATGGCTGCACATTCCAAAGAGCAGGGAGGGTGAAAGCAGCCCTGATAATCCATAATTCCTCTCCAGAGCTACATGAAGGAGAATGAGAAGGAGAGAAACTCTCTGGAGATCCTTGTCCCAAGCCCCTCCCTGCTGCCAGCCTTCAGCAAAGCAGACAGGGTAATTAATTTAACATAAAGACCTGAAAATAAGTATTTTGCAATAGTTTCAGCTCCTGTGCAGATTTCCAGCATTTCAAATCATCTTTATGTCACATCAGTTCAAACATACATATAGAAAATATTGGTTTTTTTACTTGACAATTGTCCTGCAGCCTCATTTGGAATTTCAAGTCGTTTGAGGCTTCCTTCCCTCCAGCTGAAGTCTGTGGCTGAGATAGGAAGACAAAGAAAAGCTGGAATGAGCCATCAGTTGCTGATATTTTCGTGCTGAAGAGCTCAGTGATCACTGCTGGGTTTTTTTTTTTCCTGTTTGCTGGCCAGCTCCCTCCAAATTTCTCTGGTTGCTTTCTCCAAAATGGTTCTGTTTTCCTCAGTAAAATTTAAAGCACAGATCAATCAGAGCAGGTTGTCTTGTTTTTCTGTTCACACTTCTTAGGAAAAAACCCCTAAACTGATGTGTTTTGAAATGGTATTACCTTATCCTAAAAGTGCTGAAATCCAATCTATTATCAAAAGCAGCATTCTCCTGGGGTTTTGGGAGTTTTTTTGCAGTCCAAATGCTACAAATGATGCTGGCTAGAGCAAAATAAAATAACAAAAAATGGAGTCATGAGGTTTTACTGGGACAGACTGGGGAATGTGGCCCTGTTTTGTCCAGGACCACTTCTGCAGCTCCTGCAGGGTTCAGTGCAATTGCAGAGTGGAAAATATGACATTCCTGCAGGAGGATCCCTGATAGTCTTTCTGTGTGCATTCACAGAGCTTCTGTGCTGGCATGGGTGTCAGAGAGGGAACTGGAGACATGAATCTCCCATGGATGTTTTACTCCATGAATTTGCTGGGAGAAATGCAGGAATTGCTGTCCCACAGCAGGTAAGAGATGTCCTGTCCACGCTCATGGACTTTGCAATAAACCCCCCCAAAGACACAGCAAACCTGGTTTGAGCATTTGCTCTTGTCTGAACTTTGGCAAATGCTCCTGCAAACCTGCTCCAAGTGCAGAGTAACCTCTGTGAGGGAAGATTTATTGCTCTGGACCCAAATGAGGCAACATTTCATCATTTTGGAGCCCCACACTCCGGGCTGGGTGAGCTGTTAGGTCCTGATGTTCAACGCACGGGCTGGAAGGGACCTCCAGGTGTCATCTGCTCTGCCCTCCCCACTCCAGTCTCAGGTGTGGTTTCTCCAGAGGTTTCTCCTCAGGCTGGAGTCCCTCTCCTTCTCCTGAGACTCCCTGACGGGCCTTTACTCTCTTCCTGTAATGTTCTTACCAGACATGCAACAAAGCAGTCCCGAAATCCGGAGGTTTTTGTGTGTTTACTGTAAGCTGGATGGGAGCCCCGATGACTCTGGTGCACTGAAGAGATCAGGGGAAACAAGGAATAACAGGATCCGTTGCCATAACAGAGGGTGATCCAACATCTTCAGACCTAAAAATAGTTCCTCCCTGTTAACCTCTATGTGGGAAGGAGGGAAGGAGGGAAGGAAGGAGGGAAGGAGGGAAGGAAGGAAGGAGGGAAGGACTCCAGGAAGGAAGGAAGGACTCCAGGAAGGAAGGAAGGACTCCANAAGGACTCCAGCAAGGAAGGAAGGAAGGAAGGAAGGAAGGAAGGAAGGAAGGAAGGATTGATTCATGGAGCAGAGTTTTGCTCCAAGTGCCAGTTGGAGCAGGAAGCACACCTGTCAGTTCCAGGAGCTGGAATGAGGAGGAGTGGAAGAACAGGTTTGCAGTTCAATATCTGGGATGAGATTTGGCAAGACCCAGCTCTGCCCTTGGCTTTGCCCCACACTCCTCACGTGACACTGGACTGATCCTTTCTGTTCCTGGTTCTTTTTGGGTTCTTCCCCCCTTAAACGTCCGAGGGAAAAGACTCTTCCCAAAATGTTCTTCCAAAGGGTGGAGTTACTCCAGTCTTGCTGGTCTTGGAAGCAGAAGTCCAAGGAAACGCTTTTGAAGACCTCTGACCCCACAGCCTGTCTGGCCTCATGCCCTGTGCAACAGTCACCACCAGCCATTCTCAATAGCTGGGAAAGAGTTGGGATTTCCCTCCCGGAATTTCCCAGTAAAACTGAGGACTCACCCCAAGCTGTCACGCCGTGTGTTCCTGCTCTGCAGCTGGAATTTGGTTGTTTTCCCTTTTTTTTCCCATCTGACAAAACACACCAAGTTGTGGAGGAAGGGGAGACCTCGATGGATGAAAGGCCTCCCCAGATCCCCAGTTTTGGAAAAGGGCTGCTTCATTCTGAGCCTCTCCAGGGATGTTCTGGCTGAGGGTGTGCTGTGCCAGAGATCCTATAGGAAATCCCAGGAACTGGCTGCCAAGGTCTGGATGGTTTCCACTTCTCCCCTGGGCAGCAGGACGCTAATTGACCTCTCCTGATGACGTCTGCAGGCTGTGGAGCTCATGAGGGGCAGCTCTGGAAGAAGCCACAGCTCCATCCCTTTGCTTTAACATGGAACTCAGGAGATTTGTGTGTTTTAAACAACCCAAACCAGAGCACACAGAGCAGGGCTGGGGTCTCTGCCCACTTCTTTTGGATATATCTGCTAAAGATCTAATCAATTCCTGTTCCTGAAGTTCATACCACAGCACAGCCAACACAAAACCATGGAAAGTACAATTTATTTGGAGAGTGAAAAAGGCCTCTGGATCCGCAGCTGCTATAAACTCACAGGAGACTTTTTTTTTAAACAATAAGTGGGAAAGTCTCATTAATTTTGCCTGCCAGTTTCTGAGCTTTTGGGGTATTCCAGCATCTGCGTCTGTGAAGATTAGAAACCCTGTTTCTGTGAAGGCTGGGATCCTTTCCCAGCAGTAAAAGACAGAGGTTATTTTTAGTGGAGGGCTGAACTTAGCAGGGTCACGAGAAAATGGGAGATAGACGGGAAATGTTGGTTAAACAGTCATGATGGAAAACCCCTGGGAGATGAACCTGCACTTATTCCCTAGGTCTGCCTATCCCTGGTCTCCACAGATTTCAGTGCCAGGGATTCGGTGTCTGTGTGGAGCTGGGCGGGATTACCTTGCCCTTGGACTTGCCCACTGTGAGAAAGGCTCATCAGAAAGGTCAAGGAATCACCAACCACTGCTGCTCTGTCCCCTTCCTCTCCTTGCAAAAGACTCCCAGACTTCTCCAATCTCCTTCCAAGAGGAAGCTGACGGGTACTAAATAGATTTATGGAAGAGAAGAGCACTCCAAACACTCTGATATTGCTGTTTCTGCCCATCTGCCGTATTTTCAGCATTTTAAACAGGAGCAGTCCTATTACAAAGCTGAAAATTCTGCTTTTTCTTTGGGAAGAAAACTTTGATTTCACTGTTTTGTATCAAAATCCCTATGGAATTCTTGCTCTGTCGAGTTAAGGGGCGATGATAAATTGCAAATGGCAGGGCTGGAGATCAAACAGGGGAACTCCTGGTTCCCTTTGCTTGAGCAGGACCTTGAAAGCAGTTCCTGGAACACTCTCCCCAGCAGACCCTTGGGCACATGCAGGTGCTGATTGTCACACCCTGAAGGGCCAGGAGGCCACCTGAGAGGTGTGGTCTGGCCACAGCTGCTGAGATTGGGAGATCCACGTCCCCTCTTCCAGTGGCACCAGGCTGGCACAACGACACAGGAGAAGCCACTCAGGTAGGCACTGGCAGAGGAACGTCACAGCACATCCACAGCTTCCCAGGGTTTGGCTCCGAGGTGGGAGCTTGCTAAAAACCACGAGCTCTGCCAGGAACCAGCTGCCTTTGTTCATTGTCTCTCTGTTTATTGAGCTCTTTTCCCAGGCATCTCCTCTTGACAGCTGTAACAATGGGAATCTGCCTCTGGATCACTGTTAGCACCGAGAGTGTCCCAGCATGGGTGGGAATTGGGGTGGTTTGAGCTTCCTTTGATAAAAATGAAGGCGATGCTGTTGGATAACATTGACCTGTAGTGTGCTCGGGTGTGAATCTCCGGGTTTGGAAGCACAGGGAACACCTCCACTGAGCAATGGAGTTGGACATTCCAGGCAGGCACTGCTGGGCTGGAATACAACCCCAGGGAAGCAGAGGGATGTTGTGGGGTCTTAACTTCTTTTTGCCAGGGTTGGGATTAAATGTGTGAGACGGAATTTCTTGTTGGGACTCAGATGTTTATTAGTTCTTATCTATGTCACAGTCTCACAAACTGTGAGTTCAGCAGCACTTCACTCTAACAAACTAAAAATGGAGCCCTATCTCTCTCTCTACGAGGCCTTTAAAAANATGCAGAGTTCTCTTGGGGGTCAGTATCTGTCAGCATAGAAAGCCCAAAATTCTCAGTAACCAAGGTTCCAACAGGATATCTAATTTGTTCATAAACCACTCCATCATTGCCCTGGTGGTTTGAGTCTGTGTTGGTTGTGGCTTCTCTCGTTGGAGCTCCATGGTGTGGAACCACCCCCGCATCCCTCCGGGAGCGGTGTGGACACGGCCGGGAGAGCCTGGCTGACCCCTCTGCCCGTGCTGGGAACCCCACGGGGCTCCTGCAAAGCCAGGAAATCTCTGCCACCACAACACAGACAAACCACATCCATGTCTGTCCACGGCTCTTTCCAGAACTCCTGGATTCCACTTGCAAATTAAAAAAAAAAATTCAATTTGAGTTGTTTAGTAACACCAGAAAACCCTCAATGTACCAGTGAGTGGGAATGAGTCCTCCAGGACCAGACATGGACATTGAGAATGCTCCATGGTAGAATCAATTACCCCATTGCAACAGGCTTTTCCCACTTACCTTCAAAGCCAAGTTGGGCTCTGATTGTATCCATTGCTGTGGCATGGAATAATGTCTGCTTGGGAAAGCCGGGCGATAGTTGGCTGAAGAAAAGAAAAATATCTTTCAGATATTTTATAATCCAAAAAACGTGGTCTCCAATGAGCTTTTTCCAAGCCCATTAGTGCTACAGCCATTAATAATCATAGGGCTCAAAGAAGGAAAAAAAAAATCAGCTGGAAGAGAGTTGAAAGGGAAACCTATTAAAATAAAAAAAGCAATTTCCCAAAAATATATACAGCTTCATTTCCAATTTTTTTTCTGGGTTTTTTTGGGTTTTCTTTCTTTTATTTTCTTTTTTTTTTTTTGAGTTATTTTTTGCTGTAACTAAAACTTTCAGTGACCTAATAGTCCTTTAAAAAAGACAGCTGCAGGGAATAAAATGGGGCTGTTTTGTTCCTCTTGCATTGTTCCTAACAGCGGGACCCATTCCTCCTTGTCCTGATTGAATGCTTCCCAGAGTGTCTAGACATGTCACCACCACTGCTGAGGAGCCAGGAGATACCAGGGCTCATCCCAGGAGCTGGGAAGGCCCCTTATCTGTCCTCCTCCCCATGGAGAGTCTCTCCAAACCCAAGACTTGGGCAAAAACCCAGGTTATGCGATTCCTAAAAATATCTCCTGCGTCGTTCATTTTTAGGTTGTGCTGGGGTCATATTTTCCATGTTTTTGGCAGTGGGAAGCCGAGATTCCTGCAGGAGAACACAACTTCCTGAGCAGGGATTTAGAGGGCAGCACCCAGCTCCCCGTGCCTGGTGACCACAGAGCAGAAGGTCACAGGATGAGCTGTCCCATCCCTCCCCAGCCCTTCATGTTCCTGCAGCCTGGGACAAGCTTTCCCTGCCTTCCAGGGAGGCTCCAGGTGCACGTACCTGGCCCAATGCTCAAGATGTTCCCAATTTTTACCCTTTGTGAGATGTTTCACCCCAGTTTCCGCCGCTTTGTCCGACTCTCACTTCACAGCCGCTCCTTGGCGTGGCAATTCCTTGGCCTTGGAATGTCTCCAGCCAGGATGAAGTGCTGGTCCAGTCCTCTCCTTCCTGCCAAAGGTTGTTAGCACATCCATCCCACAGCTCATAGCTCATCTCCAGTCACGCCCTTGGATCCCAGAAATCCTGTGTGCTAAGGACAGGAAGGCTCTTGCCGACAATCCCAAGAGCACTTGAGGCAGTAGGAGTGCTTCCCAAATACAAAAATTACAGGGATAATAATAGCCCTTATCCCTGCATCCCCTTCTGAAGCACCAGGACTTGGCCAGAGCCTGTCATCTGTCAATTGCAATCTATTTCTGTCCTATGCAGAGGGACCTGGCTGGGATTCCTGGGATTGGGCTGCTCGCATGACTCATTCCCAGCTGAATGCTCCATGGCTTCAGCCAGGTGCTCCTGGGACTTGGTGTCCTCATCTGGTGTCCATAAGGAATCGATGCTTCACGGGCTGGAGGGAGAAAGGGAAGGGTGGTGAGGAGCACATCCCTCAGAGTTCTCTGCCCAGAAATCGTCCTGTGTGAAGGCCCAGAGGTGTTCCAGAGGTAAGGATAGGAAAGACAGGGATGAAAGTCCTAAATGTGGGTTTCTGTTACCCTGAGAGAAAGATGGAATCACAAAAACCTCAGGGATCCACCTCAAGGATCCATAAAATTCCTTCAGGGTTTTCTTGTGGACCCAATCTCAAGGATGCACAAGATTCCTTGAGGGTTTTCTTGTGGACCCACCTCAAGGATCCTCCAGATTCCTTGAGGGATTTTTTGTGGACCCATTCTCAGGGATCCACAAGATTCCTTGAGGGATTTCTTGTGGACCCAAGAGCCAGAGGAAGGATGGGATGGAGGAATGACATCCATGGCAGGGTCTGGATGATGAGGTTGGCTCTAGAGTTGCAGGATTCACTATGGGAAGGCACGGACACAGCTCAAAGCTGTTCCTTTCCTCAGGAAGCAAAGGACTGAGCAGCAGGGCCTTTATTAGCCCTAAGGATGATCCCTGAGGAATGCCCAGGAGCAAAGGCCTGCACCAGTGTCCATGAGGCCCCTGTATGTCCATGTTCACCATGTCCACCTTCCAGAGGCATCACTAACACCCATGGGCTCCTCTCCAGAACAGAAATGCTGTCTCCTGCTGCCTTGGTCATCCGGGCCTGGAAGAGCAGATCCAAGAGTATAAAAAGGGAGGGAAAACTCCCTTTAACATGTGAGGGGTGAGAGCTCCAGCCCAGGACCCTCCCTCAGGGGGACCAAGGGGGTGAGGAGGGATATTGTCCCCCATCAAGCACGATGGCAGTGGCATCCCAGTCCCACTGGTGTCCACCACGCTGTGTTTTCCAGCACAGCCTGGAGCAGAGGGCTTGGAAATGCAGCCCAGGGCGGACTGGCTCCAGCAGCATCCCAAAACTAGCAGTGTTTTCCAAATTCTGTGGTAATTCCAGCTCATGGACAGCCATCAGCAGGACTTTGCAAGAAATGAGTCCTGGATAATCTTTCCAGCTGTTGTTATCCCCTAGGAGGTGGGGGCAGAGGGGTGGTGCGTGGCACCATTGCACAGGAGATGGAAAATGGGGAAACCTTCTCTGGCACCCCTTCAAACTCAGCTCCTTTCATTTATTTTTTCCACACCAAATAGATGCTGCAGGTGACAAACACCACCTGAGCAAGGAGGGGAGGGGGATGGAGGGGAAGCATGATCCCAAAAAAAAAAAATGGTGCTGGTGTTGGTGTGCAAAAGGCAAAGCTGAAGGTGAACGAAAGGAGAGCACGGTGCAGAGCTCCGGGCAGGCAGGGGAATGAAATGTGGTCCTAATTACTTGCTAACTATCCCACATTTCACAAGTCATTTTAATGGCCCAAATGGATTCCTTTCAAGCTGGGAGCTAGTGCTGGAGCGATAGGGATAGAGTTCTCTCGCAGGGGGACATGTGGTGCCAGAAGCCCGCTCTGAGAGGAATATTGTTATCTGGAATGACATTAATACATCCTGTTATTCCCTCACGCCGGATCATGTGCCGGGAAGGGACCGTGCTGTTAAAATGTCAGCATTCAGGCAGCATCTCGGCACAGTAGCTGGTGCTCAGGGGTCAGGCAGGCAGCCCTGGGAGTAATCCCTATTGCCCTGGGCAAATCCAGACCCTTCCCACGAGCTGGATGCTCCATTGGTGCTCCATCCACCTGTGCTGTGCTTCCAGGCGATCTGGAGAAGGGATGGGTGGCACTGGATGCTGGTTTGGTCCAGGGTTTTTTTCCCTCCAGTGTAATTCCTCTGTACCCAGCAGAACGCCGCTTCATGGATAATGACAGCTCTCACAGGAGATCACTGCTGCTTTTCCATAGCTTCTGGACACCTCACAGTAATTGGAAACAAGCTATGGAAAGCTCAATAAGAGGCAGCTGCTGAAACTCACCACATGCCTTTAAAAACTGGGATATTTTTCCTTCCCCTTCCCCTTGAGTTTTATTGAACTTTAAGTTGGGAGTTGTTAAATTGTGTGGATGTTCTCCCAACTTCACCTGCCTAATGAGTGTCTCTGCTCTGATCTTGTGGCTGGGCTGCCGAGGAAATAAATCAGAAAAGGGAAAGGAAACATCAGCTTCTGGTTTTCCTAACTGTGGGAAAAAAAACCCACAACGAAAGGAAACAAATCCTTTGTTTATTGTGCAGAGCACTGGTGTATGGGGAAGCAGTTAAAGGTGTGATGGTCTCTACTGCTCAGTTACATGGCTGCTCTGCAGCCAGAAAAATTTGGGATTTTGGGGTGTTTTTCCAAGCAGGACTCCAAATTTTTTAGCCTCTGTCATTGCCCTAGTTTCTCACGAGCAAATTCATGCCTGGTGCAACCCCGGGGTTGCAGCAGAGAAGGATTTGGCCCCAGAAGGCTCCAGGCCAGATGCTGCTGTTCCAGTGCCATAAGTGGGAGAACAAGCCTGGTTCCCTGCTGGAAGGTCATTCCATAAAGCCAAGGGCTCTGTTCTCTGCTCTGATGTGAGTACCTGACACACTGTCAGTGCAGATGACCTCATATCCCCCTCCCCACTCCCCCTCCTGCTTTTCCATCACCTCGGCCTGGCTCGGCTTGCATCTCCCAGCGCCGTTTGTCCGGAGCTGGATGAGTTCATGGATGTTGGGAGGGAGCTGTGCTGACACCCCTGCCAGGGCAGCACAACCCAGCATGTGCTGAATCCATCCCTTCCCCGAGCAGCAGCTTTTAACACATCGCATTTAAAGCTTTACACTGAATTTCCAAGCCTAAAAGGCGATGTGGAAGGAGATGCACCAAATTTTTTTCCATCATGGAACGGTTTGGGTTGGGAGCGACCTTTAAAGTTCACGAAGCCACAAGCAGGGACACCTTCAATTAGATTTTTTTAATGCCTCATTTTCCTTGTCCATGAGTGGGATATATCAGCATATTTTCAGTCCCAACCTGCCTAACACAGGAGGTTTAGAACGGGGCCCGTGCCGCCGTTCCGAGCGCGCTGCTACGCGCTGGGCCTTGGCCAGGCTCGTTTCCACCCACTGCTCACTGTAGTGATTATCCGAGATAAATCTGGGATATGTTGGGATCCAGTTGACAGGGAACTTGCCTGGGCCCTACTGAGGGAGTTTGTTGTTCCATTTGGGTTTCCTCATCCGTTCCTGAGCTCTGGTTGTCAACACTCCACAGAGGTATGGAGGCAGCTCTTGGCTACGGAATAACGGCTTCATGTGGGAGTGGAAACCCGCTCAATTTTGGGAAGCGTTACCCTGGCTCTTCTCAGGGACACAGGTTTCTATTAAATGACAGTCCATCCTGCACTGCACCATCTCCATTACACCCTACAGCTGTGCCAAAGTGCTCCCCTCCTCGCAAATCCCACGGCAGCAGCTTTTCCACCCAGGGCAGCAACATTTATTGCAGCCAAGGAGAGGCACCACATATCCAGCACATCTCCTTTCATCCCTCACGCTTCCCACGGAGCTCCTGTCCCACCCTGGGGATGAGATGTGTCTCCCACCACCTTCCAGAGCTTCAAGCCAAGGCTGTCTCCCTTGCTCATGAGCTTCATCAGGGAATCATCAGGATCAGAGAGCTCTCCCAGTGGCCAACTTTGAACTCCCAAGTGGAAAACTCAATAAAATCATGTGTTCCTCGCCAGATGTGCTGACAAAATCCATGTTGAATCAAATTTCCCCTCAGGACCCTGCCTAGCAGAGGGATTGTTTCTGGGGAGTTCAAGGACATCCCAATGAAACAAAATGGATTCTTGACCAGCTTGGAGCCAAAGTCAGGTGGATGAGTTTGAGTCAGATTTCTCTGCACAGGATGAGGTTCCCTTTTCTGAAAATCTACTCTCAGATTCCAGACCAAGGAGAGGAAAGCTCTGGGATTCATTTGCCAAAGATGCCTTGCAAAACTACCAAGGAACTGGATGTGCAGCAAACCAGATGTCCCCTGCAGAACTCATGCGTGTGAGGGGTTCCCAAGCCAAATTAAACTGAGATGTTCTCCAAAAGCCCAACCAAAGTGATGGAAAAGGTACCACGAGATGCAGCTCAACAGGGTGTTCAACTTCCAGGCTTGAATTGTTCCTGTCCAAGCCCAGAGGCTCTTTGCTGAGGGTTCATAAATGCTAATCTGTGAAAAAGTTTAAAGATTAACGTCAGATTCGTGGATTTATGGGAGGCTGTGATGGAAATGATTGCTAGGCCTCAGAGAAGACTGAGCAGAAAACAGCCTTCCAGCCTCTGATGCTATTTTAGGGAACAAAGAAGTAAACAACAGCAAAAAAAAAATCATATTCTGATGTGGTGTCAATGTCAAGTTGAATTAAAATTTGTCCCAAACCACCAGCTGAAATCTGCAGGGGGAAAAAAGCCTCTTTCAAATCAATTCTGTTGCTTAATCTAATTTTTTTAAACATAATCTCCAGTAAAAATAAAATTATCTCACATTCTAAAGACACCAAGGAATAATCATTTTAAAAATTATTTTTAAAATTAAATTTTAAATTAAAAATGGAACATCTCAGCAATTTGGAAACAGTAAATGCCAGGTGTCCAGAGCCCCTCTTTAAAAATCTTTCATGGAAAACAGTTTCATTTTCAGCAAATCTGTTAAGAACAAGCAGACAATGCTTCCTGGAGGAGAAAAAAAATAAGTATTTCTTCAATATTTCTCTATCCATGACCTGTTTTCCTGCTGCTCTGGTGTGAAGCCCCCGCTCCATCAGCTGTTTGCCAAGCTCCAAGGGGTTGAGAGGTGTTGGAGAGGATGTCCTGCTGAGGAGGACACAGCTTAACCCCTCTGTGGGACCAGGTCTCTGCTGGAAACTCCGGTCTCCTGTTTCCCATGTTTTTGCACTTTGCCTAATTTAGGTGCTTTTCCCACCACAGCCACTGAGGTTGATTGACTGTTGAGAAGTGTTACATTTTTGTAAACCTTTATCAGAGGCATCCTTGGTTTCTCTGGCATCATCCTGGCTGGCCACAGGTGTCCAGCTCATGCCGTGTCTGGAGGCACTGGTGGCAGAGAAGGGCAAGCCAGGAGCATCCTCCAGATGTTCAAAGCTTGCTGATTAGCATTTTTAACAGCAATCTCTCAATCCCAGTCTCTCTCCTGCTCCTCTCCACCCCACTCATTCAGTTACAATGATTCTGGAAACCTGGATCAATTATTCCCAGATTTCAAATGCTGGCGTCACTCCTTGTGCAGCTGCGAGCGCAGCATTTAATCTCTTCACTCTTTTAGGTTAAAGTGGTTGTTATGTTCTGTGTTTCAGCTTCATGCCTGGCCTCAAGCTCTGAACCTGCAGTGCCCTCATTTCCAAGAGCACCCTGCTCCATCCTTGTGCTTGGCTCATCCCTCTGCAATGGGCTGGACCAAAACCCTGGGGCACAGCACACTCAAAGTTCAATACCATACCCAAACTTTCCCAATTTGTGGAGTTATTTTGCCCCCCTGGGTTTCAAGCTATTGGAGTTGAGTGGAAAATTCCCTTCAGAGTAAAAACTGTTTCCTGAGAGTGAAAAAACCATGTTTGCCTAGCTTGAGGATCAAGCTTTCACATTTTTTTGACAAATGGGAGTCCAAAAAGCTGAGCTATCCAGACATCCATGGGAGAGCTGAGTCCTGAATCACTATCCCTCTCCAGGAAGGGATCTTATCCAGGATTTACCTGATCTGGTAGGCCCTTAAATAGCCAAGGGCTCACTTGGGAAAGGTCCCTTTGAATTTGTGTGAATTGTATCAAAGTGAGGTGCTGAAGGATTTTCCAGTGTTGGCTCCGGGAGGGAGACACCCAAACACCCCTTCCATGTTCAAAAGTGTTCTCCCAGGCTGAGACACCATAGGAAAACACGAGCTGTGGGTTTGCTTTTTCTTTCAACTAATAATTAATCACCTTCCCAGGCATTAAAATCTCCAGCTTGGCTGGAGGGAGAGAACGAGATCTTTTTGGTAGGAGGTGTAAATCAGCAGAGCCCTGCGTGAAAATAAAGTGCTGGTGTTTTAGGGAAAGAAGTCCCTGTTTTCCTGAGCTGCTTCACTGCCATGGGGTTCTGTGCTCTGCCACAGAGCCAGCCTTGGGCAAGCCAAGATCAGGGAATCATGGAATGGTTTGGGTTGGAAGGGACCTTAAAGCCCATTTCACCCCCCTGCCATGGGCAGGGACACCTTCCACTATCCCAGGTGGCTCCAAGCCCCAGTGTCCAACCTGACCTGGAACACTTCCAGATGTCTTGGCAGCTCTTCCCAGAGGCTGGTGGAGGGGAACCAGCACATCCTGGAAGCAGCAGAGGTACCTGGAGTGGGGTTTTGGGCTGGGATTTGGAAGCTGTTCCTGGTTCTGGCTGGTGTGGTTGGAGGCTTTGCAACCCCAACATGTGCCAGATGCAGAGCAGGGGACAGATGCTCCTCTCTTGGTGCCTCTGGTAGAGCTGGTGAGCAGCCCCTTCAGGCTTTGAAGCCTAAAATTTGGGAAAGAGGGGCCAATTCTCTCACCCCTCACTTCCTGAAGGTGTCCCATGGCAGGGGGGTTGGAATGAGATGATTTTTAAGGTCCCTTCCAACCCAAACGATCCTATGGTTTTTGCTAGACTGGTTTGAGCATGGAGATGATTTTCCATCATGGGGGGGATTCCTTCAGCTATTTCTTTTTTTGATTATAATTGTTTTTAGATTGGTCCCAAATTGCCAGGTTGATTGATTAATTGCTGGTGGAATGGGAAAAAAAAAAAAGGATTCCTGCAAATTTGAGAAGGCACAGGAGGATTTGGGGAAGGAAGGGAGGAAAGGTGATCCATGCTGCAAAGCCAGGGGAATTTGTCCTGCAAATAATAATGTTTTTTTTTTTTTTTAAGGGTAGGTGCTGGAGC
>VXBC01008826.1:68251-116282 GCA_013399945.1 Ploceus nigricollis | reverse complement strand
TGTGAGAGCTTGGGGGAAAAACAGGGAAAATTGGATTCACAGCCAAGTCAGCCACAACACGGCACCGGAGTGAGCTGTGGGGGAGAACCATGGAAAAACCCCAAAGTTTCAGGTGGAAGGAGAGATGTCTGAGGAAGAGATGGGTGGAAAGACTGGAAATTAGAGAAAACAGAAGTTTAGAAATTGTTAGTGACACCTTGGAGGGGATCATGGGAGCTCGCAGGCTTGGCTGCAGAAAGGAAAAGGTCAGCAGGTAGCAGTGGGTGTTATGGATTTTATATTTATATATTTTTTTTTATATATATATGTATACACACACACACAGATGTGCCCTGGCTGTGGCACATCCACAGTCCCACCCAGTCAATGTGCTTGGGAAGCAGTTTTTAGGAGAAACACTAAGAAGGATCCTTCCCCCAAGTCATGGCACACATTTAATCCCCCAGTCTGCAGCCAAAATCTACAAAACTCCTTAAAAACTGTGCAAAAATAATGAGGCTGGAGTGACCAGATTTTTCTTCATTAGCCTTTCCCTCATTTTCCTGATCTTCACAAAAAAACCCAAAAACTGGATAACTGGCCTTTCTTAGAAATAACTTTTCCAGATGGAGGTGGATGTGCTGTGCAGGGATGGTTGGCTGAGCTGGTGGCATGAAGAGTCAATCCAAAGGATGGAGCTGGAAAAAGGGAGGTTTTTCCTTGTCCAGGGCTCAGCTGGAAGAGATTAATTGATGCTGCCATGCAGGGGATTGGAGAAGGGGCTGTTTATGGCCAAGCCTTGATCCAAGGGTGGCCTGGAATGGTGGGTCTGGGACAATTCCCTCCTACAGCCAACGTGTGAGCAGCTCTGGATGTCCAAGCCATAATTTTGGCATTACAGCAAGGGCTGGATCTGTTCAGGCTGGATCCCAACACCCTGGAAGCTCAGTCCAGGTCAGGAACAGCTGACACCTTTCAGACACGGAGCAAAAGGGCTGGTTTAGTCCTAGGAAAGAAACCAATGTGCCGAGAAAATCCCACCGTGAATCCCCGTGAAAGGCGCCTCAAAACCCGCATCAACAAACACACAACTCCTGATGGGAATGCATCCCGGCCGGACAGGTCTGGATCCCATAACTATAAAGGTGTTTTATTTCCTGGAATTCTGACATCAAAGGGGGGATTTTCAAGACAAATAGCTGCTATTTTCATTCCTCTGGAGAAATCATATGATGTGATTGACAATTAAGATCAGAAAAAGGTTTGATGGGCAAAAGATCAGGAAATAAATCTCGCCACACCACCAAATCCAGGGCTGTTATCAAAAGCTATTCCTCCCTGCTCAGCACTACGAGGATCACAGGAATGTGGGACCTAATTTAGGGGTATTTTTTTAGTAACACTTACAGAGGATTGGGGGAATTTGGCTTAGTTTTACCTGCTCCAAAGCTCCCTGAGTGCTTGAGTGAAGGAGCAGATATTGAGCCAGATTCCCAAAGGATGGCACAGTGAAGACATGAGATTGGAGGACACCCTCTGGACATTTTAACTCTTTGGGGGAAAGAGTTTTTTCCACATATCAGCACCTCCTTCTATCTAGATTCCTCAGTGGATGGAAGAGCTGCTACACCAGGGGGAAAAAAGGACAATTTAAGACTTCATTGGTAAGTGGCACTGACAAACATTTTGGGGAAATGTGGTTGAGAGCTGTGACTGCTCAGGGAGGGTAGGAATGAGGCAGAGGGGGTGATATCCACCACAGCCATCCCAAAAATCCAGGAGGGTTAGCAGGTCTAGGCCTACATCTGAGCCCTGTCTCCACCATTCTCTGGCCACCAGGGGCTGGATTTGACATCGACTGACCTTTTCCTCCAAAGAGAGAATGTTTTATTTCCTGAGATCATTGCATTTTTGTGTCACAGCCACACAGGCCAGGCTTCTCTGGTAACAGGCAGAGGCATCTGGTTTGATTTCCCTGGGAAAGCCTCATGGTGTGCAGGAGGACAGCTTGGGATGTGGGGTCGGTTCTCCCCCGAGGGAACCCACGGATGGTGCTGAGTCTGGAGGTGTGGAAAAGTGTCCAACCATGGGAACATGGAGCCAAAGGGTCCCATAATGGTTTGGGCTGGAGGAGACCTCAAAGTCCATCCGGTGCCACCCCTGCCATGGGCAGGGACACCTTCCACTATCCCAGGGTGCTCCAAGCCCCAGTGTCCAGCCTGGCCTTGGACACTGCCAGGGATCCAGGGGCAGCCACAGCTGCTCTGGGCACCCTGTGCCAGGGCCTCACCACCCTCCCAGGGAACAATTCCTTCCCAATATCCCATCCATCCCTGCCCTCTGGCAATGGGGAGCCATTCCCTGTGTCCTGTCCCTCCATGCCTTGTCCCCAGTCCCTCTCCAGCTCTCCTGCAGCCCCTTTAGGCCCTGGAAGGGGCTCTGAGCTCTCCCTGGAGCCTTCTCTGCTCCAGGTGAACATTCCCAGCTCTCCCAGCCTGGCTCCAAGGCAGATATTCCTTTAAGAGGGGAGTCAGGTAAAACAATCAGGAAGGAGCCGACAAATCCTTCCTCCCTCCTGTATCATCCTTCCTGCCCTTTCTGGGATCGGGACAGAGTTGGATAAAACTGCTTTCAGGTGCATGGCTCTGCCACCAACAGAACAAGCAGATGACTTCCATTTTTCCCAATTTTATTTTTTTTAAACATTATTTTCTTCCCCTCCACCCCGAAAAAGCTACCCAAAACCAGCACCGTTATTTCCCCATTGTTCCAACCCGAATCCAGGAAAGCACCTTAAGCACACGATTAACTCCTGGAATGCGAGTAATCCCCGCTCCTCTTCGGCAAAGCACTTAAGCACACGCCTAATTTGGAACTGGTTCTTGAGCACTGCTGAAACGTAAGCTGGTGTTTGAGTGCTCTGCTGGATGGCAGCCAGGGCCCTCTGCACCTCCGAGGGCTCAGCTCCTCCTAGGGAGATGCCAGGATCCAGGAAAGCAGTTAACTCTCAGGATTTGCTGAAGTTTCAGGTGTAACGTGGTACAAAGTCTTAACCTGTGAAGCCTGAAGTGAGCAAAGTGGACAAATGCCAGCCAGAGCTGGTAAAACAATGAAAAAAAGTTCCCTCGTTGGGTTTCACCTTTTCTTTCTCTCTTTTTGAAATACCAGCGATATTTCACTTTTTTAGAAACATCAACAGCTCTCTGCATGAGGAGTTTTAAAGTGGCCAAACTTATTCAAAAAGCCAAAGTGCGTTAAGATCTTGAAATTCCCAGATTTTTACCCATCCAAAGGAAAATGAACACTTTTACAAGCTTTTTATGAAGTCAACACATAGAGAAGATGGATTGTAAACGTTTTTAAAGAAGTGATGGATGTGCTTGTGCATGGGCAGGTTCACACACACATAAATATATACAAAAATGCACATATATTCCTTTTCTCATAAATCCTAGACACTCTTTGAACCAGAGATGCAACTTTGCAAGGGCCTGGAAGGGAGAAGGAGCTGCAGACAGCACTTCAAAACATGGCCCTGCTTTTGAGGCTTCCCGACCATCCTACATCAGGGCATGCACTGAATATCCCAAATTTTCAGCTGGGTTTCAAGCTCAGGTGGTTTGTGAAACATCCAACAAGTCCCTGGCTGAGATCTGGACGTTGCCCATCTGAGCACACGTCAGCTGAATTTTTATGGGAGTGGGGGAAATTCCACATTTTGAAGGGGAAGAAAAAAATGAATAATAATAATAATAAACAAAAAAGGACCAGCAGAGGTTTTTGGGTCTGGTTCTCTTTAAAACATGGCAGCTGTTTGAAAGCTGCCTACAAATTCAAAATGTTCAGAGCTGGTATTGGGAGCTCCAACCTGGTGTTAACAGGAAGGGAGGAATGGATCTCACGACCGCAGATGTTGCTGTGAGGGCTGAGGGGGAGCTCAGAGCCCTTGCGTGGATGTAACACACTTGTAAATTATGTTTAGGGTCTTTTCCAGGCTTTTATCCATGCAGGATAGCTGCCTGCCATCCCCTCGGTGGGATGAAAGGGTTTCTGCAAGCCCGGCAGCAGAGCTGAGATGCTGGTGATGATGGGAAGAGGGTTGGCTCCTCCCTAAGTTTGGGCTGCACTTTAATCCCAGCATTTTCCCCTCAAAATCACAACAAACACAATGAATTCAGGTGAAACAAAACTTCTGGTTTAATTAATTCTGGCCTACTTTGGATGCCTTCCCAAGCCAAGCCGCTTTTAAAAACAAAAATAACGGCGATGAATGGATATTAATGGCAAAATAAAACGTTTGAAAGTTTTCCAAGTGAAACCTTTTCATTTTTAACATGTCAGAGTGCAGCATTTTGACACCTAAGAAAATTTAAACAGGTATTTTTCTCCTTAAAATGCACTGTCTTGCCAAGCCCTTAATTCAGCACGTGATTCTGCCCTCCCCAAAATGCATTTTTTTGGGGGGTTGTAAAAGAAAAGGAAAGAAGGGAAGGGAAAGGGAAAGGGAAAGGGAAAGGGAAAGGGAAAGGGAAAGGGAAAGGGAAAGGGAAAGGGCATCAGTCCTTGTGCATCTCACAGCCCTTCTCTTTTGAGACTTGCTTTGCAAGAAAGCAGAAAAGGGAAATGGAAATGGCAAAAGAATCTGAGCTATCATTTTTTAAATTGTATTTTATCAAGGTTGTTTTTCAGTTTTTTGAAGATTAGTGAAAAAGACAGGATGGGTTTATGTTCAGACCCAAGAAGATGAGCAGGTCACATCCTGTTCTCCCATAAATTCCCTGAGTTCCCAGGAATGTGCCATAGCCCTGTTGGATGATAACCCCTCCCTCTTGTGAGGAATATTTAGCTGGGGGAAGCCTCTCTAGAGGATTAAAATGTGTCCCTTGGTCTGGGTCTCCAGCATGGTCCATCTCCCTCTGCATCAGAACCATGCCACAGAAGTTTTGCCAAGAAGTGCTTGGTTTTTTGGGGGTTTTTTGTTTTTGTTTTTTGTTTGTTTTTGGTTTTTTGTTTTTTGGTTTTTGGTTTTTGGGGTTTTTTTTAACAATAACAATACTCAGTTCTGGATACTTCAGAGCATTTTACAAAAGTTTTGCAAAATTTACTCTGAGCAATTCAGCTGAAAAATGTTCCTTAAAAGTCTGAGGGTGTGGATTTCTCTTGATCCATGCTCTGAAATAAAACACTGTGGGTTTTCCACACAAAACCACCTTTGCTGTTTTAATCCTTACTTTGCTTTGCTTTGGGTTTGGAGCACGATTTCCACTTGCTCATAACTGCAAGGCAAAGCTTCTCTCCTGAGCTTATCCAAAATAGTTCCCTCTCCCTGGAATTGTTATCTTTTTTGTTGGTTTGATGGGAAAAAAAATTAAAATCAATCCAATATGTCTTGAATTCATGACTTTTGGGATCATTAATAGATCAGGGATCATTAATTTGGAAGAATCTGCCAAGGTGCAGTGCAGGGGACAGGGAATGGGAGAGCAGATGAGAACATCTGCTGAGCACTCCTGTTGCTTCAAAAAAAAGGGTGCAACTTCTCTGGAAGAGTTCCTGGCCTGGATGACGCTTGGAGAATTGAGAAGGAGCTAGTTTGTCTTAAACTCACTGAAATCTGCACCTCACTGAAAAGAAAATCTCATTGGAAATGCATTAAAACAGGGTTTGAGGGCTCAGAAAAAACTTCTCAGTTAACTATTAGTGATAATAATGAACTACCACACTTTTTTCACTTCAGTAAGAAATCCTGAATGTTTTCAGAGTAGTTTTCATCCCTAAACCAGGTCATGGCTGCTCAGGCTCTAGCTTTATTTTTGGGTATTACTGTACTGTTGATTAAAATTGCCTAAAATAAAGAAGGGGGGGAAACCAAAAAAAACCAACAGAAAACCCTTTGATTTTAAATTGAACTTCTCCTGGACAAGTCAAAACCTCCCATTCTCATATTTCCAGTACAGGGAAAGCACTGACTTATAAACCAAATTTCCTCATCCTCAGGTTTCCTGAATAGATTTTTTAAAATTTTAATTAGGCTGCAACAAACTAACATTTAAAGAAGCAACACCCAGAATGTGATTTACAAATTTAAATCAAAATTCGGATTTCATAGCCATGACCATGGCACAGAGCAGCACTGGGGCTTTCTCCAGAAAACATGGACTTCCTTGGAGTCATTTCTGCACATCTCTGCTCCCCTGAGATTTATGTTGGATATTAGGAAAGGTTTCTCCACAGAAGGGTTGGTCAAGCATTGGAACAGGCTGTGGTGGAGCCACCATCCCTGGAAGTGTCCAAAAAACGTGTGGATGTGGCACCTGGGGACATGGGTTAGTGGTGGCCTTGGCAGTGCTGAGTTAAGGGTTGGACTTGATGATCTTGGAGATCTTTTCTGACCTTAATAATTCCACAATTCCTTCTCTTTATACCGCTCCTCATCTTCCTTGTCCTTCTCTTTGTCCTCCTTGTCATCCGAAGAAGAAGAGAAGGAGAAGGAGAAGGAGAAGGAGAAGGAGAAGGAGAAGGAGAAGGAGAAGGAGAAGGAGAAGGAGAAGGAGAAGGAGAAGGAGAAGGAGAAGGAGAAGGAGAAGGAGAAGGAGAAGGAGAAGGAGAAGGAGAAGGAGAAGGAGAAGGAGAAGGAGAAGGAGAAGGAGAAGGAGAAGGAGAAGGAGAAGGAGAAGGAGAAGGAGAAGGAGAAGGAGAAGGAGAAGGAGAAGGAGAAGGAGAAGGAGAAGGAGAAGGAGAAGGAGAAGGAGAAGGAGAAGGAGAAGGAGAAGGAGAAGGAGAAGGAGAAGGAGAAGGAGAAGGAGAAGGAGAAGGAGAAGGAGAAGGAGAAGGAGAAGGAGAAGGAGAAGGAGAAGGAGAAGGAGAAGGAGAAGGAGAAGGAGAAGGAGAAGGAGAAGGAGAAGGAGAAGGAGAAGGAGAAGGAGAAGGAGAAGGAGAAGGAGAAGGAGAAGGAGAAGGAGAAGGAGAAGGAGAAGGAGAAGGAGAAGGAGAAGGAGAAGGAGAAGGAGAAGGAGAAGGAGAAGGAGAAGGAGAAGGAGAAGGAGAAGGAGAAGGAGAAGGAGAAGGAGAAGAGAAGGTCCTCTCTTTGAAGGACAATGTGAGTTGTCTGAATCAGCCATATTTTAAAGGTTTTATTTCATTCTAGGAATTAAGGACCACAGGCTCTGTAAATCACTCTTTGACTCGTAACACTTTATATGGCTATTTATAGTATCAGCGTCAGGTTTTGGGGTAAGGCTTTTTTTCCTGGTATATTCCCAGCTCTTCTCCTGGGCAGCCATTTCCCCTTCCTGGCTCATATTGAATGAACATTTTTTACAATGCTTCTTTCATCTGATTTTTAAAAATGCTTTGATCAAAATCTCCCTTCTGAGAACTGAATGTGGTTTGAATCACCAAGCCCTGGCTCTTGCTAATAAAAGGAAAGAACTGACTTATAATGACTTTGTTGGTCTTCGTGTGATCCAAAAAGGAATCACTGGGAATATACCTGCAAGTACCAGAAGCCCCTTAGTGCTTATTTTGTGTGAATTCTTTTTCCACGCTTTATTTTTTTCCCTCCCCTTTTTTTTTTTTTTTTTTAGAATTTTTATGGAGTCATCTGAGAAGCTTTTATTCTCAAAGAATACAAATTTATCTGACTCCTGCTCTCTTTTCTCTGGGGATATCCTGTGTGAAATGAAGATTTTTCACAGCAAATCTCTGCAGGAAAATCTGTTCCATGAACACTCAGGTTTTGAAGCAGCTCCAGGTAACACACGATGATGTTAATGAGCGTTTCCATCTTTCAGCCCAGGAATACCCTTTTTCCTCACACCAAATCTTACATGGAAAAGATCACTGCAAGGCCATGTTTGGGTGGTGGGATCATCCCAGGATGCCCTGATTCCCAAAGGAAAGAGCAAGCCAAGGAAGGTGTGTGTGCAATGTGAACCCCGCCTGCCCCTCTCCAACGCGCTCGGCCCCACGCGCATCAGCAGCAGGGCTGGAAACTGGGATCCAGAGTGCTCCAAGGCTCAGGACAATCTGCTTTGTGTTTTCCCAGGCTGGGGAAGTGCACAGGCAGCTGCTCTTCATTAAAAGCACTATTTTGGCTTGGTACAGGTAGTGTGTTTTCACTCAGTAGCTCTGGCATTCAAATCTTATCTCGCGAAATAAGAATTTCAGGGGAGAAAACATCAGCTCTCCATTTGTGGATGTCCCGTGTTGGGGAACGCACTGGAGCTGCATCCAGGCTGGCAGAGATTTTCCCTGTGTCCAGGAACTTCACCTGCAGCCTGGATTAGTTTGCTTCAAACCCTTCATGCCAAAGCTGAGTGTAGTCAGAAGCATCCCTGACCTTGGACACTGTGGAAAACTCTTACTCACCTTCAAATCCTCATCTCAGGTCGTGCCTATCCCTTCTTTGCACTTCTACCTTTCCCAGAGCCACCCTTCATCCCTCCTCTACGCTCCCATCCCAGACCCCAGCAAAGCAACCTCTCTTGGGGTAGCCACGAGGGAAAAACTGTGATTTTCTGCCTTTTTTCCCCCTCTTCAGACACCATCTACTTCATCCATCTCCACAGCCTCCCAACCCCTTGGTCCTGCCCTTGAACAATGCTGCAATTAACTGAGTGTGGGAATGACGATGCGGCTCATTTGAGGTTTTGTCTCCACTCAGACCAGAGTTAATCTCCCCTGTGACTTCCAACATTTCTCCTCCTGATGAATTGTTTATTTTCTGATTCTGGATGGTTTCTAAGAATAGCACTTTGGGTTCTGTACAAATTTGCTCTTGTGCTTTGATTCATTGCACTTAAAGACGCTGTTGTCATTCTCCCAAGTGTTGGCACGCAGTATTTGACAATCTTCAATGGAGCAAATTCCTGGAATATAAGAACAAGGCCTCATGCTTTGATTGAATTTCCTTTTTTTCCTTTCTCTGCAGATGCAGAAATGGATGTTTATTTTTCATTAGCATTGCTGCAGGATTTTTGAAGGCGCGTTCCCTTCGCTTTTCGGGCCGACTCCTTTTCCGGCCTTGGGTTTGCCGAGGCTCTCAGCTTTTGTTCTCTGTGGATGTCATTCCGGCGCTCCCGTCGGAAACACGGCCACGGCCTGCCTGTGTCATGTGGTTTCCACAGCACGATGAGGTGGTGGAGCTGGGATAACTGGCTTGGGATGAGGCAGCAGACAACAACTCGAAGGCAACTCCGTGTGTGGGGTGAGGCCAACCCAAACATTCCACCTGGTACCACCTGATGTAGATTTTTTCTTCCTTATCTTGGGGTTTTGCCATTTTTAAGGCAAGTTCTCCTCATCTTTCCCCCCACCAGGAAGGCGCTCGGGCTCTGGGGTAACGTCAGGTTCCTGCAAGTGCCTGAGATCCTCCTGGTGGCCTGAAGCTCCCAGCCAGCCCCCACCCACACCCGTGGTGCCTTTGAACTGGTTATAAATAGCTCGTGCTCCATGTGCACCCCTGGCACTGGCGGGAAGCGCCTCAGATCCCGGCACAGCGGCCGGGCTCTGGTGTCACCCCTGCCATCCATCACTGCTCGGGCCCTTATGAAATCCAGAAGAGATCCTGACATGCGATTTTCCCGCTCTGTCACAGGGGGCTGGGAGATTTGGGGTTTTTTTTTTCCTTAGGAAAGCAGGCGAGCGAGCGAACTGGCAGAGCTCCTGCCACAAGGAATGAATTTGCACACACACTTTGATCCCTTTTATGATTTTTTTATTTGTGTTAGCCACATCCTCTTCGCTCCACCACTCAGCAAAAGATGCTTTAAATTAGATGGGGCTTGGAAAACGCTCTCCCCGTGGCTGCCTCCCCCCTTGCCTCGCCTGCCCCCGAGGCCTCAGATTGGTCTGGTAGCCAGAGCCTTGCCTAACATGAAGCTGGCACCAGCCGAAAGGCGGATAAATAAACGTCCAGGAATCTTGTTTGTCATATTTAATCCATCACATTTCCCAAACAGCCTGCTCCAAAAATGCTGCAGCAGTGTTTACATCATCCTGATTGAAGGCTACATCCGTGCATGTAAATGCCCTTGCTGGATGTAGCTCCAGTTTCACATGAAGGCAGCCCCAACCAGAGAAAAAAAAAGTAATAAACCCCCTTTTGCATTTCTTCCTTCTCCCATCCCTGCCCAATCCAACCATCCAGCACTTGCACACTCAATTTTATTACTGTTTTCCCTTCCTTTTCTCAAGTTTTCCGGTGAGTGTTGCCCGATTCTGTGATTTCCTGCTAAATGAGCAAGTGGAATTCACTTGGAGACCACGAGGAGAGGGTTGGTCCCTGTGCCAGGGAAAGTGGCACAGTGCAGGCACTCAGACAAACAGCCTGGGAGGGTTTGGCATCACCACCAGCCACGGCAGGGGCACTGGGGCTGGGAGCATCAACCTCCCAAGTGGGGAAAACCATGGGAAACCACCCCAGGCCACTGCAAATGGGAGATCCTGGCTGGGAGGTGTGAAGGGAAGAGGGGAAAAGCTCTTTTAGCATCAAATCAAGGAGCAGGAGATGGTCACTGACCCCACATGGGGGCATTCGACCCATGAGGGCAAGGGATCATTTCAGCACCTGGACTGGTGGAAGTGTCCCTGCCCACGGCAGCGGGGGTTGGAATGAAACGAGGTTTAAGGTGCCTTCCAACCCAAAACATTCTGGGATTTTCTTATTCTGTGGTGATGGAGCTCAGAAAGGACCACAGAGGGTCCCACACGCCACATGCCACTCCATGAGACACCTCCTGACAGTTCCAACTCTTCAACAGAGCGAACAGCTAAGAAAAAATAAAATTAAAAACAAAACAAAAGGACACTTAACCTGCTTGGGATCAGACAGCAGTTTGTCTCATCAAAAATGACATTTTCTATTTCTTTCATGAGCTTTTCCTGTTAAAAGGAAGACAATCACAACTGTCAATTTCACTTGTCACCTTCTCCTCCACCAACTTTTTTTTGTCCCACGGCCAGAATCACTCATCACAGTGATGCAATTCATCCACTGTAAATTGCATTTTGCTGTGGGAAATGTCACCCTGTGCTGCCTCCAGTGCTGTCAAGAGGCTGGATTTCTAAAAGGATTGGAGACAGACAGTGTAGAAGTGAAAACCTTTGAAAAACAGGGCTCTGATTTGGATGTCCCCTTGGATTTGGGGATGGCTTTTGAACCCTTATGGTTGAAAATCTCCAGCCCCAAAAGAAACAGCACCTGTTTCATCCAGCCAAGCAGCACAGACATTTCCCAGGTGGCTCCTTGCACTCCTTGGAATAAAAATAAGGCTGTCAGGTGATGCATCACAGAAAAATCAGTGCTTTGCCTGTCAGAAAATACCCACCCCTTTATTTGTAAGTGCTCTTAGCACCCCTGACTCTGAAATTAGGGCCTTGCAGGGGACTAAGACAGACACCGCTCCCTCAAGCAACAGCAACCCGTACAAATTTATAAAAAAGTTTTTCATCCCTGTAAAAAAAACAAAATAAGAGCCTGTAAACCCACTTTTCCCCTTCCTCCTTCACCTCCTGCCTACTCCGAAGCAGGAGCTGCTTCTGGCCTCCAGATGTCAAAACCCACGAGCTCTTCCCCTTTTTTGCTATTTTTGCCTCGCGCTTTGATCTTTAGCCACGGCTGCCCCGGGAAGAGGGGGGAGGCACTCGGGGTTTGGGGCTGGGGGTGCTGCTGTGCCCCCTCCGAGGCTTCACCCCCTCCCTTCCCTTTGCCTTCCAGAGGGAAATCCACCCCAAAAAAAGCAGGGTGAAAAGCGAGGCCAGGGCAGGGCAGGGCAGGGAGGATGCAAAGAGGGCAGGGAAGGATGTGGGTGGGCATGGCTGGGCAGAAGGGGGGCAGGAGGGTTTTTTTTTTAATTGCCAAATAAAACCAAAGCAAAACACCAAAACCTGCCTGGGCTCAGGACTGAGGGCTGAGTGGGGATGGCTCCTGTATGGGCTGGGAAGGAGTTTGAGCCATTATTTTGGGCCAAAATGGAACGCAGGACTTGATGGCAACCTCGCCTTGAGCCACGGGGAGCTGGAGGTGCAGAAGGCAACAGCCCTCAGCCACTGCCTGCCCCAATCCATCTCACCTGCTTCAGGGACCTCCAGGCACCCCTAAAAAACATAGAATTCCCTTCCAAAGGCAGCTGAGTCATGCCCAGAGCACCATCTCTGTTATAATTCACTGCCTGATCAATGGGCTGCATCACATCATGCTGTCTTAGCCCCACTAACACTTTGCAACCCACCCTCTGTCCCATAAAAATGAATGAATAAATCTTTTTTGTGCCATCACACACCAGAAAAATGAAATTATACTGCCAGTGGGACTCATCTCTGGAGCAAAAGAAGCAATCCTACAGCTGGAGAGTCAATGTCCAGTTGGAGAGTTGTGAATATCTTCTTTTTGCTTCCCTGCCAATGCTTTATTGTTGTGATGGGTAATATCAGGGAGCTCTCACAGCACAGCTCAGCTTGCCTCACTCAGCAACTGCAGGCTGGCAAAATATTGCCCAGAGGATCATGTGGCTTGATGCTTTTATTGCCGAAAAAACCAAAACAAAACACCCAAAATGCACACAAAAAACTGAAGGAAAAATTGATGGGTTTAAAAAACTGTGGGGACTGGAGGTGGAAATTAATGTCTGTGACCAAAACAAAACAAATCCCATCAGGTATTTGCACAAATTCTGCATCCCATGTACTCCTGGATGAGAGCTTGGGGTGAGGAACTGCCCATATTCCAAGGAATGCCTGGACATGGCACTCAGTGCTCAGGCTGGTGACCAAGTGGGGATCAGTCACAGGTTGGGCCTTGGAGAGCTTTTCCAACTTCAGTGATTCTGGGATTTTATAAAATGGGTGCCTTGTGATGGACACCCCAGTGCAATATCCCCTGGCTTCAAGGGATGATTTACAAGGAAAAACATTCGAGTTTGTGTCGAATTTCCCTTCCCTCTGCTCCCCAGCACCCACCTGGCTCCTCATTATCCCCCAGCCCATCCCTGCTCCTCCCGCCCCGCTTCCAGCCTCTGTCACCTCGCTGCTCATTGTGACAACAGCAGAGTTTGGACAGGCACAGAGCCCCCTCAGCCACCTCCTTGTCCCCAGAGGAGCTTGCCTTCACCTGGAGAGCAAAGTGCCACTCCTTGGGAATGCTGCCAGCCACCACCTACCTTCTCCTGGGCATTCTGGGGCCTAGAAACCTAAACCCAGTGTCAACACCACGCAAGCAGGTGTTTCCTCTCTGTGCACACGAAAACAAACATGTGCCCGGCGTGGCACTGAACCTGCTGGCTGCTTTCTGTTTAAAAGCTTCGCTTCTGCCCCGAGGTGCTCACAAAAACAAGGCCATGATGCACATTACAGACAGAAACCTCTCTCCTGCAGCTGCAGCGCCTCTGTCCCTTGCAAAGGGATCAAAACTCACTGCCTCCAAATGAATTCCTGCATCCCCCACAAGCTGCATAGCTGTGGCTGTTTAGTATTCCCAATTTAGGCATTGGCAGAAACAAAGAGTGAGTCTAAGAGCACATATGCTGAGAAAGGCAGTGCTGAAGGGTATCCCACCCTTCATTTAAACAGGAGAACTAAAATATCTCCTCTGTGTGTGTGTGTGGAGACACACAGGCACATATGTCACGGTACTTAGGCAAACATGAGATCCACAGACCACGGAGCGCTTGTTTCTCCTGTGCCCCATCAGGAAAAGCGCTAACGCCTTCTGGGAAACGTGGAGAAAACGTACATATTTGGTTCCGAAGCAACGCAGTTTGTCACTGTGCTTTTCTGACTTCCCTGCAGAAAAAACAGTGAGGAAAAAACATCAAATGCATCTGCTGCCTCCATGTCCAAGCTCGTTCTGTCCCTTTGGAGCAGGTTCACATAGCATTTTTTATGCTTTACAAATCACATAATCACAGACTGGTTTAGGGACCATAAAGCTCACCCAGTCCCACCCCCTTCCATGGGTAGGGACACCTTCCATTATCCCAGGTGTCTCCAAGCCCCAATGTCCAACCTGGTTTTGGACACTTGCAGGGAACCAGGGGCAGCCACAGCTTCTCTGGGCACCCTGTGGCAGGGCCTGCCCACCCTCACAGGGAAGAAAATTTTCCTGAGATCTCACCTAAATTTCCCCTCTTTCAGTCTGAATTTCCCCTCTTTTGGTCTGAATCATCGATTTCTCAATTGAATCACCAATTCACATTGCCTTGGGGTAAAATTACCTCTGCCCAAGCTGATTTCCAGGAAAAGGGCTCTAGGTGCAAGAACTGGCCTCAAATCCCCCCTGTTTCCTGGCTGGCACTCTGACCATGAGGGGTGGGATGGTTCCTCCTCCAGAATCAGCCACTTCGGGACTGATGTCCACCTGGGCCATCCTCTGGAGGAGCACCAAGGACTCCAGAGGGGCAGCAAGGTCAGTGCCCCTACACTGCACACTTCAGGGAGAAGCTGATGGTCCCCTCCATGGGGAGACAGCTCTGGAGTGGGAATTTCATCAAAATATCACAACAGCCCAAAAAAATCCCTAAAATTTTGCCATGGAAATGCAAGTGGAGATGGTGAAATCAGATCAGCTACAAAACACTTCATTAATGTGCACAAATTTAATTAATTAACAGGTTCCCACCACACTGCCCCTTATGGGACCCTCCTGTATTATGGGATATATTTTCATTTGCCACAAAGAAAAAGCTCTTGCCCCCAAAATGTTGTTATTCCCTCAGTGGCTCTCTAAAAGTGCTGAGGAGGTAAAAGGAGACATCCCAGCAAGGGCAGCAGGAAGGCATCAATTTCTCCTGGGTTTTTTTCTTTCCCTTGCTTTTCCCTCATTAGAAATCTGGCTCCAGCTGGTGGCACTTGTGACCTGAGAGTCTGATGTGTCACACAGAGGTTTTGAAGCAAATGATGAGCCATGGGCAACAGGTTTGGGAGAAGTGGGAAATGGAGGCATGAGTTTTTGTTGTGAGGGAAGATCTGAGCCTGAAAGGCAGGATCCCTGCTACTGGTGGATGGGGTGGAAGTCTCCAGTGGGAAAGGATTGCTGACCACCCCTGCAGCCCCTGGGCTCCCTCCCAGCTGCCTCTGCTCAAGGTGTTTGCACAGGAGTACGGCGTATGGCACAGGTGACCAAAAAAAAATAGATAATCCATGTAAATATTCACCTCAAACACACTTTTTCCCAGAGATTTCTCTTCTGTCTAGGGGGAGGTGACATCCAGTGGTTGCTTGCCACAGCCTTTGGAGCCAGCAGGGATGGGTGGCTTCTCTGTGACACCCAGCAATCCCTCGGGATGAGCGACCTCTGAGGCCATGCAGGGTGAAGATGCACATGGGAATATTTGCTCTGAATTTATGGACACCACTAAAACTGCTGGGGGAAGAAAGACAATCAGGGCAAACTGAGAAGTGTTCCAGCATTTGCATTCCTCCACCTTCCACCCCAGAGGCGGGGAGATGCTCTCCCTCATGTCCTGCCAGGAAAAGGGATGGCTGTAAAACTGCTGAGATCATTTGCAGTTCCTCCCCCGCCCCCCCCATTTCCAATCTGCAAACCTCATCCCTGCTCCCCTCTCAGAGACTAGGAAACGGTTTGGGTTAAATTAGCGTGGAAGCTGGAAAGCCTGGGATTGGAATCATTTCCCCGCTGGCCTTCCAGGGGCTCCGACGGGAAAAGCCCCCAGGCACAACCGGAGAACAAGATCTCCTGCCAGGTCTTCTCCTGCTTACACCTCCCCATGCTCCACCTCTGGGATCTGCTTTAGCACTTAGGTGGTGGGGCAGCGGGGGGAGAAAGTTGTTTTTCTTCCCTTCAGCCTTTGCAAATCCCTTTTGGGACTTCCAGATCCCAAAAAAAAAAAAAAAATTGGCTCAGGCAAGCGCAGGAGCTGAAAGGCATCACTTGGCAGGTGGAGGTGTCACTTCTCCCATCACTCTTTTGGTTTTTTGTTGCCAAAGCAACCCCCTCCTGAAGGGAATGGTGAAATGCTGAATGGAAGATGGAGAGGGACTTTGGATAATGGTCTGGAGTGACAGGACATAGGGAATGGCTTCCCACTGCCAAAGGGCAGGGATGGATGGGATATTGGGAAGGAATTGTTCCCTGGGAAGGTGGACAGGCCCTGGCACAGGGTGCCCAGAGCAGCTGTGGCTGCCCCTGGATCCCTGGCAGTGCCCAAGACCAGGTTGGACAGGGCTTGAAGCAACCTGGGCTAGTGGAAGGTGTCCCTGCCCATGGCAGGGCGTGGAATGGGATGAGCTTTAACTCTCTCTTCCAACCCAAACCATTCTGGGATTTTATGATTCTTTGTATTCCTGGCCTCCAGGATTATTATCTGAGAGAGGGTGGCACAACCCATCCTGCATGTTTTGGGGTTGAATATGCTCCAAACAGGCTTGGGAACCCCAGAGGAACCAAAGGGTGCCGAGTAGGTGCAGTTATGCTTCAAAATGCAGCTGAAGGTTTCCCAAAATCACGTGTGAGAAGCCATTCCTGCATGGATGGGGACTTTGCTCCCCCACAGCCCAGGAGAAAGTCCTTTTCCCCACCTTTCAGGACTACCTCATTCCCTGGAGCTAACACAGGAGCCTGCAGCAGAGGTGGGTGTAGGACCCAGACTCCAGCAGGACCAGCTCTGCCTGTTAATCCCCAAACCAGCCTTCCCTCCTGATGAATAGGAGGCAATTCCAGCACTCTGGCAAAGCCACTTGGAGAGAGGTGATGGAGCCCTAAGGCTACTCTTAAATCTGTCACACAGCACGTGCTCCTTCCCTCAGCACTTACATATTGACATGGTTGGGGGAGGAAAATAAAAAACCCAACAAAAAAAGCAGCCCTGGCTGTCCCTGTGGATCCCAGAGGAAATGGTTTTATGGGACTCTGGTGGATGCAGAAAATAACTTCCACTTAACGGCAGGCGCTGGCTCAGCGTTTGCTGGCCTGAGACAGATCAAACACTTCAGAGCAATTCCCAAGTTATTGGTCCTCCAGCTCAGGGGTTCCCAGCCAAATCTTTATCCTCTGCTCCTAAAAGCTGGTTCTACTTTAATATTCTGGAATAATATCCCTTAAAACACGCATTTATGAATGAGCAATACTTTCCTCACCTCTGCACAAACCCGGCACAGGGCTGGAGTCCAGGATGCAGCAGCAGCATCTCCTGCAAAAAAGGTGCTGAGTGGTGGTGTGCAGACCCCTAAAGTGCCTTGGGGATCAGATCCAGCCTGCCACTGGCACATTGGCAAGCTGGGCATGGGGAAAATCACCCAGCCACGATGTTTGGTTAATGAGCATCTGTACAACGCTTTTAGTGGTTGGGTGAGGACATTTTTAGTCCTTGTGACCCTTCATCCCTCATCATCCAACCAGCCTGTAGGGATGGGACTTGGTCCCCAAGGCCAGCCAGGCTTGTGAATGGACACTGCAATTTGTGAGTGCAGCTTGCTTGGGTGGACTCTGCATTTTTGAGAAATGAAATGGCATCCAGGCTGGATGAACCTTGGTGGCCAAAACCTTGGTGCTTTGGGAAGGAGCATGTGCAGCTCAGGGAAAGAAAAATAGCACAAGGTAAATGGAAAACTCTCACCCAGGGCTTTGCTAATCAGCACCAGCTGGTGCTCTGCTAATATTTTGATAAAGTTCTGTTTTCTCTCCAGAACAGAAACTTTACAGAGATTTTTTTTTTTTTCCTCCCCCACGCCTTCCCTGCCCTTTCCTTCTGTCAGGGTTCTGGCACGGTGTAAAGGGGAACACGTGTAGCAGACAGAAATGCTGGATGAGAGAAGAAGAGAGGAGGGTAAGAAATCCCTCAGCTCCATCGGCACATCAAAATCTGGACTGTACTCCCACTGTCCCCTTCTCCCTCCATCCCATCCCAGGCTCCCACAGCCTCCCTCTCTCAGCACTGAAGGGGAGCAGAGCACATACAAACCTTGACCAAAGGGTGGAGGATTCTCCTCAAAAATCTGAGGAACCAATCCATTCCATATTCCATGCTGGATTGCTCTTCCCAGCCAATGCCTAGAGAAGCTCTGGAAAAGTTGCTGGGCTTGGTCGTCCCAAAATTCAAGGGAAGGAGATTCCAGATGTCAAACCCAAGGGAGATTTCAGGAATATGGCAGTTTTATGCTGAATGAATGTATGAGAAAAGGGGGGAAAAGGAGAAATTATGTCAGTGTCAACAGATTGGGTTTGGTGACCTTGGAGGTCTTTTCCAGCCTGAAGAACCCCATGACTCCAATGTCCTTCCCAGGGAGCATGGGGGTTTTCTTTTATGTAACCTGCTGTTGGATAATAAGACAGATGCCCACACTGTGTCTTACTTTAGATAGATCTAAACCAGAAACAAATGTATAAATGGGATGAACAAATGTGTGGAGTGTACCCTGATCCAGGAGGTCAGATTAAGGCAAGAAAGAGCCTGACTCTTTCTCTTTTTTTAAAACAAAACATTTTTTCATTTGAGGGAGCTGCTTCTTAGATGGAAAATGGGGATTCTCACACAAAGGAGGGACTCTCGGAACACAACGACTCCTGTAGGGAAGAGTAAACCATAGGTGAGAAAATATAGCTGGAAACAGGCAAAATGCAGGAAAATGCAGGAAAATGCAGGGAAATGCAGGGAAATGCAGGAGAAGTGGTGGCTCTGCCTCCTAGTTTGGTCCCCAGGGGGATGGGGAAAAGAAAAGCCTCTTGGGGAATGCTGAGTGTCTGGAGGAAAGATACAGACTCAGATGCCTTTGGAAGCTCCAAGCAGTAATTCCAAGGTGGAACAGACATCAGGCTCAGGAAAGAAGAGGGAGACCAGACTTGGGAAAGAACAAATGTGGGGTGAAGCGAGCAACAGAGGCTGCTCGGGTGAAGATCAAAGGAGAAGGGCAGGTTCAGGGAGCCACCTCTGGAGCCAGGGATGTCTCTGTTTGCCCTGGCCTTCCCTGCACAGGTGTCCCTCTGTTTGGACAGCTGTCCCTGCCCCCGGCTGCCCCGAGGGGTCAGTGCCAGTGGCTGGGAAGCTCCCGGGGCTCTCCAGGGCAGCCCGGAGCCTGTGTGTGGTCAGGGCGCTGCCTTCTTTCCCTCCCAGAGCCAGGGATTGTACAGAGCACAGCTGAGGAACTCAAAATGCTCCAGAAGGAAGAGAAATGGGAGCTGGGAATTCGGCACTGTGGCTGCCTGGGCCACCAGCATCAACCAATAGGGTTTATTTTAATTTTTAAAGCAGATATTAGGGATGTATCTGTACTTAATGCCTGTCCCAAAAGTCTTCATCCCTTCTGAAGCTGAAAAAGCAACCAGAGCACCCCAGATGCCCCCAGCTCACTCCAGGGCAGCAAAAGCAGGAGAGAAGAGCCATCATTCCACAGGAGTGAAGGGTTTGTCCCCCCATTTGTCACCTCTGGCAGGCAGGGCTGGGGCTGCCACCTCAGGACAAACATCTCACACTGGCTGCTCATCTTCCTGAAGGCCAGAGTCACCTTCTGATCCTCCTGAGCCCAGAGAGCAGCTCAGCTCATGAGGCCACAGTGTCACTGTCTGAGACTCCTCTCACCCTTTTGATTTCCCTCAGCATTTTGCTCTGCCCTCAAATCTTTACTTCACTTGTTGGGTTTGGCATCTCTTTTGTACTATTTTTGGAGGAGTTCAGAACGTGTTTCTGATTTTGGCCATCTTCTTCCTATAATTATTAATAATATTTTTCCTTCCAGCCCCTGGCCTTGTTCCCACGTTGGCTGCAAGGCTTCAATCGTCGTTTAATTCAGCCTTTCTCTCTTTCCAGGAGCACCTTCTCACACCACTGGTAATGAGGTAAATCCATGGAAAATAAAAACTCGGGTAACCAGCAGTTGGGACTTAGAGAAAGCACCTTGAAATACATCCCTGGGTATGTTTTGTCCCATAAATTACTCCTGTCCCTCTTCTGTGAGGCCTGGTAGGACTTCCATGTGCCTGATAGGACACAGGGAGATCCCTAACACCTCAGAAGGCTTAAAATGCAATCTTTCTCCCTCAAAAGTTGGGATCTGGCAGCCTCCTGCAGTGGGGTGTCCATGTTTGAACACGAGGGATCTCTTGGCTGGATCACACCTCCCACATTCGGGGCCAGCCGAGGGCTCACCTCGGAGCCCCAGGAACCAGGAGAGGTCCCAAGGTTCCAGCAAGGAAGCAAGAAGAGACCTCATACAACACAGGGAGATCCCCAGCATCTTAGAAGGGTTAAAATACAATTTTTACTCCCTGAAAAGCTGGGATCTGGCAGCCTCTAGAGTGGGACATCCATGTTAGAGCAAAAAGGATCTCCTGAACGAGCCTCCCCCATTAGGGACCAGCCCAGGGTTCCCTTTTGGAGCCCCAGGAACCAAGGGAAGACCTGAGATCACAGCAAGGCAAAAAAGAAGGAAGGGACAAGGGAAAGAAACAGGAAAATTAGTCTGGAAGAAACAATAGGTATTCCTGAGCCTGATAAATATTCCTTCTCCTCTGTGGTACTGTCTCCTCTCCTTCAACCCTGAGACTGTGCAACATTCCCAACCCACATCCCTCCCTCAGTTCCCCAGAACTCCCCCCCTTCCTTTCTCCCAAACTTCCACCTTTTCTCCTGCCTGTGTGTGTGTCCTTACACAAAATTAGCAAGCAGCATCTTGGGGAAAAATCCTAAAACCATTTTAAAGGGATTGATGGGAAAATAATGTCCTTGCCAAAGGAGCACGAGCCAAGTGATGTTATTCCCAACAGGCTTCCCAGAGGCAGGGAAATGCTTTCAGCAATGAAATAACACGGCCTGTTTTGGGACCCCCTCCCACCTTCCCTGGATCGAGCAGCATGATGATATCTTAAGGCACCACTGGGTTTTCCAATAATAAAACAAGGAAAACCTTCATTTTGGGTACCTGGGGTCTGACACAAGGCAGGCTCCTGCCTCCATATAAAGGCAGCACAGTGCAACTGGGTGAAAATTCCTTTATTTGTTTGAATTTGATATTCCTGCCTGTTCTGCCAGAAACTTTCCTTGCCCTCCACAGGCTTGCACTGCACAGCAAGTGCTGTTACACAGGACATCAATTAAAAAATCCAAGGGATTTATCCCACTGAGTGAAAACAACGTGAAATTCAGGTTTTTTCCCATTTGAGCTCTAAACAAAGCAAATTTTGCCTTCTCTTTGGGATGAAACTGAAGCACAAAGAAAAACCTGGGGGGCAAGGAAAAGGAAACCAGGTAAGCAGGGTGGGTTTTTTCCTGAACTCACGTGACCCCAAACCACATAAACCAAACACTGAACTCAGAGCTGAGCTTCAACACGGCTTCAACCACATGCAATTAGCCCAATTAAAGGAATTTTTTACCCTGTTAGGTCCTGCCAGCATTTTAAGTGGGAGCAAACTTGCTTTGCCAGCAGATGTTGCCACTTTTGCAGCGGGGCTGGAGTTTGGGGCCGCGTTCTCGGAAAAGTTGCGTGCTCAGGCCATGAGGAAAGGCAGGGAAAAGGTTCCCTGTCAAGATGAAATACATTAAAAAAGCTCACATGCTCCCTGATCGTGCTGTGCCAGGCATCAGGGAATGTGACCAGCTGAAATTGCCTCCCAAAAAATAAAAGCAAGGGGGTGGTGGGACTGATGGAACCCGGGATTATTGAAAAAGAAAACAAAACCTGGAAACGTTCGCCGAACGAAACCAGATTTTGGTGATTATTTTGTAATTATTCATGGTTGGAGGGACGGGAAAAAAAATCCAGGATTTAAATGGGCTTATTTGTTTGTTTGTTTGAGTCCAAATGCTAATGGTGATGGTTAATGGGAATAAAGAGAAAAAAGGGAAGAAATGTGTATAATTGGCACGCTGTGCATTAGTTCCCAAGTCAACCAGCAAAACCGGTCTTATCACCATGGGCCCAGTGTGGATTTTATTCCTAAATCTGTCTTTCAAATCCTGGGTGCTGTCCAGGAATTACTCTAATTAAAAAAAAAATTTTAAAGATATCCTGGAGGTTTAGGAATACATTTCCCTGTACACCATACTCCATCAATGATGCTGGCATGGAAAACAAGGGAAAAAAGCCCATTTCTTTCTCATTTTTTGTAAGTAAATCGATTTAAGAATTATTCTGGGCTGAAATGGCTCTGTGCCCCTTGGAAGTTCTGCCTTCAATCTGAAAGGGATCTCAGGAGTCCAGGAGTGCTGGTAAGCAACAGAACTGGTGGCTTGACAAGCCCAAGGCAGGACGTGAGGACTCAAGGGTCCCCTCATGCTCCTTGGCATCCTTGTCTGTTGTCTGTGAGTATCCAAGGAAAATTATTCTGCAGACTCCCCAGCTAGGCAAAGATGCTGCTGCCCTTCAGGACAAACCAGGAGGACACCAAACACACCAAACACAGAATCCCAGAGTGGTTTGGGTTGGGAGGGACCTTAAAGATCATCCTATTCCACCCCTGCCATGGGCAGGGACACCTTCCACTGTCCCAGGGTGCTTCAAGCCCCAGTGTCCAGCCTGGCCTTGGACACTGCCAGGGATCCAGGGGCAGCCACAGCTGCTCTGGGCACCCTGTGCCAGGGCCTAGCCACTCTCCCAGGGAACAATTCCTTCCCAATATCCCATCCATCCCGGCCCTCTGGCAGTGGGAAGCCATTCCTTGTGTCCTGACACCCGAGGCCATTGTCCAAAGCCCCCTTCCATGGTCAACAACAAAACAATCAGCTCAGACAATTGTCCTGATGGCTTGGGAGGTGACAGTCCTTCCCAGTATCCATCAGTGATTTAGAAACACATATTCCCCTGACACGTCAAACATTTAAGGACCTCTGAAAGTGCCTAAGCAGGAATGAAAAAGCCCAAATTCTCTCTGCTCCTCAGAGCGTGGCCTTGCACTGACTCAGACCGAGACCTCACAAGGTCCCAGATGTGAGGTCCCAGACATCTGGAATGGTGCCCATTCTTGCCCTCTCTTGGCTCCTGGAAGAGCAGCCACTGCCTGAGGCTGTTCCTGTTTCCTGTTGGAAGCAGCCCTAGCCATGAACAAACACCAGGGGTGGGCACTGAAACATCCAAGCTGAGACTTTTTGGGTTCCTTCCTGAAGATGGGAGCGCCGTGCATGGAGCTGCCCTGGGTTACTCCAAACAGATGTGCCAGAGGTGCCAGATCCTTCAGGAGCAGCGCTGGGAGACTTGGCAGCCCAGCTCACCAGCCCTAAAGTGGCAACATCTTTGAGCAATTCACTCCAGTCTGGGATGTCTGAAGCATTTTTTCCATCCTGAGACCTCGTCCTGGCCCCTGCGGAGAGGGCAGTGTCCTGCTCCTGCAGCGTGGCGTGAGGGAGAGCTGGGAGTGCAGCCACAGGCCAGAGAGAAGGGACAATTTCCTGTGAGGAAGGACAAACAGGTACGGGGAATCATTTTCTGGAGACATGGCCAAGAAATCCTCTTTCCTAAGGGAGGAAGGAAGGACTCCGGGAAGGACTCCAGGAAGGAAGGACTCCAGGAAGGAAGGAAGGAAGGACTCCAGGAAGGAAGGACTCCAGGAAGGAAGGAAGGACTCCAGGAAGGACTCCAGGAAGGAAGGAAGGACTCCAGGAAGGAAGGAAGGACTCAAGGAAGGAAGGAAGGAAGTAAGGAAGGAAGGAAGGAAGGAAGGAGACTGTTTTGGGGGAAAGGCTGAAGGAGCCTCCTGGGATGGCAGGCACTGACCATAAGAGCAGCAGCCTCCTCTTTTGTCCCTCCCTAGGGGACAGGGCTTGCCTGCTGCACCAGGGATGCTCCGTTCTGTTCTTCCAAAGGGATGCAGACCCACCTGGTGATCCTGGCTGGTGGGAAAGATCCCGTTCAGGCCCATTTTGACAGGGGCACTTTAACAAACCCCACCTTGCAGCTGCCAACAGGCACTGGCATTAGCTGGATTTATAGCCAAGCTTTATCTGTTGCCTGCAATTCTAATTTGTGGCTCATAGGCCATAAAATTCCAAGTTTTCCAGGCAGGAGGAAAAAAAAAGTGACGATTGACTGTTACTGCTGCCTCTTTTTTTTTCCACTGGAGCTGTTCCTTATGCAGTTGTAACCAAATAGACTCTCTAATGGCCAGCACTGTTTATTCCAAAACAGTATGGATTTTCCATTTGTGATTCAAAAACCATAGGGTGTCACTTTCCCTGCTTGGCATGAAACAAGGTCAACCTTTGGGGATGCAGAGAGGATCCTGCAGAAAACTGTCCCTGCCTGAAGGAGAATCCCTGAGAATTAAACTGCCTTTCACTGTGGGTGAATGATGGATTTTTTAAAAGCATCTCCAGCCTAAGCTGCAAACCAGCCATTGGTTTCCCAAAGTGAGTATTTATTAGACTCCGCACAGCTCAATGCTTTTTATTCTCTCTTAAAAATCTATTTTTCTTGGTCAAGCTTCCATTTACACTGGAAATGGGATTTTGAAACGAACTTCATCAATAGCACCCAGCCCACCACACGCCAGGGATGCTTCCTGTGTCGTTCCCACATGGAATGACAGAGCCCTGCTGAGCTCCATCTGCTTCCATCCTGCAATCTGGGGGCTATGGAGCAATGTTCCTCTCCCTCCTGATCCAGGAGAAAATTTGGCAGCATTTTAGAGCTCCAAAAACAGTTGCAATGCTGCAGGAACCCAAAGGAAGGTGGGTGGGGTGAAAGACAGCAGCTCAGAAAGATGGAGTTTGTCAGGTGTGGGATTTTCCACATTCCCATGAATTCTTAAAGCCTGGGAAACACTGGAATGTTTACCTTGCAGAGGAGGGGAAAGCATCCAGGCTCTGGTGCCTTATTCAGTGCAGGTAAGATCAGGGATTTGGGCTGGGATTTCCAGGAAGGTGTGGAGCGATGCAAACGAAGGCTCGGGAGAGAAGAGCCAGGTGGGATCAGATCCTACCCCAGCAAAACAGGAAAAACCCCACAGAAAGGACAACCACAGCAGGAGCAAGGGAGATTTGGGGAAGCCTTTTTGTGAGCAGCACCAAGAACGGGAATAAAATGCACAAGAAGAGGGTGGGGCTCCTGGGAAGGAGGCTCAGTGCACATCCCTGGGAATAGGTTAGACCAGGAACAGGGTGAGCATGTGGGAGGGCGCTGAGCTGGGCTGGGCAGAAGAACAGAGTCCAGCCCAGGCACAGCTCAAGGGACCACAAAGCATTTTGGCAAGCAGAGCCTCCCCAGGAGCCAAAGGGCAGAGGAGGGAAGCTTCCTTGCAGGCCAATTACCTCGGCAGGAATCTAAAAGATATTCCCATTGCCTGCGAAGCCGCACGCCAAGTCTGGTGTTTGTTTGTGTCTGTGTTTATTTCTCAGAGCGTTTCTTTCCCTGCACCCCAGGGAACTGGCTGGATGCAAGCTCTGGCCTTCTCATGGAATAAGAATTAACTCCTGGATCTTGGCAGCACCGGCAAGAGACCAGCTCCTGCTGAATTGCAGCCTGACGCAAGTCCCATGAGCCACAACATACCCAAAAATCAAGTTCTGCCTGTCCCTCATCTGCCTGGAGACCCAAAAAGCCCAGGGCCCCTCTGTCCCCTGGTTCTGTGCTGCAGCATGGGGCTCTCAGCACCTGCTGTGTCCAGGCCACTCAGAACTTGAAGTGCCCACAATCCACAGCTCCTTGTCAACTTTGCAGGTGAACAGAGGGGCAAAAATCAAGAATGAAAGGTGCAGCACCACCTCAGACAGCACAATAAAGTTTGCCCAGGTCCAGTTTCTCACTGGGTTTTGGAAGTCCTGAACCAATTAAAATCTGGTACAAACTGGTTTTGCTTCTCCAGCGGGCGACGTCACCTTGCAGGAAGGGAGGCTCTGACCCAACCTTTGAGCGGCTACTTCTGCTGTTAGGAGAGGGTGAGTAAGAGCTGAAACACGTGGGGACTTCAGCATTTGGGGCTATTTGGTGAAAAATCCTCTCTCCCTGTCCCCAGTTGGGCTAAACCAACGTCAGTGCTCGGCAGCTGCAGGGAAATGAATCGCTGGGTTGGACTTCCCGCACGCCCGGGTGAATCATGGCCACCAGACGTGGCACTCATCCACGGCAACCAGCTTGGACTCGGGGAGTCTGGGCACAGAGATGTGATGGAAAAACCCTGAGTTCAAGGAGAAAATGGGCCTGGCTGCGCCCAGGCTTGGATATTCCCATGAGATCCGAGCCACCTCAAGCCAGAGAGCTCATTGCTCCATCCCCGGTGTGGGATGCAGAGGAGGCCAAGAGGCAGCTTCGGACACTGGGAAGGCAAAATGGTGATGCACTGATGGAGTCACCTGCACAGGGACATCGGGAATCCTGTCAGGAGGAGGGAGCTCTGGGCCTGACCCCTGAGCAGTACTCTGGGCTGTGGAACCAGCTCCATCTGGGAGGAATGGTGGTCTCAGGAAGCACCTGAGACCCATGTGATTTGTAATCTAATCCTCGGGTGACATTCATGGCATGGGAACTGTTTTCCATGGAAACCTATCTGCAGGAGGACATCCATGCCAGATGCCTTGATTTAATCAGCCCATGTAATATCCTCAGTCATGTTCCAACATCTGACCCCTGCTAACCAGATTGGGCACTTCAAAGCCAGGAGAAGTGTTTTTCATGCCAGGGAAAAGAACCATGGAATCTCCAGAGACCCACAAGGATCACCAAGTCCAGCTCCTGGCCCTGCATAGGACAGCCCAATAATCCCACCCTGTGCATCCCTGAGAGCATTGTCCAAATGCTCCTGGAGCTCTGGCAGCCTTGGGGCTGTGCCCATTCCCTGAGGAGCCTGATCAGTGCCCAGCACCACCTGGGGGAAGAGTTTTTCCTTTAGCTGGGTGGACTCTATAGTTGGGAACCGAAGTGAAAGTCCAGCCAAGGCTTCCCAGTGAATTCTGTGCTGGTTCAGAGTGGACTTGATGCATTTTCACCATGACTCTGTGGCATTTTGAATGCTCTCTTGTGGTAAACAAGCACAAACCTGCAGCTGTTCACAGCAGCACAAAGCTCAGAGTTCCAGAAGTCTGAATGTACAAATAACTTCTAATTTTTTGTCCCATTTTTTGTCTTTGGATAGCACAGAAATATGGGATTTATGTTTACCTGCACCTTTTGGCCTCTCTTGATGCACAGACACATCCACAGAGGGAAGAGGAACAAGGTTCCCAGCAATGGGAACAGTAAAACTTCCTGGCCTTGTTTGCGTTGGCACAACGGCTTCTGCTGACATCTCTGCATCCTTCACGGTCCACGATGCATGAAATATCCCGGGTTATCACTGAGCTGAAAGTTTATGGATCCAGCCCAAAGTTTGCTGAACACCCAGCAAGAACAACTCCCAGCAAAAGGGACCAGACACTGTCTCGGGCTGCTGGGTTAAAAATAGTTCTCAGTTGTCAGATCTCACAGCTGGCCCCCAGCTTGGTTTGAGTGATGGCCTGTGGCAAGGGGTGGGGCAAGATGGGCTCGAAGGTCCCTTCCCAGCCCAAATCCCTCTGGGATTCCATAATGCTTCAGCTTGGAGAAAGTTTGCACTAATGGAGGTTGGTAATTAAAGGACCTGATACTAAATGGAATTTGGGACAACTGGGAATTTCTGCTTGCTTAATGGTATTTCTAGGATTTATTGGTTGCTTTGATGAAGGTAAAGCCTTGAACACCTCCAGAAAACAGTCTTACAATCTATTTATTACAAAGCCAAATTCCTTTCCAGCTCAGTAGGATGGACCTGGAGGTAAATGTCCAGGTGCCATGGGCACCTTCCACTATCCCAGGGTGCTCCAAGACCCATCCAGCCTGGCCTGGGACACTTCCAGGGATGAGACAGCCACAGCTTCTCTGAACAAACCTCAGGGCCTCCCCAGCCTCACAGGGAAGAATTCCTTCCTAATATCCCATCTATCCCTGCCCTCTGGCAGTGGGCAGCCATTCCCCCCTGTCCTGGCACTCCAGGTCCCTGTAAACACTCCTTGTGTAAAGATAAGATCAAAAGGATAAAACTTCCAGAAGCTGCTCCCACACTGATATAAAATGCCCAATAGCTAAAATTATCCCCAAAAAAAGAAATTTTTGGTAAAAACTGCATCTTGTGGGAGGTGAACCCATTAATACATTCCAACAGCAAACAAAGGCAGGCTCAGAAACACCCACCAAACAATGCAGCCCACTCCCTGTGCCTCCTAAATCTCCTGTGCCTCCAGCGGGTACCACAGGCTCACAATGCCCTGAGTGACACCACAACATGGGGCTACCAGCACTCAGTGCTCTAAAAACTGTTTCTTAATTTAACTTCCAATTTATGGAGGCATTTTACCATCCTTCAACTCTCATTTTCTCTGAGGAAACGCAGGCCCCGCTTTGCGAAACGTTAAAATAAATGGATGTCGCCAAATTATTAAAATTAAAGGCAAGTGCAGGGTTGGCCAAGCAGATCATGGCTGGAGCCCAACTTCCCAAATTCCCCGAGCAGCTTTCAGCTGATTGTGGAAAGGCGCCATCAGCGGGAATGCCGTGTCTGCAAGCATCACCTCACCCTGGTATGTTTGGAAAGCTCATGGACAGCCTGTGCCACAGGGAGGGGAGCGTGCAAGGATCGTCCATCATCCTGGTGCCTTGCGGGGGATGGCTGGAGCCATAAATCAACAAAGCTCTCCTGCTCCATCCTACCCATCCTGCCTTTATTTATCTCTCAGTGCTGGATCGTGGAATAACAGAGCGCTTTGGGTTAGAAAAGATCTTGAAACCCATCCTGCTCCACGCCCTGCCATTAGCAGGGACACCTTCCATGAGGCTGCTCCAAGCCCTGTCCAGCCTGGCTTGTCTCAGTTTGGAGTTTTTAGACCCTTTTTAGGAGCAAGGCCGTGGTGGCACACGTGGACTTCTGGCCAGGCACGCTGGGGCTGGCTGAGTTTCTGTTGGAAAGCTCTGCCGAGCCTCTCACAAACACCAGATGCTCCACGCCGGGGAAACAAAGAGCACTTTCCTGTAAACAACAGCACACTGCAGCCCTCTCCCAAGCACGAACAATGGGAACCAGCAAAACAAGTGAAAAGAGGAACAGCACGTGTGTGCTGGGGGGGGAGAAGTGCTGGGTGCAAAGGGAAGAATGGGAAAGGTGCTGGATGCAGTGGGGGAATGGGATAGGTGCTGGATGCAGGTGGGGGAATGAGCTCTGTGGGGGTTGCAGCCTCCTGTCACTGTGCAGGGCTGGGGAGGGCTTGGGCAGCCACTGCCCTCTCCATGAAATCCCAGAAAGTTTGGGTGGGAAGGGACCTTAAAGCCCATCCCATTCCATCCCCTGCCATGAGCAGAGACAACTTCCACTATTCCGGGCTGCTCAAACTCCTGTCCAACCTGGTCTGGAACATTTCCAGGGATGGAGCAGCCAGAACCTTTTCCTTCTTTTTCTTCCACAACCCTTTTCTTTCTTTTTCTTCATGGTTGCAAGTTGCAGGGGTCACAAAGAGCTCTTCTGGGAAGGAAGACAAGGCTGGAGGAGCTGATGGGGAACAACAACAACAATAAAAAGTTAAATAACTTGGGGCTTCCCCAGCAGTGCCTGGGGAGTGGGAACAACAGATCCTAGAGGAAATGCTTTGAGACTGCCAGAGATTTGGTCAGCTTTCATAGCCCAGAGTGAATATTTGGGCATCACACAGCGCAAGAAGAAATTTTTTCCTCGCTGCTTCAGATCTCAGAACGAGATTAATGAGCGTGAGTAATAAGGAACATGTTGCAATGCTGTTATATAAAGCAAGGACAGGCTCTCAGGTGAGTCTGTCACACAGGAAATTCAGTGAGAGGGGACCAGAAATCCCAGCTTGTCTGTCCTGGAGGGGGCAGGTAAATAACATGCAATTCCTTTAAACAATTCCACATTTATTGTCCCCAAACTGGCAGCTCAGACACACAGATCTCTCCTGTTTGAGCATAAATCTCCAGTTCCAAGCTGCAGCCCAGAGATGATGTCACTGACTTGTGGGTACCAATTTGGGGTGGCCTGTGTGGAGATGCATGAAGAGGCAGGAGGGAGACACTCCAAATTAGAAGAATATCGAGGCTGGAAGTGTTAAAATTTAAGATGAGGGCTTGTTTGGCTTTGTTTTTCATCACCATCATTCCAAACCATTTGATCATTGACTTCCAATTTAGGAAAAACTCTGGTTTTGCCTCCAGAGGAAACACTGGCACCAGATCAGACAAACATCTCCCAAGAGAAAAAAGCAGGAATCCTAAAAAAGGGACTGTGCTCTTGCCTGGAGGCATCTGCATGGACTAAATCCTCAGGTACACATGCTAATCCTCAGGAAAAACAGAGCAACCAGCAGAAACTCTTGCTGCTCAAGCTTGTAGGGAGTTTTCCAGTGAAAATGCCACAAAATAAAAAAGCTAAGTTATAAGAATCAAAATATTTTGAGGAATTACATCTACTTGCATGCCAAGACAAACTGAGGAGCTGCATTTCCAGAGCTACCAAGGGAGCAGAAGCAGAAATGAGAGGTTTAAAGAGCCCTCTTCAGCCCGGTGTGAAGGTGGAAAAAATTCAGGATGCCCAGAAAACCGCACAGAAGGGGCAAGGCAGGGGGTGGCACCGGCGCTGTCCCTGTAACCCCCAGGCAGGGACCGCGGTTCTCCGGCCCCCTCCAGTGGCTACAGAACAGGGAGAGCCCAGCAGGATCCAGACTTTCCCAAATCCAGAGCCGTCCTTCTGTTTATTGGGCTGCAGGTGGATCCAGGCTCACCACAGGTACCTCCCACCTGCTCTCATGTCTGATCCTGCTGCTGTCCCAAACCATTTTGACCCTGGGAAAAGCCAACAGGCACTGATCGGCACTTCTAGAAGTGGCATTTTGTCCCCTCCGTTGTGTCCTGCCGCAGTTTTCTTCACTGGAAGAGGAAGGGCTAAAAAGGTACTGTTACTCAAGGGCTGGTTTGGGGTGAAAAGGGCTTTACTTGACTTCAGGGATTGAAAAACAACAAACAAACAAACAAACAAAACTTCCAAGCCAACCAAAAAACCACTCCAACCCAACAGATGCCTTTCCCCCACCTTTTGCAAAATGAGCAGGAAATGATATTTGGATCCCAGCTAGCAGCATCCCGTGCCCTGGAAATCCTCCCCTAGCAACAAAGACAAGAAAGCCAGTGTGAAAAAACAGCTTTGGAGCAGCTTGGCTGATTCCAGATCTGGTTTGGTTCTTCAAGAATTTTCCAAATCTTCTTATCCTGTCCCATTCAAGCTCCCAGCAAGGCCACGCCACACACACTTTATATATTCTGCACAAATGTAATGGGCATTTTTCAATGGATGGGATGTATGCTGCAGGAATGTTTCATTTCCCACCCACAACTTCACAAAACTCAATTTTTACTCGCATTATCTGAACATGCCCCATGGACAATGTGGAAAAAAACACCTTTACAAAAGGGAATGCATAGGAGGGAATGGTGAAGTCCAAGCTAAGGCAAAAAGAAATGCTGTTTATATAGTGTGAAAGGATAGAAATGCATGAATTATTGATATTTCATACTGGAAGACTATTGTTTCCTGGGTTTAAAAGGACAGGGTAAGGCAGAGGATGTAGGGTTTGGCCCTATAGGACAGGACAATGAAGTCTATGAATATCTCAAATCTATTTCAAGATTATTATCTCTCTACAGTGAAAATTCCAAATTCTCTTTGCATTAAACCAGCTCAGCAAAGCTGGGTTTAAGTATCCACAGCAACCAATCTCCACAGGGACTTCATTCCAACAGAATCCTGTGCACTTACAGCTTAATTTCATGACAGTTGTCCCCAGGTTGGACTCACTCCAGGCCCTCAAGCCAAAGGTTTGGCCTTTTCCAGAGGCAAAGTCCCTCAGTGAAGATGGAAGTTGGATGGATGATCCAGGCACTCCAAAGCCTTGATTCTGCACATCTCCAAGTCACTGATGAATCTCAGGCTGGTTTGCTACTGGGCTGGGAGAACCATCCTTAGACCTGGAGAGATCCATGCTCAGGGGAATCCTTTGGATGGGATCTCTAATTAACACTGTAACAGGCTCAGCTTTAATTACAGACCAGACTTACATCAAGGACTGAGTTGAGTCCATTTTCTCAATTTCTTTGGGCCACCCTCTGGTATTCCCACTGAGGCATTTCACTGCAGCTCATTCCAGGTGGAACCACCATCCAGAGGGTTGTTGAGCACAGGAACAGGGAATGGTCACAACCCCAAGGCTGCCCAAGCTCCAGGAGCGTTTGGACAATGCTCTCAGGGGTGTGCAGGATTGTTGGGGTGTCTGTGCAGGGCCAGGAGCTGGACTGGATGATCCTTGTGGGTCCTTCCAGGTCTCCCCACATCCATCCTACCACCTTCACCCCAATTGAGGGTCCCATTTACAAACCAACTAAAAATCCTCAGGGAAAAACCAACCCCAAAAGCTGTTCCCATGGCACTTTCTCAAGACAGCCCATCATCTCATTTTCTGCCTCCCTACACTGGAGCTTGGGAGCACGCTGAGCTGCTGCAAACCATTATGGATCCCCCAGCAAGGTGCCAAGAGGCTTTACAACCTGTTTGCATCTCCCAGGCATGTTCACACCTCTATAAAGCCAGTGCACAACTCACTACCAGTGCCGGGAAAACCAAAACCAGCTGCAGGCTTGGGAAAGGAGCTTGCCCACAGCTCCACGTCCACTGCACCTCACCTGGAGAAGGTCTGGAAATATCCTCTGCTTTGGTTTGCTTTTGCACTTATTTATGCCTCTGGGAAAAGAACATTTTGGAACCAGCACTGCGGCCTACAGTGTAAACCCATAGGGTCCAGGGATAGGGCTTGGAGCAACCTAGGATAGTGGAAGGTGTCCCTGCCCATGGCAGGGGCTTGGACCTAGGTGAGCTTTAAGGTCCTTTCCAACCCACCCAAGCTGGGATTCTCTGATCTTTAAGGTCACATCTGGAAAATCACCTTTGCCAGCTGGATAAGCATGGGAAGAAAAGCTAGGAAAGAAAAATCATCCAAAAAACCACCACCTTTTAACACAGTGACTTTACTTGAATCAGAAAAGTTAAAGCAAGTACCAATTATCACCTGAGATTTTTCCCAAGATCCTGAGGCACCATCATCTCTATCCTTCTAAAGTTGCTGTTTTGACAACAATTCCTCTGCACTGAGCACATCACTGGCTGACCCTGAGATCCCAACAAAAGGCTGCTGACTCCCCGCAGAATGACTCTTCTGGGAGTTTGTGGCATGAAGAGGCACTGGAAGTCAAGGGAGCCCAGGCTGCTGGATGGAACACTGTGATTAGAAGCACAAAATCTCCCAACTCCTCAAAAAACCCCCATTTTCTCCCTTTTCCACGACACAAACAAAACAGACCTGTTACATGGATCTGGATGGGTATTCTCTGGTCTTACCATGGGATATGGAGTAAAATGCAGGTAGGAACTTCTAGTTTTATATGCTGTGATGGGAAAAATAGTAAAGTAGGGACACTTTCCCCACACAGAAATGCCACAGAGACCCCAGGTGTGTGTGTGTGACACAGATCAGCAACAGAGGTTACACATTTGCCAACAGCTACAGGATATATTGTATTTGCTCCAGCAACACCCACACACGTTTAGCAGCCTCTCCCCAGGGAGGTAAGACACACTGAATCACTGCACCCTAAATCTGAAGGGGAAAAAAAATCCACAGGAGCAGGGGATTATGTGCACTCCATGAGGGGGAAAGGGGCAGGATTGGCACCTGGCTCTGTCAGGGCACTCATTTACCAAGTCAAACTGTCCCCAAAAGCAGCCAGCCGCCCTTTAACTGTGTTCGTGGAGTAAAAATTGTTTAATGGGGTCTGGGATTGGAAGGCTATGGATCAGATCCAGGCGGGATTTGCCAAGGATTCTCCGTACAGCTATGCGGCACAGAGACAAGAGGCTCCGGGTGTGGCCTGCAAGGAAAAACACAGGGAAGAATTACTGGGGAAAGAGAGAGGGAGAACAGCAACACGCAGGCAGGGCAGGAGAGCTGAGTGCGCACAAATCCTGCCTTGTGAGGAGGTCAAACCTCCTGGGTGTGGAGCAGATTTCCAACCGCATGGGCAGGCTGGAAGGTCCATGGATGGGCTGGGGACCATGGAGGCCATCACTGCCAAGCCCACAGCAGGACGTGAGGGAGCAGCTGGAGCTGTGCCGGGAGGTTTAGGTTGGATTTTAGGAAAAGGTTCTTCCCCTAGAGGGTGCTGGGCACTGCCCAGGCTCCCCAGGGAATGGGCACAGCCTCAAGGTTGCCAGAGCTCCAGGAGTGTTTGGACAACGCTCTTAGGGATGCACAGGGTGGGATTTTTGGGGCATCTGTGCAGGGCCAGGGGTTGGACTGGATGATCCCTGTAGATCCCTTCCAACTCCATGGTTTTATTTGGATCACTTTAAAATTATGTAGATCATATTTTTTTCCTCATCCATCCCCTGCAAAACATCCGTACTGACAGCCAGCTCAGGTCTTATCCCAACTTTCTTTTGAGGGCTTCCTTTGAGTCCATGGAGAGCTCTTCAAGCACAGGGACAAGAGGATGGTGGTGCCCATGCTGATTCAGGAACTGGACCTCCATGGCATCACTCCATTATCCCATATGCTCCACCTGAGGAGTCCCATTTGCACCCTCAACCCAGGCCTAATGGAACTCAGTTTATGCGAGCCTCTCTCCTCAGAATCCCAGGCAGGTTTGAAAACCAGGCCCATGCAAAGCTGAGTAACCTGGGGATGTGAATTGTATCCCACAGCCTGAATCCCTTTGAAATTTCTCTGGAGTTCAAGAGGAAAACCCCACTTCCACCCCTAGTGCGAAGCTGTGGCCTTCACCAGGTGGGCTTCTGAGGTGCTGTGCTTTTCCCCACCTTTTTTCACCTCCATCCGAGTTTCCTCCTGCCCCTTCTTACCACCGTTTGTGGCTTTCTTTCCCAACCAGTCTGTCCAGACTAAACTCCCTCCTGGATCCAGAGACCAGGGTCACACAGGAACAGCTGGGACACACCTGTGTGGCTCTGGAGAACTGGATGCCACTGGTGATCCACAGCTCCACAGCCCAGCTCAGATGGGACCCCTACGCCTTGCCTACATGAGTAAGCAATGGAAGAGAGCTGGGAGAGATGAAAAAGGCAGAATAACAGACAGAGGTTGCACTGCTGAAGGACTCAAGATGGGAAAACACCATGTGAAGGTACAAAATGCAACAGGGGAAAAGCAGGGAGCAGAGAAGTCATTAATGCTTTGTCAGCTTGTTAGACACCATTATCTAATTGCTGAAGATCCTTGAAGTGAGGACACCAACACCCACCCCACCACCTCAGCAGCACCTTCCCTTCCAAACAACCCCTCCAAAGTGCTCTCCCGCATCTGCAGCGCCGCTCCAGGGACCCAAACCCACTCACCCCTCGCTTCTTTGAACACCTCCAGCGCCTCGGCGTTCACCTTGACCCTCCCCGTGGCCTCAACTCCTAAGGCCTCCACTTTGACGAGGTTGAGATCCGCTCCAAAGTCAATGAGGAGGCGGACGAAGGCCGGCTCGCAGCCGTGCCGCAGGACGGCGTCCAGCATGCACACGGGCGAGCCCCGCGAGAAGCCCTGCACGTTGATGGGCCCGCAGCAGTTAAAATCCGGGTCGGCTCCCGCCTGGAGCAGCAGGCGGAAGCAGGGCAGGTTGTGGTAGGCAGCGCTGATGTACAGGGGACACACCACCAGCGTGGTCAGCGGCCGCAGCGCCTGCCCTGGCCCGCGCGACGCCAGCTGGTGGTTCACGTCCACGTCCGCGCCGTACCTGCTCCAGGGAGAGGGAGGGAAGGTTGGGAATGGCAAGGGATGAGGCTGAAGGACACCTCTGGAACCCGCCCATCCCTACCCTCAGATGGTCCTGGCAGTGCTTCTGAGTGGGGACAACACAGTGTGATCTCCCAGAAGCAAAGATGTTTCCCTGCCCACAGCAGCCCGGGATTTGGAGAGAGGAGGAACAGCAACATCCTTGCCCTCCTGATGGACTGGGTTTGCATGGCCAGGTTTTGGTAGTGGGAGGGTACAGGGGTGGCTTCTTTCAGAAGCTTCCCCCATGTTGGATGTAGGGGAACAGGTAGAGCTTGAGAAGGAGGGAGGGGTGGGGGGAAGGTGTTTTTTAAGACTGATTCCACTTCTCATTACCCTGCTCTGATTTTATTAGGAATAAATTAAACTGATACCCCCGAGCTGAGTCTGTTTTGCCCATGATGGTATTTAGTGAGTGATCTCTCCCCTTCCTTATCTCCCCCATTTCTTATCTCTCCCATTCCTTATCTTGACCCAGGAACTTTTAGCTGTATTTTCTCTCCTCTCGTGCCTTGGCACCAGGGATGGCTCAGCCCCGAGCCAGCACCACGTAATGCTGGATGCTAACGAGCTGCCTGGGGAGCAGGGATGTTTCCAGATGACTCCACTGAAGAGGGATGCTGAAATAACTTCCCTACCAGGATAAAACGGGCCAAGAAAGCAACACAGGCGCTCGATCCCAAACAGCAGGGAAATGGAAACAGGAATCTGCACTCCACAGCAAAACATCCGTGACAAACCCCTGCTCCCAAAGGAGCTGGAGGGGCTGGAATCTGCTGGGGATTCCCTCAGGCAGTGGGGACAGTAATTCCATGTACCTCTCACGCAGCTTGGATGGGAAGAAGGAGGAAGACATCACAATCCCTAACAAGTAGCTGGTTTTATCGCAAAGCCCTGTCCATTCTACCCACAGAGGGAGAAAAGGTTCCTTCACCCACCAGTCTCCCTCCCCAGTTTGCAAACTGAGCACTCAGAGTGCCAGGTTTTTCCTAGATAGTTTTATGAACTCCTGAAAGGAATATAATGCTAAGGAAAATACCTGGGACAAATCCTACCTCAAAGCAGGCACAATTCTCGCTGAAACCAGCGGGGACTGCTTCCTATCCGGCAAATATTTAACCAAATCCTGCAGTTCTGAGCATGGGAAGAGTCTCATTTCAATTAAGCACACTCAGAACAAGGGCTGAGAGACTCCTCTAAGAGCTGCAAATGGCACAAAGTGTATTTTTTTCCCTTAAAATCAGATTACACAAGCATTTGGACAGAGTTATCCGTGCTGCTCTGGGACTTCCACAGGGCTGTTGTAAGGCCACTGCCTCCTGAGCAGACAGCAGATCTCCCTTCATTTCAGTCCTTTCTTCCCCCATTATTACCATCAAAATTCTCAGTGGAAGCCCTCGATTCAAAGCAAACCCCCAAATTCTACTTTTAGCAGGGTCAGGCATGCACCTGAGGGATGGGGGTGATCTGACAGCTCTCTTTTTCCCAGTTTTAGCCTGGCAAAAGGATCCTCTCATCCTTGCTACCCTCAGTTCTACTGCAGGTAGCAGTGGATCCCACCACAGCATGATCCCAGATTAGGAGGAATGTCATTTATACCCTGGCATTAGAACCCTAAATATTTCCAGCAGCCTCCCAGTAAAATGGATCCCCATTCCATAGCCACGTGTGGATTTACTGTTCATGGATGGGATTTCACCTCTTGCTTGGTTCAGCACTTGTAGGAATGCTCAGGGATCCAAACAGTGCTACCACAGGATTTTCAAACCAGGTGATGTTTACACACCTGCAGCACACCTGACTAGGTTCAGGTTCTCTCAAAATATTCTCTCCTATCTCAGGAAAAGTGTCTTCCTCATTGCACTCTCCCTGCCAAATCCTGTAGATCCAACATCTTAAAAATCCCTGTAACATAAAGGCTGCATTTTTCACTAAGTAACTCTGCACAGATCTCTGAAATCCCTACTCCAAGATATTTGAAATTTTGGGCAATCTGACAATTTGGTATTAGCTTAGCAGCCTTGGGAGAGACATTGCCTAATAAAAAGAGATTGGACAAACTCCAGTTAATTTTTAATCCTGAAAGTTGTCCAAAATCTTGCTTTTAATATTGCTGGTGAGGTATCCCAAGGAGCAGACAAATAAATCAAGGCATCAGCTCTCCCTGTGCTGCTGAAATACCATTTGCTACATTTCATCCTGCCTGGGTGGAGAGAGCAGGAGAGATTTTTGGGAATGCAGCACGCTGAACCCTGTATCAACAAGCCTGTGCTGATGGGAACGTCCTCCTCTCAGCTTGTTGGGAAAGGACCAAGGAGAGAAGGGGGATTATCTCCCCTTCTTCCTCCAAGCTGTACTTGCATGAAAATTCAAAAAAGGAAGAAAATCCCCATGGATTTTGAATCTCTTCCTATTCAAATCCTTTTGTTATTTTCTAGCATTTGAGGTCATCAAAGGGATTCCTTCAATTTTCTTCTCTTTCACTATTTCTCCCTACAACCTACATTTTCCCATTATGATCCCTTATTATTTGGCATCCATGGCCCACACAGCTGTCCAGCACAATCCCTTGGACAGAAATCTTCCCATTTTAAAGGAAGGAATAATCAGGGCACACCACAGAAGGAGCAAATCAAGTTCCAACAGCCTCCTGCTACACCTTGAGCCCTGCTGCTGCTGCCAAGGGAGTTGCCTGAGGGAAAACCCAACACCCAGGGAAGTTTTTTGGAGGAATTCACCTCCCTCCTAACTCCAGTCATGGGCGTGGTGGAAGCTGGGGGGATTGCAAGGTTTGGATCTGACTGGATGGGAGGCTCAGACCTGAAGACTCCTCTCTTGAGCTTGGATTGGAACAGGTGGGAACAGACCCATTGCCAAGGCCAAGCGATGGGAAATCCAAGGATGTCCCTTTGGGCACCTGTCTACCCTCTCCTCCCCAGTCCAAGAGGTGTGGAGGCTGCAGCCAGGTGAGGAGGGAAGGCATGCCGAGGGAGCAGGAAAAGGGAGAGGCAGCCCCGAGCTCTGACCTGATGAGCTCCCGCAGGATGTCAGCGCGCCCCACCCGTGCCGCGTGGTACACCGGGGTGCTGCGGTGGTGCCGGCTGCCATTGGGATCAGCGCCAGCCTTCAGCAGGATCTTGGCACACTCCAGGTGCCCGTTGACCACGGCCACATAGAGGGCTGTCTGCCCCTTGACGTCCACCAGGTCGATCTCGGCCCCTTTGCGCAGCAGGAAGTCGACGCAGGGGCCGTGGCCGGCGGTGGCCGCGATGCGCAGGGGAGTGCAGGGCAGCCACCCGCAGCACCACACCGACTTCTCATTGATCCGGCTGCAGTGGGGGGACACACAGTTAGAGAACCCCCATTCCCTCGAGGAGGGTGCCCCCTGGAAGCCTGGGCAGTGATACAGGCTCCCAAGGGAATGGGCACGGCCCCAAGGCTGCCACCGCCCAAGGAGGGTTTGGACAGCGCTGCCAGGGATGCACAGGGTGGGGTTGTTGGGGTGTCTGTGCAGGGCCAGGGCTTGGACTGGGTGATCCTTCCACTCAGGATATGATTCTCTGATTTCTGGCACTTTTAGCAGCCCCAAAAAGTTCCTGTCAATCACCTGACAGATGCTGCCTGGACAGGTGAAGCAGAGCAGTGCTTGGATGGTGAGCTTTAGTTGTGCCAGGGGCTGCACACCTGCACAAACCCTGCCTCAAAAATCACCTATAAAAAAAAAACAAAACAACCTCTCCCTTCTGTCCCTTTTAAAGGGAGATGTCCCAAACTGGTAGCCCAGAGAAGCTGTGCCTGTGGGCAAAGCAGAGCCCTAGAGGGGAATAAAGGGATGGATAAACAGAGAAGCTGTTCCATTTCCTGGAAATGTTCAAGTCCAGGCTGGACAGGGCTTCGAGCTACCTGGTCCAGTGGAAACTGTCCCTGCCCATTTCAAGGTTAGGGTTAGGATGAGCTTTCAGGTTCGTATCTACCTCCAAATTCAAAGACATCGCTTCTCTGCTCACTCTATCACCTGTGGAATGGAGCTGTGGGCCCCACCCTCCTCTTCCTGTCAAACTCTGCTTTTTCCCACAAAAAAACCTCAGCCCAAGGGTCCCAAGAGCCCCAGCTGCCCAGGTAGCAGAGAGAAGGGCTGGCTCATTCTCATTTTTTGCTGAAATAACACCTTTTTTTTTTTTGAGGCTCGGAAACATTTAGCACTCTAAGCAGATTTCTCCATGATGCAGGAAAATTAATTAACTATCCCCATAGTCACAGGGTTAGCACTGGGCAGATTTTGTAACATGGGGTGTTTCAGGTTTATAGTTGATTATAATCCCTTTTGTATGTTTTCCCCATTATCCGCAGGCTCCCATTTTCCTGGTATCACATTCCTATCCTGATCTGAAACCAGCTCATGCACAGCTGCCATAGCCTCATGAGCAGCTGTGAGATCTGCCTCCTGGGAAACCAGGGGAATGATCTGGGGAAAGGGGAGCATCCTCCCACTCTGACACCTCTCCCATAAAAACCCCCATCCCTGGAAGTGTCCAAGGCCAGCCTGGACATTGGGGCTTGGAGCACCCTGGGATAGTGGAACGTGTCCCTGCCTGTGGCAGAGAGTGGGATAAGATGAGCTTTAAGGTCCCTTCCAACCCAAACCATGCTATGAAAAAACCAGATGAGTTGAGAGTCACCAAAAGGAGCAGGCTGTGGGGACAGCGAGAACATCCTAGGAAACACCTCTCCCCAAAACCAGCGGGTGGGATGGGAGTCCCCAAAAGGTGCAGGCTGTGGGAACAGTGGCAAGAACACCCTGACACCTCTCACAAGAAAAAGGGCTGAGATGGGAGTCCCAAAAAGGCTCAGCTGTGATGACAGCGAGTGTAGCATCCTCCCTGACACCTCTCCCACAAAAACCCCCATCCCTGGAAGTTTCCCAGGCCAGGCTGGACGGGGCTTGGAGCACCCTGGGACAGTGGCAGGTGTCCCTGCCGATGGCAGTGGTGGGACTGGATGCTCTTTAAGGTCCGTGGGACGGGGGGCAGGCGGCGCGCTGCGGGGCCGTGTCCCAGGGCTGCATGCCCACCTCTGGAAGCTCTCGTCCTGCAGCAGGCTGCGCAGCGTGGGCAGGTCCCCCACGAAGGCCGCGTCGTGCAGCCGGGTGTCCTCGCAGTGCTCCAGCGGGTGGTCGCAGAACTGCTCCCGCAGCCACTCCTTCAGGTTGCGACCTGCGCTGGAGAGAGGCACACGGCGGGATGAGAAAGGGCTGGCAAAGGGGGGTGACCCCGCTGTCCCCCGGCACGGCCACCCCGGCACCCCCCTGCCCACGGTACCTGCTCGGGGCGGGCGGGTCCCCGCCCTCCGCCATCGCGCCCCGCCGGCCCCGCTCGCCCTCCGTCGGTCTCTCGGTCCCTCCCACGGCCCCTCCTTCCCGGCCTCCCTTCCCGGCCTGATTGGCTCCGGTTCGCTTCCTGCTCCCGTTAAGGTGGCTCCTCCCTGCCGGCCCCGCGGCCTCTCCGTCAGCCGCCGCGGCCCGGCCGCTTGTTTTCCTCAGGGAGCTGCGGCTGCTGCCTCCTGCTGCGGGCACCGCCGGAGCCAGGACAGCTGGGGTAGGCATCAGACAGCTTCCCGCAGCTTTCATGGGCGCCTCTTCTCCCCGTTTCTGGTCATTTTACCGATCTTATCTCGGTTTTCCCGCAGCGCAGCTTCCGGGATCTTCACTTGGAAGGGATCCACAAGCGTCCTCCAGTGCAACCCTGCCCAGGACAGCCCAACAATCCCACCCTGTGCAGCCCTGGCAGCGCTGTCCAAACTCTCCTGGAGCTCTGACAGCCTCAGGGCTGTGCCCATTCCCTGGGGAGCCTGGTCAGTGCCCAGCACCCTCTGGGGGAAGAACCTTTCCCTGATATCCAACCTAAACCTCTCCTGACCCCGCTCCCTCAGGTGCTGTCCCTGGCCACAGAAAGCAGATATTGGAGCTGTCCCTCGGGAGGAAGGTGCAGGCCATGCTGAGATCTCCTCCCTCTCTCTCTTCCTCCTCCTCTTCTCCAGCTGAACAAGCCAAGTGCCCCCAGCTGTTCCTCATCCCTTCAGCATCTTCATTCTCTCTATTCCCTTCACCATCTTCATGACATTTCTTTGACACTCTCTAACAGCTTTATATCCCTATTATTGCTCTACAAGCATTTAAAACACACTCTCAGCTTCTAAATGCACATTTTTGAGTATCCAGTGGCAGCAGGGAATGGTGGTCATCCATCCATCCATCCATCCATCCATCCCCTCTCCTGCTGCTCTCTGGCAGGATATCCCTCCACAGACGCCAGGCTCTGGCTGCAAACACAGTTTCCTGTAACTCTTGTAATTTGGGCTCAAGGAACACGCAGGAGAGAGGCACAGTCTGCAAATCAAACCCATTCCCTTTGCCTGCTGGAAGATCAGAAGGGGATGGGATTGATGGGAATTTCAGATGCACTAGCACTGCCACCCTCCCCTGCCTGCAGCCTTTATGCCACTGGATGAGGCACACCCAGGGCCAGCAATTCTTTGCTTGGTTTCTAACCCCAATTTTCAGCTGCATCCAGAGGCTCTGTGTGCCGCACTCTGTGTCCGCTCTGGGCAGGGACGCAGCCATACACATCCCATTCCCTGCTGCATCCCTTACCCATTTAATGGGAATACATTTAATGAGCTCCTCCAGCTCCAGTGGAGTGATGGGGGCTCATCCAGAGGAAAAACCATGTTAGTCCATGGGCTTTTTTTTGTGGGTTTTTTTTTGTTTGTTTGTTTCTTTGTTTTGGTTTGCTGGTTGGTTTGGGGTTTTTTTGTTGGTTTTTTTTGTTTTTTTTTTTTTGTTTTGGGGGTTTTTTTGTTGTTTGTTTGTTTGTTTGTTTTTTGTTTTTTTTTTTTAATTTGGAGCTGATTCTGCTCTTCTCCTGCAGGGAAAGTGTGGACAGGTGAAAAAGGGGAGCAGAGGATGCAGCACTGTTTATTAGCAATATATCCATGTGGGCAAAGCAGAGCCCTAGGGGGAATAAAGAGATAGATAAAGAGGACAGACAAAGCTGGAGTCGCTCATGGTTTGAGGTTCCTTCAGTTCTTGCTGCACTGAAGGCAGAAAGTTCTTACATACCATATCCCAGTAGATTTTCCAGCAGTTTGTCTCATGAACCAGGCTCTGATCCTCTCCCTTTTCCTTAAATGCACATGAAAAGCAGCCCATCCCAAATTGTCCTGACGAGTTCCTGTACAGTGGTGGTGAGAGGGAGGGATTGTGCACACTCAGCCTCCAGCGCTGGGAATCCCTAGGTGTTTAAGAGAAATCCCACGAGGAAAGGCACTAAACTCTGCCAAGTTATATCACTCTTAAGTGGCTGCAGTGGGGAAGTGGAAATTTACAAACAGTTCACCATTTGGTGAAGACCTAGGAAACGCTTTTTCCAAGTCTGGAGAAATTGTTTTGTCCAGCATATCCTGACAGCTCCTACCAGATGTGCCAAGCTGAGGGCACAGGCTGTTGGCAGTCGACACCGAAACTGGAGCCTTCAGGAAGAGACTTCCAGGGTCTAAAAATAGTCACTTATCCAACACAGCAACATGTGCTGGCTCACGCATTAGGCAAGACCTGTTCTCCAGCTCCTAATCCTGAAACAATGTTAAAAAAACCTCTCAAATTCAATAAATAAATAAATCCTGCTGCTCCAGAGGATCCCTCAACCACCCCCTCCACATTCACTAAGAATTCCCACTGCCCCTCCTGAGGAGACACATCCTCCCACTCCCCATCCTCTCCCAACTGTGCTCCTCATGCTCCAAATAAAACAAGTTCAGCCATCCTGCTCCTGGAAATGGGATCCCTAGAAAGGACCAGAAAGTAATCAGCCCATCCACTGGGGTCTCACCAGGACCCTGCTTCCTCCCTTCCTTCCTTCCTGGGGTCCTTCCTGGAGTCCTTCCTGGAGTCCTTCCTTCCTTCCTTCTCACTTGAACGTGGCTGAGGGGAAAAGAGGGGGCAGGGGTGAGCTCCTGTTAATCCACTGCTTTTACTCCCTGGAATGAAGCCAGTGGTTGCATTTAGTGCCAGACTGAGAAGAAAATGCACCTCCCTCTCATTCCTGGATAAACATGGACATCTTGGGAGCCTTGCCTGGCAAGGACAATGATTTACACCTAGTGCTAAAACCAGTGGTTAGTCTGGCCACGACCACCACCTCCAACGCCCTTTTCCAGGGGCACCACACCTTTTAAATCCACCTAGGTTCCTCCCAGACCTTCCAAGCAGCAGGAAAAAAGCTGCAGTATGAAATACTTTGCAATTGTAACTGCTTCGATGCCAGGTCACAGTGAAGGAAAAGAAAGAAAGGAAGGGGGGAAAAAAAAAATGCCATGACCAGAAGTGTAATTCACGCTTAGCTCAGTCCATAAAACTTCTCCCTGCCTGGATCCAAGCCATCGGCTTGGATTTGTAGTGAACTCTCAAGTGAAGTTGCCCTAGTGATAAATGCATCTGTGGGGAAAGAGGTGGGGGGAAAAAATCCCTCATCCCCCTGTTTTTAGCACAGCTCGATGTTTTTCTGGGGAATTGGTGTAGTTCCTGAAGTGGACATGAAGGCGTGCATTAACAACAGAGAACAGGAATGAGAGATGGGAGGAGAATTGAATTCCAGTATCCAGGATGTCATTAGGACTGGGGCTGGAAGCACGAAGATGACAACAGAAAGGCTGATTGGAGTCCAGGAAGTTAATTCTGCTGCAAATGGGCCTAAATACCTCTGTCCTGAGGGAAAACAGGCAGCATTGATGCATCAGCCGGCTGAGTTTTAACCTTCCATCAGGTGTCCAGCACTTTGCTCCTTCCATCCTGACTGGGAGAAAGCAGAGGGTGCAGACTGGAGATTCTACTGCAACACCACAGAAAGGCAGGGACTAGAAAATCCCACCCATCATCATCATCATCATCCATCATTGTCATCATCATCATCATGAGACAGAGCTGAACAGGGAAACTGCTGCTCCCCGCTGCTCCCAGGGAAACTGGGACAATCTGTCCTGACAGTGAGGGAAAAGGGCTAAAATTGAGTAAAGAACCATCAGAATGAACACAGTTAAGGAAAAATAGCCCTAAAAAAGGGAGTATTCCCTACTGGTTGTGCCCAGAGAGGTGTGGGTCACACCACCTCGGATCCTTGGAATTTTGGTTAGGATTTTCAGTCTTGCCCAGAGGGTGCCCCTTGATAAGGAAACAGGGCAGCGATTGTCCTACATGTCCTTTCCATTTCTCCCAATTAAATTATGAGATTCCTGTTTTACTCTCATTCTTTTCCTATCATTTATTCCCGTTAAGGGTGTGAAAGACTCTGGAAATCCGTGTGTACTGTGCTGCAGGAACACCTCAGGAGCATGAAGAACCCAAATCCATCAGCCTGGTGTCTCCATGTCTCCAGCAGGATCCAGCCACAGGTTCCCAGCTCATGGATCAAGCACAGTTGCAGACTTTTTTTCTCCAGGGCCATCATCATGAACAAGTTTGAGGCAGGGAAGGAAAACACTGATGGAGCTTTTATCACCACTTTCCAGGAGAAACAGTCATCCTTTGATGGCAGTTGTGGGAATTTCACAGGAGAAGCAGGCGCCTCCTTTACCTCAGTCCACAAAGGAAACACCTCCTTACAGGCAGGTTAGAAAATACCAGAAAATCTGCTGAGGACAAGTTTCCATCCAAAAAGGCAAAGGGCTGCCCAGGAATGAGTCACTCAGGAACGTTTCAGCCCAACTTCCACCAGGGATTTGCAGACAAAAGGGATTTATTTATATTTTTAGCTGGGGTTCTTTTTCCTCTTCAAAAAATATTCAGATTTTGTTGGGAAAATAAAGCTGGAAAGGTTTTTTTTTCATCCCCTCCCCCAATGTTTTTGCCACTTGAACAACTTTCTTTCAGCACTCATGTGGAATTGTCAGAAGAAATAGCTCAGGGAAAAGCAAAGCAGGGGGAGTGGGGAAAGAGCTGGGAAGGAGAAAAGCTTATTTCCAACATGCACAGGAGTTGGACCTTGATGACCCTTGTGGGTCCCTTCCAACTCAGTGATTCTGTGATTCCACATACTTCCCTCTTCCCTTGAGTGTGGCCATTGTCCACTTCATCACAAACCAGCATTTCTGACACACAGAGAGGTCAAAGAGTGAATATTTCATAGAAATGATTGAATGGTTTGGGTTGGAAGGGACCTTCCAAGATCATCCAGTCCACCCCACCAAACAGTGAATATTTCATACAATTACACAACAACTTGGGCTGGACAGAACTTCTAAAGATCCTCCAGTCCAACCCACCAAACAGTGAATATTCCATAGAAATTATAGAAGGATTTGGGCTGGAAGGGCCCTTTAAAGATCATCCAGTCCAATCCATGAAGGCATTCCAGGCAGTCCAGATCCATGCCCAGGGATGCAGCTCCCAGTGCCTTGGGAGTGAGGTTTTTAAACGAGGTCTGCTGAAAAATTTGGTGTGATCAGCACCGAGTAACCCTGTCAGAAACCTGCATTAGTGAAAAAGGCTCATCAAGAACCCCGCAGAAGCATCTACACCTCCACATTCCCTCAGAGGAGGTGGTTTGGGAGGTGCATCCAGCTAGGAGCAGGCATCAGGAGCTCCATGGCGCTGGACATCTATGGAAAAGCACAAAGGTGACCAATTCTGTCAAAAAGGAGAAAATACAGCAAGCAGGGGACTGTGCAAAAATAGGAGACATGAACAGATGAATTAGGCCGGCTCTCCGGGCAGCTCTGGCCTTGCGAGTGCTTGACTTTCCCACCTTAACACGCTGCTCTCAGCACCCTTTTTCCCCCCAAAATTCCCTGGAAATAGTGCTGCCCACCCGCCTGCTCCGCAGCTAGAGAATCCCAGCGCTGAGTGAGTGCAGGCACTCAGGGCTGCCCCAGGCACAAGGGTCTCTTTATGGAGCGGCTCTCCAGGCACACAGCACCCAGAGCAGCCTGGGTGAACCAGCAGAGAAAAGTAAACATCCTTCTCTTGGAAGTGCCTCGCACAATTTCATTAAGCGAGGCTGCAGCGGATGTGTATTTATTGAATGGAGCCCTCGGACAAACAAAAAGGGGGGAAAGAAGGCCCTGGGCTGCTCTGCTGAAGGGGATTTAATGAAACCCAACCAAGCAGGAACCACCTCCGCCCTGCTCGAAGCCCAGCGCTAAAAAAGGAACCCCCAAAGTCATTTTTAGCCGCGATTTCCGTGAGCGCGCTGCAGGCTCCAAACCATTCCCTGAGGAAGGGAAGGAAGGTGTCTTTGGGAAGGAGGGGCGCAGGAATTCCAAGCAGCATTCCTGCCTGTTTTCCAGCAGGCAGTTTTCCATGCTGGCCCACCTCCGAGGTGGGCTGTGAACACAAAACATTTCCCCCCTTGTTTGCCCCGCTCCCATCCCGGCCTGGCTGCCGCTCGCTAATTAAGAAATTAAAATTAACCCTCAGCTCCACATGTTCCTCCCAGGGAAGGGATTTCTCTTAAAGGTATTCCAGGTCATTTTTCTCTGCTAGTGCTGTCTCTTTTTTTAATTGGAAGTGGCTCCAGGGACGCTACTTAAAATGTTTCAATTACCAAAACTCAGCTTCCAGTCTTATTGCTCAGAGAGGCTGTGGCTGCCCCTGGATCCCTGGAAGTGTTCAAAGCCAGCTTGGACAGGGCTTGGAGCAACCTGGGATAGTGGAAGGTGTCCCTGCCCGTGGAATGAAATGAGCTTTAAGGTCCTTCCAACCCAAATTACATGATACTGATGATCCTTTTTACAGCATCTCTCCCACCGGTGATGCAACACTTATTTTATCAAATGACCCCAAGTTCCTGTTTCTCCACTCAAAAAGAGGTCATGCAGTGGAGATACTTTAGAAATGTCACACTGCTGTGCTTGAGAGACACAGAAAACACAGCCGGCCATGCCTAAAGGACATAAAAATGTTTTACTTGTGATCAGGACAGCAATATAGCAATAAAAACTTCAAATGCTGCTAGAAAGGTGTGATTTTAGCTTTCAGAATCACAGAATGCTTTATTTCTGCACTCAAAAAGGTTTGCAAAGGGAGGGGAGTGGTTCTACACATGGCTGGCTGGGGCAGAGATGTAGAGATAATTGTTATCCCTAATTAGGAGTCCATACAATCCATACAAACCTATTAAGGCTTTGTTCCTCAAGGAGTGAAAGTTAAGCTCTAATACAACACAGTTCACTCTTACTTTTGTTTGTTTAATTAAAAGCTAAACCTAAAGAATATGGCAAAAAAAGGG
>VXBC01008826.1:42754-61373 GCA_013399945.1 Ploceus nigricollis | reverse complement strand
TGAGGCTGGGAAGAAGGGAGGGGTGTGCAGAAGGTGGTTTTAAGTTTTGGGTTTATTTCTTGCCCTACTGTGATGGGACTGATAATAAACAAATCTAATTTCCCCAAGAGGAATGTGTTTTTNTCCCCTGAGGAGGAAGCAGCAGCATAGCCCACGAGTGATGAGTAGACCACAGTCCCCCTTCCCTGTCCCCCTGTGCCATTGGAGGGGAGGAGAGAAAACCAGGAGTGAAGCTGAGGCTGGGAAGAAGGGAGGGGTGTGCAGAAGGTGGTTTTAAGTTTTGGGTTTATTTCTTGCCCTACTGTGATGGGACTGATAATAAACAAATCTAATTTCCCCAAGAGGAATGTGTTTTTCCCATGACAGTGATTGGTGAGTGATGTCCCCCAGCCCTTATCCCAACCCCTGAGCCTTTCCTTACATTTTTCTTTCCTGTCTGGTTGAGGAGGGGAAGGATCAAGCAGCTTTGGTGGGCACCTGGAATTCTGGGCAGCCAGGGTTAACCCCCCACAGATGATCAGGGGAGTAACTTGGGTAATGTGAACAGGAGCATCTCAGGCTCTTTCTCTTCCCACTGCCGCCTCTCCAGTTAAAATAAAAGAAAGTAAAATAAAATTAAACAGCATTGTGCAAACGGTTAAGGGCTGTTGGTCTGCTTTTAGCAGGATGTGAGGAGACAAAGCTGCTGGCACAGGGTGCCCAGAGCAGCTGTGGCTGCCCCTGGATCCCTGGATGTGCTCCAGGCCAGGCTGGACACTGGGGCTTGGAGCAGCCTGGGCTAGTGGAAGGTGTCCCTGCCCATGGCAGGGGGTTGAATGGGATGATCTTTAAGGTCCCTTCCAGCCCAAATCCCTCTGGGATTCCATGAAAGCCCAGCTCTCTGTGTTCTGGCCATCAGTGTCACTTGCGGTCATTGCTGTCCCCTCCTGCCTGCAGCCCCTGATGCTGACCCAGGCCCCAGCTCAGGTTCACTCCAGTTTCCAGCCCTGTAACGTGCACTGGAAGTTCTGCCGAGATTTATTTGAATTGGACAGGAAAACCTCCTTTCTCCCTCCCAAGGTTAAAGCCAGAGCAGCTTGGAACCTCCAGCTCGGAGCAACTGCTGCTTATCCAAACAGCTTCTCCTTTCCAGACGTGGATCCCCAGCTTCTCCCAAACTCAGCTGTCACTTGGGCTCCAGCAGCAGCAGATGCTGTTCCAAAAAGCAGAGAAAATCTGAAAGCACAGGAGAAATGAAGCACCTCTTGCCACCAAGCTAATCCCAGGGAAAGCTGCTGGCCAGGAAGAAATCCCTGTGGCTAGGCTGCCAGCCCAGGAATGAGGAGACACTAGGCAGCTCCTGTCCCATTTCCCATCCCTTTCCTTCTAGACCCACTCAGTCCCCTGTGCCTTATCAGAGCTCTCTGCTGAACTTTGAGGTTTGTTTAGGAGGGTGGGATAGAGGTGGGATGCCGTAGTTTTGTCCTGGATGCAAGAAAACATTTTCAGTTCAATGTAAGGAAAGGGACCCACCCTTCCTCAGGGAGGGGACAGGTCCTGTTATGCCCTGGCCATGCAGGGTCTGCTGTCCTTCCCAGGGAAAGGAAATTCCTTCTGTTTGTGTCTGTATTTGGGCTGGATCTGTTATTTCAGGTATTTTAATAGTTTCTCCTTTTCCTTCTCTGCCTGATCCTGCACAGGGCAGAGTGAGCCCACTGCCTTTGCCTGATGCTCCTCACTACCCAAAAAATGCCCAGAAGGGGAAGACAGCTGCGAGGGCAAAGCCCACCTTGCATGTTCCCCACAGACCTGAACACACCCAGCCAGGAGCCTCAGTGACCCAGCCAGCACCTGAGCAGGACAGACCTGGAAAAAGGAGCCAAACCCATCCATTCCCTGCCCACTCCTGGGCACACAACAAAGCCAAGCCTGTGGGAGCCAGCAGGGCATAAAACAAGGCTGACCTGGGCAACCTCTGCCTCACAAGTCATAAATCTGGGAGGGAATTCCTCTCCCTTTTCTCCTGGGAAGCATTTCCCTCCTGTGGTTGCCACGGGCTTGTGGATTTGGGTAGGAGGGGGTGGGAGCTAATCCTTTTTTCATCATGTTAAATTAAACTATAAACCATACATCTTAATTCCTTTTAATTAAATTTCTCCCTGCAAAATGGAAATGTTATTTTGCCATGTTTTTTCACAAAACAGGGCATGGAAGAGATGGGCCTTGGTGTTGCAGGGAGTTTTCCAGGGAGTTGTGGGGGGTGCCTGGGGCTCTCCAAGAGCTGAAGGGACTCCATGGCTGGCAGATCTCAAATCCATCCCTTGTGCTAGACTGGCTCACCTCCACAAGGGTAAATCTGGGAGGAGGGAAGAACACAAATTCACCTGAGGCAGAGTCCAGCCAATTTTGGTAAGTGAAGTCTTATTGCCAACCCATCCCTTTGGATTCTCCTGCTGGAGAAGGACACATTTCCAAAAATCCTTGAAACACTTCTACACAGCCAAAGTCCTGCCTTTCTCTCCTACACCATCAGTCTGTGGTGGTTGCTTCCCCAGTGGATGGATCCAAGGTGCTTTGGGGAAAAAAATATTTTAAAAAATCACTGGAATATTTCGTATTTCAAGCAAAACTGTTGGAGCAAGACCAGCAAGAGCAGGCACCAGCTCAAGGGAGTCCCAGACTGGATCTGGGGACATCACAGAGAGATGGAGATGAGGTTGATGATGATGAGTTGGAGATGGGATGTTCCACACATCAGAAATTCCTGATTTCAAGGCAAAACCAGCAATGCTGGTGGGGATAACGAGACAGGAGCAGAGGTGGAACTCTTTCCCAGGTCAGCAGACAGCCTGGAGCCACAGCCTGGGATGACACAAAGCCTCAGTATTCACCTCTGAGGCCAAAGCTTCCACAGCACTCCACACATGTTCATTGCACAGCAGGGCCATGTCCAGCAGGGCCACAACAAGAGTGAGTTCTGTCCCTGCTGGGGACACTGCAGGGCATCAGGGGATGTGAATTTGAGGATGAGGGTGTCCAGAGCTCAAAGGACCCCCAAGGATCATTGATGCAACCCCTGCACCAACAGCCCAACAATCCCACCCTGTGCATCCCCAAGAGCTCCTTGGGCTCGGGCAGCCTCAGGGCTGTTCCCGCTCCCTGGGGGAGCCTGGTCAGGGCCCCAGCACCCTCTGGGAGTGTTGTGGTTCAAATTTATTTTATGGATTCCTTGTTAAGTGGCTCCTCCTGTTGTACCCCCCTGTTCTCCCCAAGTTGGTTTACCCCTGGGTTTTGCCCTCCCTCAAAGCTGTCCCTCATGCCATCCCCCGCCCCTTGTTCCAGCTCTTTCCCTCCAGGTCAAGGCAACCCAGGCCTCGATTCCCAAACCTTCTGTGCCACTCTCACCTCGGGCCAATCCCTGTCTGCAACACCCCTTTGGAATTCCCCTACTCCTGGAAGCCCCACTGGCCCATGTGACCCATCCTCTCTCCCCTCCTACCCCCATCGGCCCCAGACCCTTGATGTGATCCCCTCACTCCTCCCCTGAGGATTCCCTGTTGGTTCCCTGTCTGTATCCACCCCCTGACTCGTGTCTGTACAAAACCCCTTGCACAACACAGCCCGGGCCGTTTTGTCCTGCTCCTTTCACCACAAACTCTTCTTTGTGGAACCTCAGGACGCAGAGCCTCCTCCTTTCTCCTCTGCCTGGTCCTGTCGTGGCTTGTGTCTGGCACCGTGGAGCAAATGGCTCTAAAGGTTCTGCCTCTGGTAAATCCCAGTACCGAGGCAGTTCCCCACTCCTCGCGTGGTGCTGGAATTCCCAGAGCTACCCTGGGCTGCGGCAGCCACTTCATGGGAGAAGAACCTTTTCCAAATATCCCACCTGACCCTGCCCTAACACAGCTCCCTCAGGTCCTGGTGCTCAAGAAATCAGCTGGATATGGAAGCAGCTCAGATGACCAGGGTAGCTGGGCTGGGGACACTGGACACTGGTGACTCTGGTGAGGACCCAGGTGAGCAGAGGGTCCCTCACAACCCCAGCTGGACCCTCTGGTACCTAAATTCCAGCCAAATCCCACATCACACACCTCAGCCCTCCAGCCTTCCCTGAGCACAAAATGAAACCCCTGCCATTCCCACCCTCGGGAACAGCCTCCCACACCCCCAGCACTCACAGACGGCTGAGTTCCAGTGGAGACCTCTGAGCTCACCCCACTGTCCCCTTCCTTCCAGCCTCCTCTGTCCCTGAGTCCTCCTGGCCCGGGCAGGTCCTGGCACCCCGCACTGTCCCTCCGTGCCCAGCCACAGCTTTGGGATCCTGCCACCAGCTGCACCTTTCCAGCTGAGAAGTATTCCCGGCCCGGAGGCTGAGGGGCTGGCAGCCCCCTCCCGACCTGCACGGCGGAGGAATGTCAGGCACGTCGTGAAACACAAATCCTGCTTCCCAGAACTGTCAGGCTCCATTAGCGCCGCCGGGGCTGACAATGAGAAGGGCTTTCGATCCCAAACCACCGCTCCGGCAAAGTTTCCTTTGCTAATGAACCACCCACAGGCTGAAACACAACTCCCGGGCCCTGGCTGTGCACACACACATCCCCAGCCCCTCCTCCAGGCACAGCTGCTTGGCTTTTTTGGTGCTGCCTCCTCAACCTGCCTCAGCTCCGAGGCTTTGTTCCATGCCTGGAACACAGAACAAATCCAGAGAGCTAAGGCTGCACGAAGTTAAAATGCTGTTAAACCTTAATACCAACCAGTTCTTGTTTGAAGCAATATTTGGTCAGCAAGCACAGGAAAATGGGCACATAAAGATGCAAAAAGTCATCCCTGAGCTCTCCCAGGCCTCTGAGCCCAAACTCCCCACCCTGAGAAGGGACAGGCACTTCTAAAACAAGGACAGATGGACACGAGGGTCATGTCAGTAGGCAAAGACCACCCAAAGCCCACCAGCAGGGACACGATGACGGGAGGCTGAAGGGAACTTCATGGGGCAGCTGAGGGAAAGGAAAAATCATGACTGAAATCTTGTTTAACCCAGAAATCCCTCCACGTCTCTGAAGAACACCTGCTGGTGCTCCCACTTGCTTTCCTGCCTATCCCAGGCTCCAGCAGCACCATGCTGGATTTTATGGATGCAGAGGCTGTGGGAGGGGACCATAGGGTGACAAAGGCGGGGGGACAGGTGACAAATGCCCTTTAGGGGTGGCTTAGAGCACTGGGAAGCTCATGGGGCAAGAGTCTGAGCAATCCCAGCAAACCCTGTAGTGTACAATCCAAGTGTATAAAGGGAAAAGTGAAACACAGGCTTTCACCAGCAGTTCTGGGGGTGCTGCTGGACATCCTGAACCCCTTTTCCTTCATGTGCTGAGACCCAGGATGCAGTTGAGGTATTGGACAAGGGCCATGCAAACACAAAGAGCTCAGTGTTGCAGGCAGTTGTTACAAGAGATCAAAAAATTTCTCCTCTTCCTTCCCAAGCCCCCAAATGCTTCTCCAGCCCCTCCAAAACCCCACAGAGCAAAGCCTCCCACCCTTCCAAATGGCTGTATTTAACACCCTAAACACTCACATTATGATGATGATCATTTGGTAGATTTTTAGGTCCGGACACCAGATAAAAAAACCATAAAGGAAAAAAAAAAAGAACAAACAACCCAAAAAAGCATAGATACACCAATCAAAGAAGGAAAAACAAGGCCACTAACACTTCATCCACGGCCCAAACATCATAAAATCCTTGGCAACAGCCTTGCAAGGGACTAAAGCCTCTGCACACAGCACAGAGTCACACAGTTGTGTCTGCACTAATACTCTTTGCAGATTCAGGAATCACTAACGCTTGACTCTCATGGGCAGAACACTCCAGGGGTCATTAGGAAAATGCTCCAGACATCTGCAGTTCACTAAAGAAAAATCAGTGGAATTATTCCCGTAGAAAAAGCTACACGGACATGCATTGGGGAGGAAACAAGTACTTAAATTAATCCTTTCCAAATGAACATATGCAATAAAAATGGAATTAACACCTGTGCAGATAAAACACTTCAACTCCCTTACGTAGTGATGTTCGAATTGCATTTTCACTTGGTCCTAATCAGATTCCTGATAGCTCTGAACAGGATTCAGGAACCTTCTGACCTGCAGGAGTTTGGAACATTTAAGGGGGAAAAAGAATTCTTTAATACCCACTTATCAGGACTGTGTGTTCAGAGGGAATTTCAGGGGAGATAAGGAGAGGAAAGGAGACGTGGCCAGGGAGGGAAAGGGGGCTCTGGAAGTGAGAAACAGCAGCTCACAGTTAAACAAACAAGTTTGTTTAATAGCTCTGCAACTGGAGCATTCAAGTGGATATCATTTTATCCTTAAACAAACAAACAAACAAGTTATTTTAACAGCTCTGCAACTTTAGCATTCAAATGAATATCATTTTATCCTGCATAATATCAACATCTAAAAATCAATGCAATAACACAGTTTTTTATAACATTTTTAGGGTCCTGGTCCCTAAACATTCTATATCTGAACAAGGCATATCTGCTATTTGGGTTTTGGTTTTTTGGTAGCAATGTCAGTCAGTGAGTCCTAAGGCTCTTTATTTCTTTTCCCTCTTCTTCACCTTCTTGAAATGCTAAGAATCATCCTCTGGATTTTGTCGTCGTTCCTTAAAATATTTGCTTTTACAGCGCAGATCTTGTCTTGCTGGTCTTTAATCAGCTGGTCCAGTTCAGCCAGCTCAGCCTTTAGTGGTTCCAGAGTGTTGTCTGTGATGCTGGAAGAGACACAAGGAACGTGATGTTGTTGGAAAATTTCAAGCTGCTTCAGGTTATTTAATCCTCCAAGAAAATACATTTCAATACCTGAAAGGCTGCAAAGTATTCCATGGAATCACAGAATCCCAGGATGGTTTGGGTTGGAAAGGACCTTAAAGCCCACCCAGTCCCAGCCCGTGCCATGGGCAGGGACACCTTCCACTATCCCAGGATGCTCCCATGGATTCGTGTTCTGGTGTGAGACAAGTAAGGCCAAAGAAGCTGTTTCAACAGCTGTCATTCATAGCAGCACACGATGAATCCATGGCACAAAGAGCAGGCTGGGATTTAGGAATGCACTCCTGCTCTGGGTTCAATATCTACATTGTTTGTAAGTTTTAAGGGCCCCTAAAATCTGTCTCAGGAGTCAAGCCCAGCTGCCCCTGGCCACACTCACCTCTGCTCCCTCCGCAAAGCCTCCGTGAGCTCCCTGTTCTCCTGGCGCCATGTCAGCAGCTCGTTCCTCATGGCATCCATGTCTTCCTGGATGTAATCCACCATCCTGCCCAGCCTGAACACGTGCTGGCACACAGTCTGAATGGACCCCTGGAACTTCTCGATTTCTTTGGCTACCAAGTCTCTCTCCCTCTTCCTGGATGCTTCTGAGACAATTGGCTTCTCCTAACAGCAGGGACAAACAGGGGAAGCATCAGAATTAGGGAAGACTGTTGCTGCAGGCTGAATGAAGGATGTTTGGATACTGCAAACAGGGAAGGAGCTGGAGAAGTGTTTATGGCAGTTTGAAATGGAAGAGAAGAATTGTGGAATCACAGAATGGTTTGGGTTGGCAGAGACCTTAGAGCTCATCCCATCCCACCCCCTGCCATGGACAGAGACACCTTTCACTATCCCAGGTTGCTCCAAGCCCTGTCCAGCCTGGCTTGGGACACTTCCAGGGATGGGGCAGCCACACCTTTCTGGGCAAGCTCTGAAAGCAGCATCAAGTTGTGCTGCTGTGTGAGAGCTCCAGGGCACAGCCTCCTCTGAGCTCTCTGCATCAGTCCCTTCAAGATGCGTCTCTCCCTCCAGTATCCATATCTGGATTTCCAGCTCCTAATGCTGCTCCTAACAATAGCACTTCAGAGCTAAAACAGCCGTGGTTACTCCCTGCCTTGCACTCCTGTTCATGGCTGTAAAACCATACAGGCTGCAGGTGTGGCCTCTATAAACCCCACTACTCCAAAGGAATTTGGGCTTGTGCTGCTTCCCTCATGTGCAGCCAGCAGAGTCTCCGTGGTGCAGCTCCTGAGGCCTCTCAGCTCACTGCAAGTCAAACTCAGAGTTTGCTTCAGTGGCAAAGCCAGCAGGAGCAAAAGGATGCTGTAAAAAGAGCAGAGTGATGCCACACTGCTGATACACTGGAATAATCTTATTCCAGCAAAGCCATTAAGGAAAAGCCCACTGGGATTTTCTCCCCCAAGAAGAAAAAACAACCTCGTTTTTCTTTCTTTCCAACACTCCTGCAGGTCAAATTCCCAAAGCCAGACACACAGAGCTTGAAGTAGAGTTTATTTAAAGTAATTCTGTTGGTTTATTATATGCCAAACAACTAGAAAGGCCTTTCCTTGCACCCCAGCCAGAGGGCAAGCTAATTCCTAGGCACAATTCCTGCTAAACACAGAGGTGGCAGTGCTGGGACAGGGAACCTGTCCCACTGTCCCCTCCTGCCCTCCTCCCAACTGCCTGGCTTCCTGTGCGAGCTGGGGCTGTTTGCTCAGCTGGTTTTTTGGAGGCTGCAGGGCCTCCTGCCAAGCACACTTCAGCAGCCCTGCGCTGGCTGGAGGACCAGGGACATGGGGAGATGTGTTTGAGGAAAACGCTTCGCCGAAGATCTGAAGGCTGAGCCTCGCTCGGGGCTGCTACCCGCGCTCTGCCACACACACGGCACAGGGAACGCTGCATTTCTGACTTTACTGGGAGCTCCTGTTTGCATGGTTCCGTGAGGAGCTGGGCTGAGGTGACAAACACTGCTGAAGCTGAGCCCTTTGCTGCCCAAGTCACCTCACGAGAGCTGGCGGAGCTGTTAAAAACAACCCCGAGCTCCCTCCTGTCCAGGCCGTGCCCCCCTCGCAGCAGCAGGTGTTCCATTACCCCACACCAGCCACAGCATTCAGGGCTTTTCTGGAACCATCCATGATTCTGCTGTCCTTTAGGATGGAAGAGCTGCAATCTCACAGTGTTTCAAACCCTTCTCTCTCTATCCTGACTCTTTTTCTACTCCTTTTCCTACTCTGCACTCCACCAAAGCCAGAGGGAAGGCTCAATCCACAGCACTGCATTTTCCACGTGGGGCTGGCAAGTGAACTATGCAGACAAGCACCTCCAGTCCATTAGCAGAGTTGTATCAGGTCCAACAGCTTCCCAGGAAGACATCCCATCCCTTGTTTTTCCTCTTCTAAGTGCTCCAAACCCTCACCACTCTCCTCCCCGCCATCCATTATCTGAAGGCTCAGCCAAAAAAACAAGGAATTTATTTCACATCCAGCTCTCTCAGAAGGGAGAAGACTCAGCCAGTCCATTATCTGAGGGTTGGTGTGTGAAAACTTGCTTCATTTCTATTTTCCAAATGCCAAGTTTTGGAATGTTTCCTAAGGCATTCTGCTGGAAAAGCAGGCAGTCCATGGTTTGGATAAGTGCACTCCTCAAGGGATAAAAACTGGCTGATGGCCTGGCCCAGAGAGGGGTGGGGAATGGGGCCATGTCCAGCTGGGACTGGTCACCAGTGGGGTTCCCAAGGGCTCAGTACTGGGCCCAGTCCTGTTTAATATCTTTATCAAGGAGCTGGATGAGGGGATGGAAGTTGCAGACAGAGTTGGTGGGATGTGGATCTGCTGGAGGGCAGGAAGGCTCTGCAGAGGGATCCATNAGGGATTGGAATGAGCTGCCCAGGGTGGTGTGGAGTGCCCATCCCTGGAGGTGTTCTGTAAACACCTGGATGTGGCACTCAGTGCTTTGGGCTAGTGACAAGGTGGGGATCAGTCACAGCTTGGACTGGATGGCCTTGGAGATCTTTTCCAACCCAAATGATTCTGTGATTCTGTTTCTCATCCTTGTCATGCTAGCATGACCTCTCCGATATCTAGACAGACCAAGCAGCCACACTTCCCTCCACAGGGAAGTATAGGATCAAAATAAAAAAATAAAATAGAAATGAAAATCCCAAAATTAAAATTCAGTAAAGAAGCAAACCAGAATTGTATGCTTTAGATACAGAATATATCTATATACAGATCTACACAGGTCTGTAAACACAGGTGCAGCTCACAATTTGAAATATTCCAGGCTAAAATACACAACTGCTTGAAAAGCTCAAGTGAAACAAAAAAAAATTGGAATATTTTTCATGAATCAATTTCTTAAAGTGTATTAGTAAATACTGAAAATTAATTCCAATGTCCCTGTAACTCCAGCATGTTCTTTTGTGCAGCTGAATACTTCAAAAGTGAGATTAGAAGGAGAAAATATTATTCCATCCAAAGTCAGCCATGGAGTTACAGGATTGTCATGGTTGGAGAAGACCTTTAGGATCATCAAGGCCAACTGGCATTGCAAGAACTGAAACATAACACCACTAAAAAAATCTATTAGATACTATTTGAAATAAAAATCTACTAAATACTATTCATACAGGTTCATCAATAGGCTTGTTTAAAAATAAAACCAAAAAAAATTAAAAATTAATAAGTGTCTTTGAAACACATATGACATTGAAGTGGTATAAGAACTCCCAAATTTCAAGAAAAATCCAAGAGAAATTTCCTCCCAAGAAAGATTTCCCAATCAGAAGGCACAGCAGCTCAACCTTGAAAATCACCATCCATTCTCTCTTTGTCTCATTAACACCTGTGCTAATGATCCCAGAATCCCAGAGTGGTTTAGGTGGGAAGGAACCTCAAAGCCCATCCAGTTCCAAGCCACGCCATGGGCAGGGACACCTTCCACTATCCCAGGTTGCTCCAAGCCCATCCAAGCTGGCCTTGGACATTCCAGGGACAGGACAGCCACGATTCAACATCCTGCAGCTCAAGGCTCAGAATTATCACTGTGACACTCTCAAGCTTTGCCAGCTCACGCTGATTTTAAGTAATTAAGGGGAGAGAAATCCATTAGTGCCTGTTCCCAGCTCCACAGTTGCAGCTATGGGTTAAAATCTCTGGAATGATGGCAGATGGTTTCCTGCAGCCAGCGACGTGGGCGGTACGAGCCCCGGGTGCCACCTTTGCTCACTCTGCACAAACACGTAACAGGAGATTTTCAGCCGGGAGAAAAACGCCAGGATCCGAATTGTTCCCGGCTTTTTCATTAGGCCCTACACCTCAACCAACTCCCCTTTCACTGCAGCCCCAGAATCAATAAATTATCCCCATGTAAAAGGCTGGATCACTTCTGTAGGCCCAACATGTTTCCTTTCCTTCGTGTTTTTCATAAGGCACCAAGATAAATGTTTACTTTGGATTCCTGGAAAAAAGGCTGCTTTTCCCATTACCTCAATGTGAGCAGCACACAACGTGGACTCGGGTGCAGCCACCTGAGAAATCTGAAAGCAGGAATTTTCTTTTTTAATCAAGAAGGTGGAAATTATCAACAAGGCTCCAGAAGCCACCAGAATTTCAAGAATCAGCATTTGCTTACTCTTATACACCTTCCCCTTTGTTTCTTTTTTTTAATTAACAGGTTTTTAAATATCAATGAAATTAGTACAAGCATCCATCAAGCATTTCAGTAGTTTCTACAGCCCCTTTTAACACTATTATTATGTCCCACTAGGAAAACAGACCCAAGTAATCACAGTTTTATTAAGCTCCAGCACTTCCCCCCACCTCTTTCTACAGGACAGGGCAGAAATTTCATTTTGGACATGTAACTGGGATATATCCAGTGCAAAACCAACAAGGTGGGGTGCTTTTTTTATTGTATAAAATTATTTTTTGATCATAAAGGGTGTTTTCTTTTCCTGGTTTTTACAGAGTCTGTGTTTTAAGTAGATTGTAACTATCCACCAGGGATCCCCATAAGAAACTCTTTCACAGAACCAGGGGGGAAACAGTAAATGTTAAAGCATTTCAAATGAACAGGATGCTTTTTCTGCTGATGCCAGGTATGGGGTTCAGGCACAGGCCAAGGAGTTGGAGACACAATGTTCTTTATCACTGCACTTCCCAGAGTCAGTCTGACCTGCTCCTGAGCTGGAAAGCTCCACAAGAAAATAAAAGAATGGCTCTTTCAAGAGAGTTTTTTTCAATCTCTTTTTTTTGGAGGGTGGTGGTTTTCCACATTAACTGAAGTTCATACTCAATCCTTCCAAAAAGAGCTGGACTTTTCACCTGTTGATGAACACCCACTCCAGCCCACACATCCACCCTGCTTTCCTGGGGAGAAGTCAGTTCCCAAAATCTCCTATATTTGGGGTAGGATTCAGCACACAAAGCAAAACTGTGGAATCATGGAATGGTCTGACTTGGAAGGGACCTCAAAGCCCATCCCATTCCACCCCTGCCGTGGGCAGGGACACCTCCCACTATCCCAGGCTGCTCCAAGCCCTGTCCAGCCCAGCCTTGGACACTGCCAGGGATCCAGGGGCAGCCACAGCTGCTCTGGGCACCCTGTGCCAGGGCCTGCCCACCCTCCCAGGGAACAATTCCTTCCCAATATCTCACCCATCCCTGCCCTCTGGCAGTGGGAAGCCATTCCCTGTGTCCTGTCCCTCCATCCCTTGTCCCCAGTCCCTCTCCAGCTCTCCTGGAGCCCTTTAGGCCCTGGAAGGGGCTCTGAGGTCCCCTCGGAGCCTTCTCCTCTCCAGGTGAGCCCCCCCAGCTCTCCCAGCCTGGCTCCAGAGCAGAGGGGTTCCAGCCCTGTGAATCCTGAGCCAGAGGAAACAAGCCAGGAGATGATTCCAGCTGAAATTAGTGACAGCAGAGCACATTAATTCACCCACAATGCCACACTGGTGCCAGTTCTGCCCAGCCTTCCCTCTCTCCTCACACTCCCTGTGTCCAGAACCTCTTCCTGCTGGAAGAGCACCCTTTCCTGGTGAAAAAGGACTTGGAATAAACCTGCTCCTTGTATTAAACAACTTCTCTCCCCACAGACTGTGCCCCAGCACCTTGAAAAATGTGACAGGCCCTGTGCTGTGTCCTTTTCACACTGCACCCTCTCCTGGGGGGAACCACAGCTGCCTCACCACTTCTACACATCCTTTGTGTCCACAGATCCACCTGCTGTCTCACTTGGATTTACAGTGCACCCACAGGACAGGAGTTCTGTGGTTTGGGGCACAAAGGAGCCCTGACACCAGGATTATCCCAAGAGTGGCCAGAGCCCTGTTCCTGTGTTCACAGCTTGCAGCACAACTGCTTGGGGGCCACATTTTTGTTCCCTGAGAGCTGGGAGCAGTGTAAGGACCCTGGAGCACACACTCCCTCCATCTGAGCTCCTGTGCTGCTCAGCTGCTGGCTTAAAAATCCTATTTTGGAGGAACTGTGTGCCTGCACCAGAGATTTCCTGCTGAATTAGCATCACATCACCATCAACAGAGATGTGACAGAGGTAAAAACCCTTCCATGGGTAACTCCTCCTCCACTTCCCTGTCAGCATTCCTGAGGACACACCAAGCTGGCAGGATGCTGTGGTGAGAATGATGAGCCTCCTCCAAATACCTAAATGCTGGCATTTCTGACTCCAGCTGCTGAACACAGCACATTCATTGCACGGACTGGAGGGCACACCCAGATGTGCAGTTGATGGATTAATGTAAAAATCAGTGACCTGCAGCTCTTCAAACAAACAGAATCAGCACTGATTAGATCTGTCCTAAGCTCTCAAGTGCATAATGTACCACACTGGTAATTCAAGTTAATATTGCCCAGGTGCTGAGCTATTCAATACCACTTGTTCCTCCCAGAAGCCTCCAAGCTGCTGCTTTTCTGAAGGCCTTTTGGTAGTGCAAAGATGGGAATTCTGTTATCCCACTTGCTTCAGCTATTTAATAACCTGCCTACGTTTTTCCACACATCAAATAAATGAAGTGGAATACAAAATGGAACATCTGTTTCTTTCTCTGGTTGACATTAGAGGCTTAGATTCTAAACAAATACATTTAGGAAGTTTTTTTAGGAATTTGTTAGGCTGAACACAGCTAATCAAGGCAGCAAAAACCTTGTGTATTTCCAGAATGACCCCTTTGTTTGACCTCAAAACTGTGTATATTATTTTAAGTTTCTGCACATGCAAAGCCTAGATGATGAAAGTCCCAGTTTTCTTTCCTTCTCCCTTCTTTTCCTTTATTAAAACTCCTTAAAAAGCAAACGCATGTTTGGGAAACACAGCACAGACAGGGTTTTGGAGGAATGTTTTTAACATAAATAAATGTTCCCCAGGCATCAGCAGCTGGAAGGTGTGAAACATCACTGAGAGGGCACATTTGGATTAAGCATTAATCCACCAACTTCACCTCATTTCTGGTTGATTAATCCCCAATAAATCAGGTGGATCCATTGATCATTTTTTTGCTGAATACTGGAGTTAATAATGTATTAACCAAAAGTTCCAGCACTCAGCCTGCTATTTTTTCCCTCTTCATTTTCCCAACTGGCAGAAGATCAAGGCTCTAAAGACTAATGAATAGAAGCGGGAAAACATTTCATTTCTTTTGGATGTATTGAATAGTTTAATAAAATGAGGGAAGATGAACATTCTAGTGACAGATAGAGGGAAGATGGAATTTCCCAAAGCAAGTTTTCTTTCAAGTATTCCCTGGATTTTTGGATACCTTACTCCAGAAATATGGCAGTACCCTTAATTTTACTCTGTGATGCACAACACAGTTTGGAATACAGTTGCATCCTGATGCAGAAGATACTTCTGGAGAGTTTGATGGAAAACAAATTAAATAGACAGGAATGTTTCCATGCTGGAAATTTGGTTCGGTTTTTTTTGTTTTTTTTTTTTACTTTTACTGTCACAGTAACTCCATTCTCTAAAACAATTTCCCAGGATTCAGCTGTGTCTCTAGCTCTTGTTTTCTGAACTGTCAAGTGCCTGTCACACACTCCAAGCATTTTTAATCATCTTTTCCTTTCAACTCTGCTGTCAGGAAAACTACACTTCTCTCTGGATCACAATTTCAGGAGAACCACACTCCTGTCTGGATCACAGTTTCAGAACTACACTCCTCTCTGGATCATAATTTCAGGAAAATGACACTCCTTTCTGGATCAGGATTTCAGGAAAATCCCACTTCCCTCTGGATCACAATTTGAGGAAAATCACACTCCTCTCTGGATCACAATTCCAGGAAAACCACACTTCTCTGTGGATCACAATTTCAGGAGAACTAGACTCCTCTCTGGATCCCAACCACTTCCACACCATCCTCTGAAAAGCAGGAGCAGCAGAGGAACCTCCTGCAGCAGCAAGCAGCTGCTTGGCCAGGCGATCCCATGGCATTCCAGGAGCTTGGGCAGGTTTCCACGTGATGGACTAGGAAGTCAGCAGGTTTTTTTCCAGAATTAGTTGTCTATTCTCGGCAGTGCTAACGCAGAGCAGGGCTTCAAAAGTGCAACAAAAGCCAAACAAGTGCTGAATGAATGTTTCAGGGGCTGAAAACCAGCGAGGGGACTAAACAGTGATTGTAGAGGGTCACAATTGGCCATTTAAAAATATTTAAGGGGTTAAAAAGGGACTGTTTTAATTTGTTACTCTCAGTAGGAAAAAAAGCCAACCAGAAAATTTAGCACAGACAACAGAGGAAGCTTCCTGAGCTTGAAATCCACGTGATTGTGTAAATCCTCCCCCATTATCCTGTTCCATGCCCAGCGTTGGACAGGACACACCACCAAACAGGGCAGCCCACGGTGAGGGATTGCTGAGAGACAGCATTAATGAATTCCTAATGCTCTTCCCAAACTGAGCTGGGAACTGATGATCCAACAGCACCATCTAGTTATAAACCCGGGAACAGGGACTTGGGCTCAAGTGCCAGCTCAGGAATGAGTTTTGGAGCTGCAGCATGAACAGCAGAATCAACCTGGAACCCTTCTTTGTCTCCAAACAATTCTCTAAAGGCAGAATTTCACTAAGCAGGCAAATCTTCCCATTGGATAAAATCATGCCAAGCAGCCAGAGGTGTTTCAGAGACCACAGACACCACAAGAAGCACATTTCTAACAAATGGATGCAATTCAGCAAGTTGGGCAAAGCTAAAACCACTCCTAACAGATTATGGGCAGCAATCTAAAGGTGTTTTCCTCTTTCTAGAAGGATTCGGTTTCTTCAGTTATAGAATTATCCCAGAGGAATTTGTGCTGGGAGAGACCTTAAAGTCCATCCATTCCACCCCTGCCATGGGCAGGGACACCTTCCACTAGCCCAGGGTGCTCCAAGCCCCAGTGTCCAGCCTGGCCTGGGACACTTCCAGGGATCTGGGATTCTCTGGGCACCCTGTGCCAGGGCCTGCCCACCCTCCCAGGGAGGAATTCCTTCCCAATATCCCACCTAACCCTATCTGGGCTCATCAACCCCAGCCCTTGCAATACATGAAAGGAATTTTCTTCCAGGCCTGGATCTCAGCCAATCCCAAACTCCAGAAAGGAGGATACTCCCCCAAGAGTCAGATCTGCCATCCCAACTTTCTCAACGTGCTGGAAAAGAAAGGAAAGCCAAAAGAGGCAGACAGGAGTCTACTTCAAGAGTCTTCAGGAGTCACCACTGATTTCACAGAGCTCTGTGAACAGCTGATCTCAAACACTACAGACCATTCCTGAAAAGCATACACGTAGGAAAACCCTACAATACTGAATTAAGATTGAAATAAATGTGATTGGAAGATACAAGAGCTCATGGAATGCATTCACCTCCCCAAAACATCACGTACTTGTCTAATTTTATGAGACTTTTATCACTGCTGTGCCTCAGTGCCTCTCCCCGGCACATCAAAATGGATTTAGAAACTTTCCATGGGATCAGAGTCCATCTCAGTGTTCTGCCTGTGCTGCCTCTCATACCAGGAGCTCTGCAAGGCAGACGAAGTCAGAGCTCTCTGTTGCAACAGGAAGATACTCAAATATGGGGGGCTCAAGCTTTTGCTTCTGGTTTGTGATCACTGCTAGATCCTTCCCACACACTTTCTAAGTGATAAAAAACAACAAAAAAACCCTACAAAACCCAGCAAAAACAAAACCTACTCTCCCCTTCTCAACTGTGGAAAATATTACATAAGCAAGACAAGACATGACAGAGAAAAGTTTGATCACAGATGGAATAAAACACATTTAAAGCAAAGAAAAAGGTCACAATTGCAACATCTCATCTCCCAGTTCTTTGAAGGCCATTGCCACCTCACCCTGTCTGTGTTCTGTGATGATTTCTGTGATGCCTCATAATCCTTCTTTGTTTCTAGGATTTTTTTCACCAGTCCACCTGTTGAAAAACCAGGATTTTTCTAAGCATTGATGGACACTTAACAGTTTTAAACATTCAGACAAAAAAATAAAACCCAACTGTTCTGTTTTTTTTTTAATGCAGACAATTTTTAGAACAACATAAAAAGCATTTTATTTTGTATTTTAAACACTGACACATAAGGTATTTGCTATTTGACCTTTTTTCTCCCAAGCTTTTCTAGAACTTGTCTTTAAATGCAACCTCGTATCTCGGAGCTGACAAGCAATACCTGACACTTGAAGAAACGTTAATTTACGAGCTTTATGCAGAATTTTAAATCCTGCTGACACTGAGGATGCATAGAAAACGTGTCCTTACCATAGCTGTAAATCCAGCTGCACAGGAAAACAAGCCTGGGTAAATAAGTTGGTTTTCCTGCCAACGTTGCAAACTCCTTCCCTCAGGAGGGATTTTACTGCTCTGTTCAGCACTTTAAGTGTTCAGCATTTGGTTTAAACCCAGGGGTTGATTCTAGATCTGTATAAATATACATAAAAGCAAACGTACCATGCTTTTGATCCTCAACCAGCTCCACTTCTGGCTCCTACACATGCAGGAAGAGAGCTTTAGTTGCAAAAAGTTGGCATTGCTGTAATATGGAACTATTCAAAAATATTCAGCTGGAGGATATTTCAACAAGTCAGGGAATCATGGAATGGTTTGGGTGGGAAGGGACCTTAAAGCTCATCCCATTCCACCCCCTGCCATGGGCAGGGACACCTTCCACTAGCCCAGGGTGCTCCAAGCCCCAGTGTCCAACCTGGCCTTGGGCACTGCCAGGGATCCAGGGGCAGCCACAGCTTCTCTGGGAATTCCAGTCCAGCCCCTACCTGCCCTCCCAGCTGGGAATTCCTTCCCAGTATCCCATCCATCCCTGCCCTCTGGCAGTGGGAAGCCATTCCCTGTGTCCTGTCCCTCCCTGCCTTGTCCCCAGTCCCTCTCCAGCTCTTCTGGAGCCCCTTTAGGCCCTGGAAGGGGCTCTGAGCTCTCCCAGGAGCCTTCTCCTCTTCAGGCTGGACATTCCAAACAAAATAGGGAAAAAGGTTCCACCAGCTGCAGCAGGAACAGACCTTTGGCATCTCTGGCAGGGGCGCTGCTGCCTCCACCAGGAACTGCTCGTCCTCCTCATCAGAAACCTGCTGCTCCCTGAGCACAGTCGGGGCCGTTTTAGCACTGCCGCCCCTGTCAGGGACACAAGGAAGAGGGGAATGAACAGAAATACTGAGATCTATCCAGAATAAACTAAACTCAACTAAAAGCCATCAAAAGATCCCAGAATCCCAGAATCACTGAGGCTGGAAAAGCTCTTCAAGTCCAACCTGTGAGCAATCCCCACCCAGAGCACTGAGTGCCACATGCAGGCCTTCCTTGGACACTCCAGGGATGGGAACTCC
>VXBC01008826.1:32728-42745 GCA_013399945.1 Ploceus nigricollis | reverse complement strand
GGACACTCCAGGGATGGGAACTCCACATGTCCCCACCATGAGGTGACCATCTCAAACTGGTGATGCCAGAGGAGCTGGGAAGGGTGTGCTCCAAGGAACATCCCTCCTCTGCATCTTCCCCATCCCTCACCTTTCTGGGATTAAGAGCTCGGTGCTCTCCTGATGTTTCAGTCGCGGAGGTGCCGGCCTCGCGCTGCCAGGACGGGGAATCCGTCTGGAAGAACAGCGGGAATGGGGAAAAATCATGTTCACAAGTGACACAGCAACACAAGCCTTTGCTGAGCAAAAAAAAAAAAAAAAAAAAAAAAAAAAAAAAAAAATTCTAANCATTCTAATTGAAATGCAAGTTCACCTTATCCATAACACCATCCTTATGGAATGCAAAGAGGAAATGCAATGTTCTCCTCAAGAATTTTAGTAACGTTCCATGGGAGCAGTTTATGGATTGAGAAGGGAAGAAAGGATGGAAACACACCTTTGGGCAGGCCGAGGTGGAACATCAGGAGGTGCTTCCCCATTTTCAGGCTTGTCAGGAGCTGTGTTCTCTGCTTCTCTTTCTATTAAACAAAACAACATAAAACTGGGGCTTAGCTGGGCTAGGAAAACCTCAGGTTTTTATGACAGTATTTGGAATCTTAGCACTGCACTGAAAAAAACCAGTTCAATTTCTTCATTTTTGTAAGTTTCTTAATATTGTGAAATTCCCCCCTCTGTGAAAATTACATCATCTCACTCAATGCTTTTGCTTCCCTTAACCTCTTATCTTCCCCTGCTGGGATTCTTGGTTGAGGTGGTGGCTACTCCTTGAGTAAAGTCTACTCAAAGCATCTAAACTCAGCCCAATTATGTTCAGAAATTCTATAATACATCACAAAAAGGGCAAAAAGCATTAGAGAAGGGATTAATTTATTAAAAATAACTTTTTTCTGTTAAATGTTTTCAACTATGTTTGATGCTGCTCTTTTGTCACTGGAATGTTACTGAGTCTCTGGCAAATTAATCTGTAAATAACAAACAGACTGATTTTTCAGAAAAGTTCTATTTATTCTGCAATCTGATCAAGTTAGGCATGAAGCACACAACAGGAATTATATCCAGAACCTGGGAACTACTCCCAGGGCCAGGAAAATTGGGATACAGAGCCTCATTGCTCTGCAACAAAATGTAACTGAAGCAGACAGAAATAATGCTCTAGAAGATCCAGGAAAATCAGTTTACTTCAGCTAATAAACAATGTTTTATAATCCTGGGCTCATGGAATGGCTTGGATTTGGATCTTAAAGGTCCTGAACCTAAAAAATGAGGGGTTTACAGTGCCTTGGTGGATAATGCTGAAAAACAAGATCAGCCAATAAAATAAAGGTTGAGCTCGATGTTAAAGGTTGGACTTGATGATTTCGGAGATCTTTTCCAACCTTCACTATTCTTCTGATCCTGAATATTTGGTAAGGGGCTCAGCAGGGGATCCAGTCCAAATCCAGAATGAACCTGGGGGTGCTCCTCTTACACCCATCCCAATTATAACAGAATTTATTTTCCACCCCAGATGCATTCCAAAGGACAAGACAGCTCCAAGAGATGAAAGGGAATTCGCATGGAAGTTCTCCCAGCTGGGGAAGGTCACACAAATGTCTTGGCCATCCAACCATATTTCATTAGGCTGCCACAGCCACGAGGCCCTGGAGGCCAAAGGTGAGCTGGGAACACCTCCCACAGCCATGGGATCCATCCTCCCAACCAGCTCAAGCATCTGCAGCTGGAGAGACAAAAATGCAGCTTTTTGCTGCAATTTCAGCTCCTCCTCCTGCACTTTGCTTCCATGGCTACATGTGTGTTGTAGCTGGATACACATCCATGTCTTAGGAGCTCTATCCAGCTTGGGGGGGGAAATGGAGGAGTAAGAAAGAATGCAGGGATGGAATTTTCCTCTGGAATCCTGTAAAATGCAAACACTGAGACTCCCAAAGAGTTGCACAAAAAGGCAACGTGCAAAGATTCCCTTCTTACAGAGAACAAGTCACCAAGGGATTCAGGTGCAGCATTTGCCTCTTGGAAAACAGAAGAATAGGAAAAAAGAAAATAAAAGCAATTGCTTTATCAGGAGATGGACATTTTTCACGGCAGAAAAACAATCAGATGTGATTAAAACACACAGCAGCACTTGGATAAAGTGCAAATGACCCTCCTTACATCATTTAGCTGCATGGATTTGACCCAAACACTCCAGCTGGGCTTTCCATGGCAGTCACACTTTTAACTTTCCCTACCCATTTGTTTTTCTGCAAGGCCTGGTTCATTTTTCTCTTGCAGCTCAGCAGCACCATCCTCTGAAATCCCATCTGCCACACTCCTCGTGTCCACAGCTCCTGTAACAAACCAGTTTATAGTCAAATGAAACCCAAGAGCCAATAAAAATTCAAAATAAAAAGCCATGCTAAATACCTGCTAGCACTTCTTTAAGGGCGACCCTAAGTTAATAAACCCTCTTCAGTCAATAAATCACATTCAAGGTGCACAAAGACTTTTTAAATGAGTGCTGACTGAACTCCTGAAAGATGAAATATTCAGTATAAACCTCTGTAATTTATGTGCCCACAGAGAAGAGGCATTCCCTCCTGCTGTACATTGATTTATTTCCAATTAATATAAGATAAAATAGAATGCTCTGATCATCATCACTGGTGTGCAACATGCATCAGCACAGCTCCAGAAAGTTTTCCTACCCGCTGGATTATTCACCTATGGCAAGCCCACTGTGTCAGAAAAGAAAGAGGGGTCATGCCCCAAAATATTCCTGGCTCTGATAAACTTAAAATTTGAGTGCTGCATCAGAGAAAGAGGAGTATTTTAAAATACTCATCCTAAAGTCATTCCCTGTATTAAACTTATCAGGAAAACTGGATTCCAGTTTTAAAGGGACAATCCCATAAATGGGGTCTGTCAGGGCCTTGCAGTTTAGTGCCATATAAAACAAATACTAAAATTTTGGGACTAAAAGAAGTTATAGGATCAGCTAAGGATCACTAAGTAGTAAAATAAGGCTGCAGTTTTAATGGAATGCAGACAGGGGTTTTTCAGCTGCCAAATTACTCAGACTTCACAGCTCAGGAGATGTGACATAAAAATTTCAATTTTCTAGCACCAACTTGAATGAGGCTCCTAAATTAACACACATTCAGATCCCAAGTGCCAGGATTTTTCCACTGTATTTAAGGTGCCCAAACAGGGCTATTCATTATCCTGAAAGCAGGACTGATATAACTCCAGTATTTTGCCTCAGACACATGGAAACCTAAAACAGAAATCCAAAAAAATGTGGGAGCTTGGGAAGACATCCAGCAACACATGATCTCTTTATATAAATTAATAATAATGAAATTGGAAAATTAAGTGCATGAAGATTTTCATTAGTCTAAACAGCACCAATTTTTAAAACCAGAACTGGCTGTTTTTAACAGGCATCAATTCACAGGTGTCACTGAATCTTCTGAACAGAGACATTAAAGTGATTTATGTACAGTGACTTCTTCTTAGGATTAAAATACCAGGGGCACAAAGCACTGAAAGGAAATTAGGATCAATCATTGAAATAAGAGGACGGGGAAAGGCACTGAAATACAGACAGAAATTGCAGTTCCACTGCTGCTGTCTGAGCTCTGGGTACAAGCCACTTTTATTCCTTATCCAGGAGTTTCTCCAGGCTCTTCCTCTTGTTTTCCTACAAAAAGGGATGGCAGTGCTAAGCTAAGATTATTTTCCTCCTGATGTGCAATATTTGGGATATTCTGAAGATGATTCACTATCCAGTCAGTGTTAAATACAATATTTAAAGGTCAAACTACCAAAGTTGGTGACATAATTGCAAGGAAGCACCTCCACAGATAAATAATTTATTTGGAAAGCCTGCACCAACTGTCTATTAAACCAAATTAAAACCATTTCAACCTTCACTTTGCTCTGCTGTAAACATTTAACAAATGTTAAATGTCCGAAATAGTTGCAGACAAGTCCAAAAGCTCGTTTAGAGAGTAATTACACAGAAATTACCAAAAGCAGGCTGAATTTCTGTCTACAACTGTGCACGGGGAACGAGAGCAAACTGAACTGAATCTCACTTCCTATATCCCAAATCCAGGCAGCAAAATTGCCTCTTGGATTCACAAATGCAGGCTAGAAGTACAAACCAAACCCTGACAATAACAGGGATATTTAAGTATCTCTGCTATTCCTACTCAATAACCCTCCAGCATACTTGACAAAAATAACAATATCCTCCCTGTGGTTACCTTCTCCTCCAGGCTTGGAGCGATGTCTTGATGCTGAAGGCTGTTTTGATATCCTTGCAGGAGTTTCATTCTGGAAAAAAAACAAAACAAAACAATAAAAGACCCGAAATTTATATAACAGTAGATCTAAATAGTATATCATTATATCTAAAATTTACTTCCTTGTGTTGATTTTCTAAGTATTATACAGAGCAAACACTGACCTAAGAATTGATCCACACATTTATGTTGAGTTTATTTCCCTCACAGCCTGTGGATATTTTTTCCTGGATAAATGCCAGCCATTTCCTTTCACATGAAGGTATTGGATGAAAAAACAACTTCCAAATGGGAACTGAGAGTATCCCACCTTGTGGAATAAAAAGGTTATAAAAAGGAGGACGATTCCTACAATCACCTCTGTGTTTCAGCTGCATCAGATACACAGCTCCTCTTCAACCTGCTGCAAAATCTTTTAGACTTCATTCCAAAAGAGAAGCAAGGATTTAAAAAATTGTTGCTACCAGGCTTGCACAGTCCATTACTTAAATGGCAACTTCCCTGGATAAAAATCCTGCCTAATATCCCAAATCCTGAAATATGTTTAGCACCTTCTGGGATCTCCTTCCTTATGTGCTGGTTTTTTTGCAGTTTTCATCCAAGATTTTTTGTCAGCCCTGCTGATCATCATTGAGGTTGGAAAAGACCTCCAATGTCCATATTGATAACCTGCAAATCACAAATTCTGCCATTTTTATGCCATCAAAGAATGGTTTGAGTAAAGCTCATCCCCTTCCACCCCCTGTCCTGGGCAGGGAAATCTTCCACCAGAAGGAAATGTTTTTCCTCTTTACAAATTCTGGCACGTTCTAAGGAAAACCAGACAGAATTCCAGTCTTGAAGTGGTTCATCTTAATTTCAATTCTCCATAATAACATCCACAAGGCCAACACTACAGAAGGAGGGAAAAGAAAGCTCTTACCCCATCAGGAGCACATCTGGCACACTGCAGCCCCAGCAGCTCTCTGGGTGAGGTCATTATTAGCACAGGTGGGGAGGGAGCTGCCAATAGGTGCTGAGGCTGCTGCAGGAGGGGATTTGGTCATTTATTTATGTGGCTACAAACAGAATTTTTGTGGAGCCACATGTGCAGCCTGGCAGCAGGTGCAGGGTGAAAGCTGACGTCTACTCACTATGGCAGCACACAAAAACAGAAAGCCCACAATATTTATGACTGGGGGGCTTTCCAAAGGGAGATAAAAGAGGTTATTCCCCTTCAAGACTTTGAAAAGCAGCCACCGGAGCCATTAAAGGGAAATATTGCACTTCATCTCACACCATCCTGGAAAAACACATTACAGCAGAATCCTTGATGGATGCATGCACGCTTCCCAGTCCTGAGTAATTATGTTTCCACGTGGAGAGGATCCAGAGCCTTCTGCAAACCATCCAGGCTGCTGCTCTGTCCTCATTATTAACCTCTAAAGAGGCCAAATTTCACTTCAAGACAGAATGAAATGTTTGCTGGTGTTTCAGAGCTCATTATAAAATAAGCCACTGTGATTCCCCCCTCTAATTCATCAGCTGTACTGATGGTTCTCTAATAATAAATAAGAATTAAGTCTGTGAACAGCAATTCCATTCCATCAACCCTCCACAGTACTTTTCTTCTAATTAAATCCACAGTGCCAGGAGGTATCTTTCCATCTCTACAACAGAAAGTGTGCAGGTATAATTTTATATAAGTAAAACCACATACAAGGAAAGATCTTCACTTGCTAAGGCCAGTTTGAGTGCAGTGCTGATAAGACTTATTAGGAAAATATCAATTAATTCTCTTTTCCTCACCTAAAGTCTTGCAAGATGATGTTCTATTGGCATTAGATCCTGCAAATTAAAACTTCTCAAACACAAAGAGATGAGGAAAATCTCTGTTTTTAAAGCAGTTTAAATGAGGGATTTCTGATGTAGTAACACCAAGAGAGAGGGACATTCCCAGCTCCAGAACAGAAATATTTTAGCCACGTCCTGCAGATTTCCATGAAGTGATTCTCTCTGCTGTCCTTTTTTTAATTCCACAGTTTCATTACATAACCTAACTAAGTTCCAAGAGGAACAGAAGTTCATTAGGCAGGACTTAGAGGCTGCTTTAAGTGACCACTTCCAGAGCAATGGAGTTTGCAGGGCAAATTCAAACCTATTCTGCAAGTGGCCAGAAATGACAGGATATTACAGAAAGCTTTAGCCAAGAGCTCCAGCTGCCATGGGAAGCATGGAAGAGACTTTTCCAAGGTGTTTAGCCTCAGGGGGAAATGATTTACCTGGTCTGCGGCCACTTCCAGCACCAGATGCTCTGTGACCTCCCCCACCTCTTGTCAAGTCTAAATAATAATGATCTTCATTATTTAGAAGGTCCAAAAGGCCATTTTAAATCTGATTTTTCCCTGAGATGGACTGAGAGTGAACAGAACATGACTCCACCCTGATCCCAAACTGCGGGATGCAAGAGCCAGCCTTGAGGCAGCTTCTGATTGTCATGTGGTAGCCAAATGTCTCTTAATTCCTACTTATCCCTGCTTTCTTCTATCTCCAGAAAATTATGGATATCCATGTGATGACTACTGCACACTGGGTAACACAAAGAGTTTCTTTAGCAACAGAAAAATTACATTTAAATGACAAAAAAAGTCAGCCTTAAGTAGATTTGAAAGCTGGCATCAATAATTAGCAGCAAGAAAAACTGAGATTTGCATGAATAGAGAAAATCTCATTAAGCAAAGTCAGGGACTAAACCTGAAGTGACAGCTTTGTAGAATAGTAAAATACTAAATGTAAATACTAAAACAAAACCTCTAAATTGATCTGTTCTCTAAAGTAAATGCAGTAAGAAGGTAAAGAGGTTAATCCTGAGGGGGGGGAAAAAACAGTGGCTGACTTGATGAGTACTGCCTCAAACTGTTTCACTTCTATTATAGTGAATAGATATATTCTGTAACTATCTATAGAAAAAAATACATATAAAAAGCTAAAGAGAGATGCTGAAGATTTATTAATTCTGCAGCAGAGACCACAAAATACGATTCATAATCCTTCACATGCACAGAAAGTTGTTTGCTTTCTTTTGAATACATTTGTTTTCCTGCCATGTGACTCAAGTGGAGCCACAGTGGTTAAGCTGGGGTAAATCCCTGGAAATAAAGGCTGGGAAACTCCTAAGAGGACCAGAAGATCAACCCCAGTCCATGAGATGCAATTTCCAATGATTTCCTGCTGGAATTTCCTCTAAATCACTTTGTGCAGCTATCTCAGCTCCCAAAACTCACTGGGCAAGTTTTCATGTCATCTCTCCCTTCCACAGCTTTAAAATGATGACATTTGCCATGCTCTGCTCTCAAGTTTGTGTTTTCATCATCTCAGAAACGAGCAGCCTCCGCTGTTATGCAAGCAGGCAGAAGCACGAATGTCATTTGGACTTCAGGTAATAATTCCAAAGCCTTGGAATCCCTCCCAAAAGCACTTAGGAGGGGAAATGAAACTTTACTGCCCCGCTGCATTATTGTGCTGCCCAAGAGCACGATGAGAGTTTGGGTTGAGGCTCAGAATTTCCATTAGAGACCCAATTTGCAGGAAGTTTGACTTGGCCATGAATATTTGCTGGAGGCTAAAAAAAAAAAAAACTCTTTTATAAGCTCTCCCTCCCAATGCCAATAACTTAAAGAGTTTGGATGGACTGGAGTCAAGGAAGAGCCATAAATTTGTCATCTCATGGGGGAGACACGATAATGACAGTGGGCCCAGAGACTCCTGCTAGAGTTGGGATCCTGCCTGGTTTTTCCTCAGCCTGTGCTGCTTTAGGTTCATTTACTGAAGTCTTCCTCTTTAAACATTTGGCCACGTGGCCCCATAACTTCCCAAATTGCCTCAGGTCATCAGGAAGCAGCAGATGGAGGCACAACGGTGACACAAGCAGCAGCTCCTGTGCAGAGGCACTGAGCTGCTCTTCCAGCTGCAAACTATGGATCCTGAAACAACACTGGACTAATTTTCTTTCCAAAACAGTTACTTCTGCTAAAATTCAAAAGCAAATACAAAAACCCTATCAGCTTTCCAGGAAAGATTCTGAGGAATAAAGAAAACTCGTGGCAGGGGGTTGGAAGAGATGAGCTCTAAGGTTCCTCTCAACCCAAACCAGTCTGTGATCCTAAGAATTGTCCAAAATATGAATACAAAGAAATAAAAACTGCAAAATTAAATGAATTGAGTAGATTTTTTTTTTTGGTCCAAGCTCAGAGAAATTTTTAATAAATAAACAACCAAAAAACCCAGGGAAACATCTATTTCATGTATTTCCCAGCCCTAAAACTTGCAATTTACCCACTTTTCAACCCTACATTGTTTTCAAGCAGATTCCCAAATCAAAATGCAACACTTTGGTTATTCCTACCTCCTCCACTACTAACCTCAGTGTCTAGCTGGCACCTGCTGTCTTTAGTTGGCCTCTGTGGTTTTCTATGCATGGATTCTTCAGAATCTGAGGGCTGGAAAGAAATGAACTGGTTTAGGTTCAAGAGAAGCATTCTGGTGCCCATCAATCCTGAATTTCTACCAACAGAATAGAAAGGCAGAATAGGAAATATTATGGGGAAGTGGAAATAGCAGAGTAACAAAAGGCAATGAAGAAGTGGCTCTCAGGGCAGTTTAGGGCCTATAATCTTTAGAATATCCAGGAATCCTAGATGGTTTGGGTTGGAAGAGACCTTAAAGACCATTCAGTTCCAACTCTGAGAAGGTCCTCCAGCACCTGAAGGGAGCCAGCAAGAAAGATGGAGAGGGACTTGGATAAGGGCCTGGAGTGACAGGACACAGGGAATGGCTTCCCACTGCCAAAGGGCAGGGATGGATGGGATATTGGGAAGGAATTCCCAGCTGGGAAGGTGGGCAGGCCCTGGCACAGGGTGCCCAGAGAAGCTGTGGCTGCCCCTGGATCTCTGGCAGTGCCCAAGGCTGGTTGGACATTTGGGCTTGGAGCAGCCTGGGACAGTGGAAGGTGTCCCTGCCCACGGCAGGGGTTTGGAACAAGGTCCCTTCCTGCTGAATAAGCAGGAATACAAACATGGAAGACCAATGGAGGAAACACAATCCCAACCACAGAGTGGGGTAAAGTTCTTCCCCAAAATAACATTTCAATTACCCTTTTCTCTGCTTTCTCCTTTCCATGTTCCCTGAGATGTTCCCCATCTTCTTCTCTGTCCCGATCTCTTCTTCTCTCTCTGTCTTTCTCTCCTTCTCTGTCCCTGGCCTTATCTTTGTCTCTTCCTTTCAGTCTGTCCTTTTCTCTTCCTCCTTCATGTCTTTTCTCTCTTTCCTGTCCTTTATCATGCCTGAGGTCATCTCCTCGCTCTGGGTCTCCTTTTCCTTTGGTTTTTTCTGTTTCTCTTCCTTGCTTGGTCATTCTGCTTTTGCCTCTTTCCCTCTCTTGTTTTTCTCCTTCCTTTGAGGTGTCTCTTTCAGGTTCTTTGTGCCTCTCTTCATTATTCTTCTGTTTTTCCCTCTCCTTTTCTCTTTCTCTGCTCTCTTTCAAATCTCCTTTGGGTTTTCTGTCTCTGCTGGAGCTTCTGTCTTTAATTTCAGTGTCTCTTCTGCCCTAAAAAGAAAGCAAACACTAAAAATTAATTCCAGCACATGGTGACTCAATCACACAGTGGCTCCACAAACACAAAAATGCTAAAAATACCCCAAACAAATAAATCTG
>VXBC01008826.1:0-27792 GCA_013399945.1 Ploceus nigricollis | reverse complement strand
CAAACAAACCAAAAAACAATCCTAAAAATAATTAATTTCCCAGAAAGTGGCTTAGTAGTCTCGAGAAGCCAATTGCTGATTTCAGTCAAAACCTGTTGCTCAAAATAACCAGTCCAAACAACTCATTAAAATTGGGATTAAAAAAAAATGTCCAAGGCTTCTTATAAGTCATGGGCATCGAAGTGGGTTTAATTTGTGTCCTGATGGAGGAACCTTCCCTGCCATCCTCGGTGCTTTCTCACAGGGATTGAAACATGGGACAAAACAAAGCTGCTCCTGCACTGAGGGCCCTGAGCCAGGACCAAGCCAGGAGCCTCAGGAAAAGACAACAGCCACAAGGAACGGGGAAACCTCCCCCAGAGATGGGAATGTTGGTACAGGAACACTGGAAAATTAAATCTAATTAATACCCATGTCAGAAACCAGTTTGTGCTATTCCCAACCAGTAAGACATCCACAGACAACCCTACTAGGCAGATAAAAATGACATTTTATTTTGTGAAGAACACTTGAAAAATAAAGATGAAAGCTCTTCCAGGCTTTGCAAATAACCATCAGAACCCACAGAGTCAAAGACTCCGTTTTCAAAAGGTGTTTCCTCTCCCCAGCCCCGTTTTCCATGAACTCCCTCATGGTGGAATGGCCCACAAGAGTTTCAAGGAAGAAAAAAAAAATAAGTATTTTGAGCCAACATTAGAAATAATCCAAGACTGGTTCAGTGCAGGTGCTGCTACATTACACTTGAACAAAGGCACAAAATTCCCACTTGGAATTTGCATTTCAATTTCTCCAAACCTGGTGTTCTCAGGGAGAGACCAGAGTTATTCAAGAGGGGAAGGCTGAGCTCAGTCCAGCTCTCCAGCAGGAACTAGAGGAACTGAAGTGACAGGAAATAAATCCAATGGGCTGGAACCATGTGGGAACACAAACCTTTGGAATCAGCACCTCTGATCCCTGCTGTAAACCCAGGCTCCCAAGAACACCTGATATGGAAAGAAGGCAACACAAATTAAGATGGGAAAACATCCACTGCCCTCCCCTGGGGCAGAAAATGTATCCATGAAACTGGGATTCCAGGATCCAAGTGAGTGAGGACATTAAACAGCCCCTTCTGCAGAGCATCAGCCCCAAAAAGCACAGGAGCACCCGCTGAATTCTAAAGATATGCAGAGAAATAAAAAATAATTGTGTGTTTCATGGTGCTTTTCACTTCTATTTTTTTTGCTGCTAGCAGAGTGTCAGTTTTTATCTTTATGCTGTCTGAAATACCAGAGTAGTGTTAACCTATAAAAGGTACACGAAAAACCTCACGTTAGCCAAAATTTGAGGAATCTGCTGACCTGGCAGCTCCCACTACACACAGCAAATAGGTCAAATATTTACTGCAGGCCCCAAAAGCAAACTTGTGTTTTGTCCTGTCATTATCACAGACTTAATTCAGGATAATCAGGCTCACTTTGGAGTTAATACTTCAGAGCCTTTGACCTGGAGCCCAGCTCAGTGAGCTGCTCAAAGTCAGCTCAGGACACCAAGAGAAACAGGTTCTCCAATGTAACAGAGTATCAGAACAGCTGGAAAGATGAGAAATGAGGGAAATTCCTCTGAAGAGGAGCACTGAAAATAAATGCCTTTTTCCTGAGTACAGTAAAACCCACTGAAGATCAAACATTAGATCTGTCCATTTTTTCCAACCGTTTTGCCTGTTAATGAAGTTCAGGGACAACAAAAATGCCCCAGAAATTGCAAAGTGAAGTTTATGGGCAACAAAACAAGCCCCAGAAACTTCAAAATCTAAGATTACGTCCCTGTTGTTCCATATCACAAAATGTCTCCAGGTTTTACATCTTGACAGATCCTGGACTTGTTCTTTTTGAGCCAATTTCCTACACTTTGCTCAGAGATTTCCACATTGCCTTCATTCTTAGGGCTGACTCCAGCTTCTACAGACTTAGGTTTAGAGATAAAGAGAGAAAAGCAAGTTCTGGTATCAGCAGCAACTTCAGTGATCAGAGATGGGAAAGAATTCTAAAAAGAGATGATTATGACTGCATTAAATCTCAGTAGTGATGGTGCAGGAGGTCAGATCTGACCCAACAAAGCATTTTGGGTGGCTAAAAAAGAGTCACTGAGGGGTTATACAATATAGTAATCCTTTTCCTCCTCCATAAAGTGCATTTACTCAGCCTGAGAGTAAGTACCACACTGAGAAAGGGACCTTAAAGCACTTCCCCAAGAGAGAGCAGAAGAAAATCAAGAGTTATCCTGAATCCTACAACCAGTTTGTGCCTCAGGGATCCTTGAAGACACTTTGGGAAAGCCTCTCTTGCTGCTGGAGCTGAGGCCCTACAGGCCAGGTTAGCACAGGGTGGTGTGGGCAGAGCAGCTCCTGGTGCTATCTGAAAACACCCACGTTGATGGAAAGAGCCACTTCTGGTTTGCGGGGCTTCGTGGGGAGCTTCTCCTCAGGGAAAAGGGGATCCTGGACACGCTCCTGGCGGCTGGAAAACAGAAATAACCTGGTTAATGCTCACTGCTGGGCCTCAGCAGGGTGAGCCTGGCCTGAACTCTGAGTTCCAGCAAGCTGTGAAAACAGCCTGTGCAAGGCCAAGCCAGCCAAGGGCTCATTTTCATCTCCACAGTGTGTTCCAGGAGGGAAAGCCATGAGGCTCAGTGGAGGAACACTGAGAGCCAGAAGCTTGAATTTCCAAGTGCTCCCTGCAGGATTACTGGAATTGTGTGCTCTGACAGTACCCAGCTACCACTGGCCTCCAAAATTATCCAATTAGGCTGAATCATGGAATGGTTTGGATTTCAAGGGACCTTATGGACCACCCAGTGCCACCCCCTGCCATGGGCAGGGACACCTTCCACTATCTCAGTTGCTCCAAACCCCATCCAACCTGGCCGTCGTGGACACTTCCAAGGATGAGGCAGCCACAGCTGCTCTGAAAAGCAGCAAGCACTTTGCATATTTCTAAAGAAAAATGGAACTAAATGCTCACTACCTTTTCCTCTTTTCTAGAGCCAGCTGCCTTTGCTTCTCTTTCCCAATGTCATCCCTGATGGTGCTGAAGTCCTTGGTGTCATCAAGGAGAAGGTTCTGTTATGAAAAAAGGATTGGAGAGATCAAAGTCAGAAGGTCAAACTATTTCCCAGCTGCTCCTCAACTGACACAAATTTCCAGATTGTTTCTTTTGTCTAGTTTTGCACTGATTAATTATAAGTTCATTAGAATTGCAGTGGTTTGAGTTGGAAGGGATATTGAAGATCACCCAGTACCACCCCTGCCATGGGCAGGGACACCTTCCACTATCCCAGGTTGCTCCAAGCCCTGTCCAACCTGGCCAGGAACACTTCCAGGGATGGATTTCTTCCAATAGGCTAAAAGAGCAGGACAGGATATCCCATTTTTCTCCTACTGCTCTAAAACCCAGCCAGAATGTTCTTTCCTTCTAACTAAGCCTGACTGCTAGCTCAGAGCTCAATGCTGGGTAATTCCTTTTCACACCATAAAATAGAACTGTCATAGTTCAGTAATCCATAATATGTAACAGGTTTGTGTCTATAATGTGATTTTGAAAGGGCACTTCCTTGGATTTTATTCAGAATTTGAAAAAAAACAAGTTAAAAAATGAGGGCAAGAAAAAAGATCCAGGAGAAAAAGGAAAAGCAGCAGCAGCAAGAAATTTCCTATCAACACAATGCAGTGTCCAAACCCACATCCCAGTACTCCCAGAAATGCAGCAGGATGAGAGAAAACCAGGAAGAAATGAAGATACTAAAAAGGGAACATTGCCTGAACCTGATGCTTGTGCAACAACTAAATCCAAGGAAATTTACCTTCACTCCAATGATGTCTCCATCCTTCAGGTGGTAAGGTGCTGACTGCAAACTTGCCTGCTTTTTCCTCCTTTTCCTCTTGGAGATTTGCTGTGTCTGAACAAAACCAAAGCAGAAGAGCTTGGAATTCTCCTTAAATTCAATCCCTAAGGAACTGCAGCCCAAACCAACATGTGCTCCTCTCCAACAACTGTTGGATTCTGTCACTCCAGATCTTACCCAGCTAGATATTGGCAGCCACTCAAATCTCTCAGGGAAGTATTTGGCTATTTCAATTTTATCTACAGGGAGACAATAGTGAGAAGCCACTCTCTGCCTCAGAGCCCAGGTCGTGCATTCCTTGGAGATATCCCACACCAAATCCCAGGAGCTGGAGTAGTCCCTCTCTCCTGGTATTCCCATCTGGACTCGCAGCAGCAGCTCGTGGGGGCTGGCAGCAGGATGAGAGAATGGAAATTCTTGTGAGCCATGCTTTCAGAATTCCCAGCTTTCCCCGCCTCCCTGCCCTCCCTCACTTCGTTTGTGGAAAACAATAAACAACTTCCAAGGTTTTCCCATATCCTGAGAGCCCTGAAGTCAAAAGCTGCTCAGTGAAGCTTCCCTCAAATGCAGAGCTGTAAGAAACAAGAGAAATAAAGATCTTGAGCTCTTACCCCAAGTTCTCTTCTTCTTGCAAGGGTTCTATGCAGATTTCCACTCTGGCACCCAGCCTGTAGTCACTGAAAACAGAACAGAGATTGTCTACATGGCTCTGGAGCCAGGCTAGGAGAGCTGGGGGTGCTCACCTGGAGAAGAGAAGGCTCCAAGGAGACCTCAGAGCCCCTTCCAGGGCCTAAAGGGGCTCCAGGAGAGCTGGAGAGGGATTTGGGACAAGGGATGGAGGGACAGGACAAGGGGGAATGGCTTCCCACTGTCAGAGGGCAGGGTTAGATGGGATATTGGGAAAAATTCCTCCCTGTGAGGGTGCTGATGCCCTGGCACAGGGTGCCCAGAGCAGCTGTGGCTGCCCCTGGATCCCTGGAAGTGTCCAAGGCCAGGTTGGAGGGGTTTGGAGCAGCCTGGGATGGTAGAAAGTGTCCCTGCCCATGGCAGGGGGGGGACTGCTCATCTTTAAGATCCTTTCCAACCCAGACTGAGCTGATGAACCTCCCACAGTCCATCCCAGATCCAGCCTGTTGCACATTCCCCAGGAAACCCACCTGAGTCTCCTTTTGTTGTCCCGTAGGAGCTTCCCGGGGCGTTTGCTGTCCACTGTCCAAGCTCTGAGGAACGAGGGCAGGGGCACAACCTGCTCCTGGCAGCACGGTAAGGTCAGAACCTGAAAAACAGAAATACTTTGTCAAAAATTTTGGCAGCCAGTCTCCCTGGAAAAACAGAAAACCACTGGATTAACTCTCAAAAAAGAGGGCAAGGTATTGAGATTTATTCCAAACCAGCTGTTGCTTGTGGCTATGAGCAAAATACTCACTTCTCAACCTCAAAGGGAGTTGCATTTCCTTCCCTCTCAACAATTCTCAACTCAATGTCCATTTCCAAAGTACCCAATTCCTTTTTTTAACCAAAATTTGAACAACTGGGAGGGAATGAGGCTGTTGCAATCATTGCCCCAGTCTCTGGCCAAGTGCTGAGCTCCTCTAAGCCCTTCCCAAGGACACAACACTTCCCATGCTCAGCCAGTTCTCCACAGCAGTAGCCTGGCAGAGCCCAAAACTGAAGTCATACCCAGAAAATAAGTGTTGGTATGGAGCAAAAACAGGTGACAGATCCTTCCCCATGCAGTTCAAGTAGAACAATCACTGCTTAAACCACACAGAGCCTTTTGGTAGGACTGGGTTATACATTTTTATGAGTCTGGGGTGGGTTTTGGGTTTAGTTTTTTCTTTTGGGGTGTTTTGCTTGGTTTGGTTTTTAGTGTTATTAACACCATACAAAGGTATTTTAGTTTCTGGCCAAACAAAATGAGCCAGACCTTCCTGGGTGACAAAACTGTGCACCCCAAAGCAATTCTTCATTCATTACATTCCACATACAGAAATTAAAAGAGAAGATGCAGAAAACGAATACAGGAACAATGTGGAAATGGCAAAGTGGCTTTTTAGGAGGTGCTTGTTATGTGTGTGCTTCCCATGGAGAGATTTTACACTGAAATAAAGACAAAAGCTGCCAGGCAGAGCTTCAGTTGATGTGCAACGAGGCTCCCTCAGGCCAGGACACGTGACAGGGAGGATGGGGACAGCAGGGACACTAAGGAAGTGTCTGAGCTACATGCTCCAGCTGCCTCTTGGTACTTACCAGTGACCATGGCATAAACACCATGGCACAACAGACTGGAGACAGGGGAAAAGGAAATAAAGAGCTGTTAATAGAGCTCGAGTCATCACAGCGCTGCTGCACAGTCCAACACAGGAGAACATCTAACCTGCATCTTCAGATCTTCCAGAGAGGCCTCTCCTGCTATCTCTATCCTGCCAGCATAGCAGAGATCCAGACCTGGGTGGGTGGGTTCTGGTGGAGCTTTGAAGAGGGAGGAGGAAGAAACAAATAACAGAAGAGTCAATGTGATTTGTATAGTCCTGAGAGATAACAGTCACTTCATGGTCACATTTCACTTAAAGGAGGAGTCTGGAGTCCACTTAGAATATCCAGGAATCCCAGACTGGTTTGAGTTGGAAGGGACCTTAAAGGTCACCTCATTCCAACCCCCTGCCATGGCCATGTCCAGCACACAAAATATATCCTGATAATTCCGAACAGCTCCTATACAGATCCTATACTGCAAATTTCAGAACTAGGAGCAGTTATTGCCATTGATAAATAGTGTTAGTTATTGGTTAAACCTACTGTGAGCAAAGCTAAATTGCTCTTACTTCCAGTAGCTCCACTACTGGAATCAACAGGGGAAAAAGTGAAACTCAGAAAAGGTTTGAGGCAGAAGGAGAAAAATGCAAAGAAAACTTCTGCGAGGGGGAGGGGGGGGTCCTGCCCTGCAGCACAACTCAGCACCAGAGGAATATTACTTTTAATAAAAAATGAAAAATTAATTTGTTCCCCATTTTCTAATTCTCTTATTTTCACTTCATTTTCTTCTCCCTTCTCAACCCTCACTTGATTTTGCTGCCCTGGCTGGTTTTGGATTTGACCTTCAGGAGAGCAAACACAGTTGAAACACTGCATTTAAGGTCTTTGATACCATGCAAGCTTTACCCATCCTTCCTTTTACAGCTTCCCAAAAAGCAACACAGCCTGAAGGGAATTCATTGTGCCTTGAGGAGTCTGGCATTTGAAGCCAATCACATCTGTGCTCATGAAGGAGATGCTTTACACTGCTGTCACTGCCTTCAGTACAGAGACTGACAAATAAAGAGCCCCAGCTACAAAATTTAGAGGTGTTTTGAGCCAATCCATCTGAGGAACATCCCTACAACAGGATTATCCAGCATTTATGTCCAAAACTGCATCTGTCCCCTTAGAGGTCCTTTCACCATAACCTTGATGCAGCTCATGCAGCCCTTCCTAGGTTTCAGAAGGGTTTTAAGGCTTTGGATTAAAATTTGGGTTTGACTTAAAGAGCAACCACAGATGATTCCTTTCAAAGCCTGGCCAAGCTCACCTGCTGCAGCAGACACCTGCAAAGCCTCCATCTTCCAGGTGATCCCATTCACCTGGTCTTGTGCATTCTCTCCATGTTTCTTATGGCTTGAAGGCTTCAGCCACCAGATGGGGATTTTCAGGAAACTCTGGAACAGAAAATACCAGGTGGCTCCTCAAGTGTTGTGTGCAGACAAGGTGAAATTTCACCTTTAGCACAGGAAGAGAGAAAAGATTTGTTTAAACTAAGCTTTTGGAACAGGCTGCCCAGGGTGGAGTCACCACTCCTGGAAGTGTCCAAAGAATCTGTGGATGTGGCAGCTGGGGATGTGATTTAGTGGGGAACACAGTGATGGTGCAAAAATAATGATGCTACAATTCTGAGAGACAACCTGTTCAGGGCCAGGTTGGACAGGGCTTGGAGCAACCTGGGATAGTGGAAGGTGTCCCTGCCATGGCAGGGGGGCACTGGATGGGCTTTAAGGTCCCTCCCAACCCAAACCACTGTGGGATTCCAAGTCTCCAGACACTGCCCACTCTCACTTTACCTTTTCTGGAAGCTTTCCTTCAGTTATAACCAAAGTGTCTCCTCTGCAAACGTTGAGCTCCTTCAGGGTGGCATTCTGCAGGAAGAGAAAGCACAGGATCCCTGTCAGGCCACAGCTGCCTTTCTCCCCAGGGAGCAAAGAACTGATGGATTAAAACAGGCTCCTCTTACTTCCTGACTTAATGCTTCCCCTGCTTCATAGCACCAGTCAAGCCTTCTCAAATGCCAGTTGTCACCTACCAAAACCAAAAAAGATACACACAGAAAACTAATCAGTCAAAAACACCAGTGCGGGAAAATATTACAAAACTCTTAAGAAGTGTCAAAGGTCCTTTTTATTTTGTTTTTTTATTTGCTTTTTAAACACAGTTCTGGCTAAATGAATTACCACTTTCATCTTCCCCAGACCTTTTGCTGTATGAAAATAATCTTTTATTTGCACAGATCTCCCTTCCTCACCTATCTAATTATTTTCCCTGGTTTCAGAGGAGAGAAGGAATTCTCATGTGTCAAATTATCATTTGAATCTATGAGAAGCTCTTTAAAATAAAAACAATATTATAAAAACTTTGTGTTTAGAATTCTTTCCCCTCCTCCCATTACAATGACACAGATCATTGAAAAAACTTACAAGGTTTAGGGTACAAAAACCTGTCTTAAAAATATTAAATATTCCTTAAAAAATGTAAATAACACAGCTAACCTGATAATCCTGATTTCTCCAGCATTAAATTGAGACACTGAAAGAAGAAATACAGGATGAGAGTTGTGTCAATGCTGAGGCTAGGAAATAAATTTTTCAGCAAACCTATGTTAGAATTTTCTGACATAAAGAATGACTGATTGCTGGTCAATTCTTAAAACAATATAATTAGATAGACAAGATGTATTTGGGCTATATATTAAACCCTTCATGGATGAGATGGTTTTCAGGCAAAAAATTCACCACATCAGCTGAGCCAGCTTTCCCAAGCTGGTAAAAAATTAAACATGTGCTGTCAGTTTGTTCCTTTACTTGAACAAATTCTGCCCCAGAGTTTGCAGATGCACCTTTAAAAGAAAAAAAATCAAAGCTGCAAATTCAACACTGGACTGGTAGCACCAGAGCTGCCTTCACTCTGTGCATGGCTCTTCCCAACTCCTCTGCCTCCAGGTCTGAGCAAGGAATGTTGTCCAGGAGCCTGGGAGCAGAGCTGTGGGAGCAGCCAGCCTTACCTCTCTGACAGAGGCAGTCTCCTCCACAACTATCTCCATCTCAGGGCTGCAGCTTTGGTCACTCCCAACCATGAAGTACAGGAAGAGCTGAAAATCCAAAAGCAAACTATCAGAATAAATATGGAAGTGTAAGAACAATTCCTGTGGCAAGAATGTCATCAAAAAGCAAAGATAATTGAGTTATGGCCATCAGCAGACCCTCATTAGCCACCCCTGGTCTCTAGAAATGCACAACTACTCCTCTCCTAGCACATCAAGGCCAGGTTGGACAGGGCTTGGAGCATCCTGAGATAGTGGAAGGTGTCCCTGCCCATGGCAGGGCGTGGAACTGGATGAGTTTTAAGGTCCCTTCCAACCCAAACCATTCTGGGATCCTGGGATATTTACAACTTGCACATTCCAAAAGCAATATCCCCCCCACTTTTTTCCTTTATTCTCTTTAGGAAAGTCCCTGCACCAGGCTCCTCCCATCCCACGCTGCTGTACCTCAGTGGAAGTTGGAGCTTTCCCATGGCACAGCCCGAGCAAGCTTCCCATCTTCAGTTCTGCTTCCTTGACTGTGTAATCCTCAGGCACTCCAGGGAGGACAAATAAAAACATCAATTTTATCATCCTCAGAGCAAGCTAAAACCCTTCAGTGCTCTCTGGAGAGCTTGCTCAGCCCTGACAGCAGATCTGTGGCTGCCCTATGAGGAGAACAAAGGCATGGAGATCTCCCAGAGTCCATCAGGGGCACAGGTAGATTACGGATGTAAGCAATAAAACCAAGCTGAACATTTCAGTTTAACCCCTGTCTTTGTATTGGTACTGTTAATTAACTTTAAAATTGAAAAAAAAAAAAAAAAAAAAAACCCCACACAACTGGTTCAGTTAAGCCTGGAATCAGTGGAGTTACATGTGGGTGACTTCTCCCAGGAAAGGACAAACAGAGGCTCAAAATTTCCCCAGTGAGTTTCTTAGAGAACAGTGCTTCAATAAATCAATTTACCTGGAGACAGAAGTTTCCCATTGCCACTAACAGGTCTAAGACAGCTCTCGTTTGCTGCAGCAAAAAGGGCAGGAAAGAGAGAGGTATTAAGTCATTCAAATAGGAATAAAACAGGAATTTGGCTCAGAATTTCAGACAAGTAACACCTTTAAGATTAATTACAACAGGTTTATCTTAGAGGTCTCCCTCTGTGACATCAAAAATATAACTGGAGAGAGACTTCTCAAGACTCCATCAAGAGTCTCAGCTTTTGTTCTTTCACTCAAAGGAAAATTCTACCACTAAACCCACTCAAAAGCCAGTAAACTGTAACATTAGCAGACTGATAAAGCAGCTGAACACTTACCCAGCTCCTCCTGCAGCTGAAGCTCCTGGATTGCTTTCATTTTGATATCTGACATCACCTGAAAGACAGGGACATTAAAAGGGATATGAACACCTCCAGCCTGGAATGCCACCAACACCCCTGCTTGTTCAAGTGCCAGTGCACAAAGATTATCCTTCCCCTCTCTTTTAGCTCTTGTTACTGACACTTCCATTTACAGGATGGTCCAAAGAGAAAAGTGTTTGACACTGAAACACTGCACTGGCTTAAGCTGCCTGCAAATACCCCAGGGATTATAACTCTGAGCTCAACACTAATTTCAGCAGGGAAAAGCTTCATCCCTGAGGCTACATCAAATGAGCTGGGCCAAGTGGAGTGGCCAAGCTGTGCAGGAAAGCAGAGCCCTTACTGTTTCAATAGTGGCAGTGATTTTAACATGTTTCTCCTCCTCTTCCACCCCACAGAAGTTTTTCACTTGGAGCCAGCTGATGTCATAGGTGAAGGCAGTCAAATTCCCACTTGCCACGTTGACAAAGCTGTGGGAATCAGCAGTGCAAAGACAGTCAGAGACAGGAGAACTAAACACTGGCAGGGCTACATCACTCACCAGCACAGCTCCCAAATAAACCGATGGTGCCAAAGTTGTTCATAGTGATGGCATCTCACAGAGCAGAGGCCTCAGGGAGCACAGAGTGCAATGAGACCACAAATTTGCCCCTGGCAACTTTGGATTCACTGAACATGAGTTGTTCCCACCAGGTTCTTCCCCCTTTACAAGTGTAAATCAAAGGTTGTGACTGGTGCTGCATTTTGAGGGCAAGAAAAATCTAACAGCTGATAAATAACTGGTCTCCAAAACTTAAGATAAAAGTACTTGTATTTGTAAGCTTAAAGTGATAATTAGTTACAAGAATATATGCTGTTAATACAATTTGAACTAAAAGGTTTTGCCAAAATTGCTTTCTTTGTTTAATTACAATCATAATCACAAACGTTACCTCTGGTCATGGCTGTCTAAGATCAGCACAGAGCACCCGTCCCTGAGTCCAACACTTCGGACTGTTTCCTTCATGTCTTCCTCATGGAAAACTTCCCAGTTCTTGGCTTCTGTGTCTGCTCCTGAGCCGTTTTTGAGGATGATGCCCCCAGCTGGAGCCAAGGCAGAGTGCAGCTGCCCCAGGCTGGTGCTGCAGGAGAACACGTGCTGGGCCTCGCTGAAGTGCTGCCCCTTGCTGCCCTCGTTGTGCTCAGCCAAGCGAAGCACGTTGAGCACCACAGGCTCGTGCTCAGGGCCCGTCAGCACCTTTGTGCCTCCAACCTGAGGGAAAGCAGGAAGGAATGCCAGCTTTGTGGGGGGCTGATCCAGAAAATACAGGAGAGACTGGGCAGGGAGACAATTGAGACCAAAGTGGACACTCTCCCCTCACAAACAAACTCCCTTGGACCAAATTCGAACTGAACAAATAATCTGAGTAACCCACAGGTGCTGGGAAGAGAAAGAAAAATGTTATCCAAAGAAGCTGGGGCTGTCCCTGGATCCCTGGAAGTGTCCAAGGCCAGGCTAAACAGGGCTTGAAGCAGCCTGGGATGGTGAAAGGTGTCCCTGTCCATGGCAGAGGGTGGAATGAGATCCTTAAGTCCCTTCCCAAACCATTCCATGGTAAGCAGCTGGGAAACAAGTGGACACAAGGCAAATCTAGAACACAGGAATTTAGCCCCTCAGGACATTAAAGAATTACCCAAAGGTGACTGAACATTGTGACTTTACATTTTAAAAGCTTGATCTTCCTGATGTTCAACCTAAATTCAACCTAAACTCCTTGCTGAAGAAAATTTAATGACACAAAAGCTGCAATAGAAAAAACTATACCAAAAATAAAACCAAGACAAAACTGACTCTGTTTCTACATGTTTGTGTGGTTTTGTTTAGTTTGGAGTATTTTTTTTTGAGAAAGCCAATATAAAATGGATATTTTATAACAAAAATAATTTAAAAGTAACATTTTATTCCACTAGAGAGACAGAACAAAATGCTGTGCTTCACAACCACTTCCAGGTTAAGCAGAAGCCTTAATATTAAAAGGAAGATGGAAAACTACAAAAGCAGCACGAGATTTCCAGGAGACCTTGCACAGTCTTATCTCTTCAGAGCTGACAAGGAAGGAAGTGCTTGGTTCCTTTACCTCTTTCCCATTCCAGACAAAGATGTCTGCTCCATCAGCCAGCCCAATGCCATCCAGGGTCAGCTCATCTCCTAAAAAATAGGAGCAAATCATCAAGTTCTTGTACCCCACAAAACACACAAACAGGGTCAGCAAGTTTTTTAAAGTCACTACACTTAAAGAACTGTACAAGCGCGGGGAGGAATATTTAGAGCAGCTCTGAGTGTCTCTCTATTTTGATGTCAACACCATGGAGAGTTGGGTTATGTCCTGGTTCAACAGTGATTTTCTGAAGCTGACCACAGAGAACATAACATTTAAAAGTTATTGAATAAGTTGTTAAAGACTGACACTTAGAACTGCCTAACAAAGCAAAGCTGGAGACAAAAATGACAATTTGAAAAACTGATGTACCCTTAATAAATTAATGAACTCTTTATATGAGCATTTCCCTCTACAAAATTCCTACTTCAGCTGAAGTCTAACCTACATTTTCCTTTGATGTCACCCTGGCTCCTCTCTTCTATCCTCTCCTCCACCTATTAGGCCAATCCTATGAAAGCAAATATCCACAAGCAAATCAAGGGCAAGACACAGACTGATATGTTCTTGTCAGTAAATATGCTTATTGTGCTTAAAATCTGCATTTCACAACAAAGATTTCACAGCCAAGTCTCAAAATCATTCATTCCACTAATAAGAGTGAAATAAATACTTTAAATCATTAAACCTGAGTTTGAGCTGGAAGAGTGTTCAGTAATACACATCGCCAGGATGGTTTATAGATTAAATCTTTGATGGCTGCAGGAATTAAAAACAGCAATAGCATGGAAGCCTGGCATGCTGTGCTCTTACCATCAAGCACCTGGTACAGGTGTAATCCTGCTGGTAAAGGCTTGGCCACGCTGAGAACCATGTCACCTTCCCAAGACTCCAACATCTAGTAGGGAAAAATAACCAGAAAAATTATCACTGTAAAATAACAGTGAGCAGTAACTCACAGCACTGACAATAATTACAATCTGCTGAAAGCTGCCACAGCCTGGCTCCCAAGCTCACTTGGTGACACTTAACTGGTGACTCCTTGAAAAGACAACTTGTGACAACTCTGTCACAAAATGAAGTATTAAGAATAAGCCTGGAGGTCTGCAGTGTCAATCCATGGCCATGCAAATGATGCCCAAATGTCATTAATTAGCTCATGTGAACTTTGAAGTCTCCATAGTTAAAATTCCAGCAATTTCATGGCTTCAAGAACAGACCTCACACCACTCTTTCCTCCCATGTAAACTCATATTAAATCTTTAGCCTCCTAAACTCCATTTACTGTTGAAAATTTCTCCTTGACACAAAGACTGCAGCATAAATATATTTGTAAAGGTTGCAGTGGCTCAAGTAAAAATGAAGTTTGAGTTGATTTGATAGAGCAGGTACCTGGAACACTGCTTGCCGAAGGTCTCCCAGTGTCTTCCTTCTGTCAATAGTCAAATCCACCACACTCTCTTTCCAAGAAAGTGAAGGATGCAAAGCCCCATTGTGGAATTTATAGCAGGAGCTCAGGTGGAGATGTAAATCAATGCCATTGTTTGCTGAATCACATTCAGCCCTTTGGGAGAACAACACAAAGTGGTGAATTTAACACCAAACAGATGTTTCTGTGCAGCTGCCCTGGAACTGATCCCCCCAGAGCTAAATTCCCTGTCACATCCCCTCCTCCTTTATACCTGTCCCTAGTTGTAGGAGCAAACCTTTAAAAAACATAAAGGAGTGGAATTCATTCACAAACAGAATCCCAGGATGGTTTGGGTGGGGAGGGACTTAAAGCTCATCCAGTCCTACCCCCTGCCATGGGCAGGGACACCTGCCCCTACGCCAGGCTGCTCCAAGCCCCATCCAAGTGGCCTTGGACAACTCTAGGGATGGGGTAGCCACAGACTTGTGTGAAACATCCCATAAACTGTCACTCTTGTGTCTGTATTTTGATATCTCAACTGTGATTCAGGTGTACTAGCACCTGTATCCCTCAACACAAGGGCAAGTTTTGTCCAACCTGAATACCACAAGCTCTTCACTTTTCTGGCAGAGAATATCATTTATCTGCAAATTCACTGTAAACCAAGTCCTTCCCCCTTCTCCCAGTAGAGAATTCCCTCTATAAACACAATTAAGATGCTACATTCCACTCTCTTTCCAGAACTGCAGTGATTTTCACCAGAAAATGGTACCATTTGAAACTGTATGTTTCCCTCGAAATTCTGTAGGCTGCCTGCTAACAGGGAAGGCAGGGAACCAGCAGAATAGGATATAGAAATTATATTCTTCAATTAACCTCTGACATTGAACCATTTCAGTTCTGGCTCTGCTCAAGGAATTTCTATCCTTTTGAATCCCTTGGGAGTCCTGCAGATAAGAGCTGTTTGAGTACAGTGACACCAATATACCTCTTTTTTTGCAGCTCTGTATTAGCAGCATTCATTTCATTCAGCAGGTGCTCAGGAATTTGGTACCTTGGATTTCCACGTGCTGCAACAAAAAAATATAGGCTTAAAATGTGGTTTGGAAAACAAGAAAAGTTATCAAGAGGAGACATTATAGTACAATAATCACTGAAAACTCAACTGCATGATGATATAAAGAACAAACAAATGCTTTTACTCCTTCCAATCAACCTTTCTTTAAGGGAGATTAACACATAAATGCCATTAGCAACAACTTGTACTTGATGTTCTGCGATTATTTGTGGAGCATGCTAAAAAAAAAAATTAGTCAGCTACAGCCAGTCAACAGGTCACCACCTCCTTGTATCTTCATTTAACTCTTTTTTCAAACGATCACTATAAGGAAAACTGGGGAAAATAAAGCTTGGAAAGGACAAAAAAGCACTCCAGAAAAAATGTCAAAGCAGGAAGCCTCCCCAGAATCTCCAGATGAGCTTTGTGTACCTTCAGGGGGCCTCTTCAGCTGAGCTTTTCTGTAGAACAGCATGTAGGCACTCTCTTTACCCTGGAATTGCTTCTCAATATCCTTCTCCTTGATGGGCTGGACTTTGGAATCATTCAGATCAAACCAGTGGCACCCAGCAGAAGCAGCCCTTGGCCTTGGGGGGTTTTTCTCAGAGTTCCACGGGACATCATTCTTCTGGGAAGGGCTCTGGAGGTTTTGTCCATGAGAATCCAGCTTGAACAGGAGCTTGTGTGTTTCCTTCAGGCTGACCTTATTTCCATCAGGACTCAGCTGGAATATGTGAGGATGATTCTGCAAATACTGAAAGGGAAGCAAGGACAGGATGAAGAACATGCCAAGTTTTAAATGCAGCACTCTGCATTAAGCTGCTCCACCTGGTTGTCCTCAAAATGAAACACAAACCCCATTAATTCAAACCAAATTTTATAGTGCTTCCTCATGTATTTTCTCAGTTTGCCTCTGTAAAAGCCTCACATCTACACGTCATACCTACATTTAAATATTTCTTGTGGAAACTGCAAGTAGCTCCCTTCAAAAAACAAGCAAACATCAGTGTTCCACCTATCTACAACACAAATGCTGAAGTATTTTCCTTAAGACATCATAAAATACAGCAACCATTTGGAAAATTGTTTTACTGGGAAAAAAAATACACAAAGTCTCAGACAGACAATTCCTTGGGCATCTTATGTTCCCCAGCCTGCTAATTCACATTACAAACCTCTCCTTGCACACGCTAATCCAACGGTCCATATTCCCAATTATCATCCTCCTGATCATTCAATAATAATATAAATGATTATAAAAGCTATCTAAAGCCAAAACTAGCAAACCTGTCATTACCTTTCGTAATGCTCCATATTGTTTTCTGTATTTCTTATTCCAGGACACACCCTTCTTCTCCAGTAATTTCTGCCCTAACTGATCCACGGGAATTTGTTTCGCTTCTTCCTGCGGAGAAATGAAAAACTAAGGTAACAAAGGCTACAAAAACCAAGGGGTCAACACAAACAAGCCGATTTGGAAGTGTTTTAATCATTCCTGGTTTTCAATAAGCTGCTGTAGCATCATCTGGAGCTGTGTCAGAGGGGGCTTAGGTTGGATATCAGAGAAAGGTTCTTCCCCCAGAGGGTGCTGGGCACTGGCCAGGCTCCCCAGGGAATGGGCACATTCCCAAGGCTGCGAGAGCCCAAGGAGCTCCAGGACAATGCTCTCAGGGATGAACAAGCTGGGATTTGTGGGGTGTCTGTGCAGGGCCAGGAGTTGGATCAATGCCCCTTGTGGGTCCCTTCCAGCTCTGGATATTCTCATTCCTTTTGCAACAACTCTGGTGAGCAGCTTTAGGTATACTCCAAAAGGACCTCTGTCTGTATGAAGAGCCACTGTTACTGTTAAAGCCAAGTTTTAAACGCTTCACACCAAGCTCAGAAGAGCTCTGGGCCCTTAAGCCTGCCCACTCTCACAAACACCAACCCCCTGCAGGTTCCCTAGCTGCAAAGCCAAAGCAATGAACTCCTTACATACCATACCTCTGATAAAATCCCTTTTAAGACTGCCAGTGGATTTTCTGTTTCTTTGGCATTCTCAGTGTCCCTTAAAGCCTTCTCTTCAATCAGCCCATCCTCTTCTTCCTGGGTAAGAAAGACACTCACAAATATTGTGGTTTCACACACAGAGGACTGGATTATTCTGTGCTGACGTCAGCATGCACAATTTAGGAGTGTGAAGGACATTCTGTTAAACTGCCCTTCTCAATGAGGCAAGGCACACAAAGCCTCATTAAAATATTAATTAAGTCTGGATGCACATTCATCCACTAGCTCTTACTACTTTTCTGAGAAGTACAACCTCTAAAGCAAGGAAGGAAAGCCTTTAAGACTTACTTGGAGTTGCCAGTTTCCTAATTCATCCACATCTCTGATATAAACATGATAGTGTCCTCCATAGCAGCCACCTTTGTGTATAATAACAGAGAAGAGCTCATACATGTACTCTGAATCATCCATTTCAGTCTTTAAAAAGAAAAACAATAATTGTAACAACAACTGAGGTCAGTCTCTCACACAAGGACAGCTTTATACCTTTAGCATCACTTCAGAGATTTCTCAGTGTGTGTTTGCACATGCAGAAATGGCCTTTGAGGGCTGGGGACACGAGAAAGGACTGGCACAAGCCATGGAGCAAGGCACAGGCTGACAAATCATAAAATCCCAGAATGGTTTGGGCTGGAGGGACCTTAAAATTCATCTGAGGTCCTGCCAGGGGAAGGGACAACCTTCCACTAGCCCAGGTGGCTCCAGGTCCTGTCCAAGCTGGCCTTGGAGACTTCCAGGGATGGGGCAGTCACAGCTTCCCTAGGCAATCCGTGTTATTAAACAAGCAGGATTCTGAACCATACTGGAAACTCAAAATATTTTCAATTTCAATGTTTGTTCACAATGAAGCTTATTTTGTTTAAAAGAGGAGAGAGAAAAGAAGCAACACTTAGAAACTCTAAAACTGGGGAGGGGGAAAAAGGCTTCCTCAAGTTCTAACACTGAGAAATTTCCAAGCTTGCATTGCAACACTTCAAGAAGAAAAATGTCTGTTCCATAAGAGTGCCTCTGTTGTGTTGTTTAAGAATCAAAATTTGTCATCAAGCCATGGCACAGCTCAGTTTATATTTATGAAAGCATATTTATGAACATATTTATGAATGCAAACAGAGATTCCTGAGAAAAATGGAATAACTATATGCACCTAAAGCACATACAGCTCAATTTATGCATGATGCTATCAGAGAATAACCACACAAAAATAAATTTCAATTTCCATTTCCAGATAATTATTTTCCTGTCAAGGAAAGCTTAGATAACTTTTGGGTAATTATTTTACCCTTACCCCACATAGCTACAAGGTAGCTCAGTTCAAAAAGTGGAGGAGGACACCACAAAGTTACTCAAATACGTGACAAAATGCAAAATAAAAGATAATCTTGAGCTGAGGGTTCTCTGCTGAGTATACAGAAACTTTTAACAAAGGTTAACAGTGCCCACCTGCTCACAGAAAGGCCTCAGGTTGATCTGGATGGGGAATGTGTAGCAGCTTGTTTCCTTGTACCTCTCACACTTCTCAAAGTCAAAGTTGAACCTCAGGAGGGAAATGGTGAGGAAGGGAGGCAGCTTGCGTAGTTTAGCAGACTGGAAAGGGATTTAAAAAACATTTTAAACACAGACTCAGAACAAAACTGTGCTTCCACCTTGTGCTGTGGTCAAATCCTTTTCCACCAAAGCTTTGTCACCACCAGAGACAAGATCAGTGCCCTCATTTTTGAAACGTCTTCACTAATTCTCAATTTCCCTTCCAACTACACAACCTAAAAGTGACCCAGATCTTCTCCCCTTGTTGAGCCCCACATCCTCCTTGATTGGTGACCATCAGTCCAACACCTGATCCTGCCACAGCAAATAAAGGACACTGGTGAAATTCCAGTCAGTAATGGCATTTCCATAGCCCATGGGCTTATACAGGCAGTCACAGAACAACCAGGAGCTAAAGTCTCCCTCATTTCTACAGGGAAGCACACTCCAGGCAGGAAAGCCAGGATAATCCATTTTAATGATTCCAGATTAATCCAGATCCAACCACTTGATGGGTGAGCCCATCAAGAACCCTCATGAGAAGTAAAACCAACCATCTTGTACCACCTGTGACAGCAGGTGTGGGTTCCATGGCCACATCTCTGAGCCTTTCCAATGTCTCCATCCTCCTCTCCACTGGCAGAGCCATAACAGGAACACACATTAAGAAATCCCCTGAATTAGGAATTCCATTTGCATCCACAGCCTGGCAACCCCCAGCTCTGTGATTTCCTACCAAAATTCAGAGTTCCCACTCTCCTCCTGCATGGATGAGCACTTGTGAGAGGCAGACAACTTACCCTGTACTGCCTTGAACCCAGCCCAGGTAAACCCCAGCCTGCCTTTGCAACAAGACATGTGAGGCACTGCTGAGAGTTCCTGAACTCCCAAGTCACTGATTAACTTGGCCTGACCTCAGCTTCCCTTTGAACTACTCCATCCACATCCAGAGAGCTGCAGAGTTTGGATTTCACCCATCCTGCAGGAGGCCAAGGAGCTCTGCTGCTGTGACAAGGGCAGAGGGCAAAAACAGCCTGAGTCTGCTTCCCTCCATAAAAACAGAGCAACAGATCCCATTCCCTGCACTGAGCAACAGCTGCCCATTGTTCGTCTCTCTCATTTGTGTTCTCCAGAAGTGAGTTTCCATGATTTCTCTCATTGTACATTTTTATTTTATGCTCTAACTTATCTTTTAGCCAATCCTCCAGAATGCCCAGAGCAAGGTGCAGCAGAGGTGTTGAATGAGTCAATACTCTCCAAATTATATCACATTCCGTGTTAGGGACAAAAAACTGCAACAACATTTGGGAAATGAGCCACAGGAGCTTTTCTTGACATCCCTGCTGAAGTTTCATAGAATCCCAGGATGGTTTGGGCTGGAAAGGACCTTAAAGCCCATCCAGTGCCACCCCCTGCCATGGGCAGAGACACCTTCCACTATCCCAGGGTGCTCCAAACCCAGCCTTGGACAAATCCAGGGATCCAGGGGCAGGCACAGCTTCTCTGGGCACCCTGTGCCAGGGCCTCCCCACCCTCACAGGGAAGAATTTTTTCCTAACACCCCATCTAACCCTACATCATCCCACCCCAAGGTGTTACCTTTGAAGCTTCAACCAGTTTATCACAGGCTCCACATCGATACAAGTTGTCATTCTCAAAGTATTCTTCCTCCACGTACATGTTCCACAGGGCCTCCTCCAAGCCAGCCACACCTTTCACTGCCACTGTGAGGTCTAAGAAATCTTCCTGTGCAGAAAGAACAACAATAAACGAGGTTCTGAGGCGTGTAAGTAAGTTTGTGGTGATTAGAAAGATACCCCTCCTATTCATCACAGTGATGGGCAAAAAAACCTCAAATACTCACAGAAATTAATTTTTTAAAACTGGGGTTTTTTAAATTACAGAGAGTATAAAAGACTGTCAAGGTATGTTTCGCTGTTACCTCACTGCACTCTGTGCTAACTACATCTACTAAAGGCAGGGCTTTTGAACTCAGAAGATGAAAAACATTTGGGTTTTTTACCTCTTATTTAGAAAATGTAGCCAAAGACCTAAAGTCCAACATTCACTACCTGGATTCAACAAGACACTCAACAAGGATGACATTATTTTTGGACTTTAAAAACAAGAACATTTAAAGTCAATAGCCTGAAGAGAAGCCCCCAGTGGAAGATCCCTAGCTCTACCTGTCTCTCACTGACGTTCTTGCACTCCTTACAGACAATCTGGTTGACAACAATGCCGTGGTACAGGCGGTTGATGAGGTCGTGGCCTGATGTCCCCACCAGGGAAGTCTCCAGAGCACTGAAAAGGATCCTGTTCAATTCCTGCACATCGTGCTGCCTCATCTCCTGCAGGAGGGAAACAAACAGGAAGGAATGAAACATTGCTGTGCTTGGCTTGTGGCTTAAAAATAACATACCAAGCACCCCAGAGTCTCAATGACTACTCATACATTTACTCCTTGAGTAGTAAAGTACTACATCTATTATTGTTAATTTGGTTATGCTACAACCCATCTAAGACACTTTCACTTGGGTAGAATCATAGAATTCCATAGTGGTTTGGGTTGGAAGGACCTTAAAGATCATTTTGTTCCACCCCCTGCCATGGGCATGGACACCTTCCACCGTCCCAGGTTGCTCCAAGCCCTGTCCAGCCTGGCCTTGGACATTTCCAGGGATCCAGGGGCAGCCACAGCTGCTCTGGGTACCCTGTGCCAGGGCCTGCCCCCCCTCCCAGGGAACAATTCCTTCCCAATATTCCATTTATACCTGCTCTCTGTCAATTGAAGCCATTCCCTAGATTTAGATTAATCTCTGACTGACACAGTTCAACTTGAGTAAGAATCTAAGTATCTGAGCCTGTTGGAAAAACACTCCTGTAAAAACAAAGGAAAAGCAACTGGAATTGTATCTAAGAGAACAACCATCTTCTGTTCCTCCCTGTAAACAACTGCCATGGACTCCACGTGGAGATCCAACACGATACACCAAGAGCTGACCCAATTCAATGTCATCTCCACAGCTTGAAGGACTTTAAGGTATTTCCTAAGTGTCAGACTTCCAGAACCCCTCTGCATGCAGGGAGAAGTGTGTGGGGATGGAGATTGGCACCTCGTGGCTGCTCCAGCCGAAGCTCTCGGTGAGGTCAGTGGTGGAGGCAGCCTGCTGGTCCAGGAGCAGGAGCTGAGCAAACAAGCGCTGCAGCTGCAGCGGGATGATCCGAACCTGGCAGCACCAGCAAGGGAACAGAGCCAGCACGTCAGACACAGCCTCACAGACACTCCAGCAGAAACAGAGGCAACCCACCACCAGGCTGGTGATAAACCACCCCTGCCTGTTTCATAACACACATTACTCAGTTCACACCAAGCAGTCAGAGCTGGTTCACAAAAATCTACAGTGCCTCACCTGACACAGCCAAGTGGAATGGTTTGGGGTGGGAAGGACCTTAAAGCCTATCCCACCCCCTGCCATGGGCAGGGACACCTCCCACTATCCCAGGGTGCTCCAAGCCCCAGTGTCCAGCCTGGCCTTGGACACTTCCAGGGATCCAGGGGCAGACACAGCTGCTCTGGGAATTTCATCCCAGCCCCTCCCCAACTTCCCAGGGAACAATTCCTTCCCAATATCCCATCCATCCCTGCCCTCTGGCAGTGGGAGCCATTCCCTGTGTCCTATCCCTCCATCCCTTGTCCCAAGTCCCTCTCCAGCTCTCCTGAAGGGCTTGGTGGTGGGGTGGAATGAGGTGGGAGGGAGAACACCTCAGCAGAAACAGACTCCGTTTCTGAATTTCTGAATCTGATTTCTGAAGTAAAACCTTATAGCAATGAAAGCTTAGAATGGTGTGAAAAATCCAGTATCAGCCAGACCAAACTGCCTCTCAGGATCAAATTTAGGTTTTCACTCATTTTCCTAAGTTTCACGTGAACTGCAGCCATATTCCTCCAAACCAGCATCGGACAGCGATGAACAGGAAAATTCCCAGCACCTTTGCATCTGGTTTCCTGCTGTCATCCAGAGTGCCAAGTTCTTCAGGTCCCAGGGAGAACAAAGCCTCTGCAATTGGTAAAAAATTATTATTTAAAAAGACAACATCCCCTCTTTAAAAATTTAATGTATTTTAATGTCAAACGCTATGATTTTATTCTGCAATAATTTATTTAAAGTGAACTGTGCCCCAAAATCACCCGAGTTCACTATGTTTCTTAAATAAATAATGAGAAGTGCAAGTCTCACTAAAACATCAATCCCAACATTATTTTAAGGAGGTTTTGAACACCTCACCTCTAAATTCAGGTGTGAAAAGCAGAGTCTGCAGAAGGGAATTGAGGTAGCAGGTCCCACCCTGATTTTTGATTCCACTGAGGTTGGTGAAATCCCTGGCAGCTGGAGGCTCAGACTCTCTGGGCTTTGATTTCTTCCCTTTCCCATAATGATTGTTGGAAATAAAGGAAAAATCCTCTTCAAATAAGTCCCCAAACATTGTGAAGGCAGAAGAGTCCTTTAAAAAGATACAATAAGTATTTACTATAAAAAATGCAGCTGAACCCACCCACTTCAAATCCTCCAAGATAAACCTGGAAGCCCTGACTGAAGAATTTGTTTATATTTTTTTCCCACCTTATTCTGGTCATTCTAAAAATAAACCCATGTAAAAGTGTAAATTAATGTAACAAAAACAGGGTGAATTAAAAGCATTTCTGTTACCACAGCTCTGAGCAGTCTTTTCACCAGAATCAAACCCACCACAATTCCATTTTGCACAAAGCTGTTATTTATTCCTACAAGTGAACCATCCCCTACCTTGGATTACCCTTATTCACCTCCTCCAAAACCCTGGCACTTCTTCATCTGAGACATTAAAGCAGAAAGATTTTAAAGTTTCACTTTCCTGATGAACATAAATAGGAAATAAATCACTTTGCATCAGTTTTTCCTCCACTCAATGCAGCTCTTGACTGCCTTAAAATCTCTGTAAAGGCCCCTCCTCCCAAACTGCTGGGTAGAATTCCTGGGCTTGGCACTCAATCCAAGCTGTCTCCCAGCCCTCATTCCTGGTTCCAGTCAGGCCTGTTGCACTTTAGATTCTTCTCCTCCCAGCAGCTCCTGAGTGGATGGTTTGTCCCAAAAAAGGGCCATATCCAGGAGACACCACCCACCCACCACTCTGGAGAGGCACTTGAGTGCCAAATCCTCCCTCGCTCCTTATTTCTGGATCCTCCTTCCCTTAAAAACCACACAGGAATAGCAGCTGGAAGGGATTCTGGATGGCCCAGGGACAGCTCAGAGCACAGGGCCTCAGGCTGGAATGAATCCACGGCAGGAGAAACCAAAATCCTGGAATAAATCTATGGCAAGAGATCCCGAAATTCTCTAATACTTCCATGACACAAGATTCCAAAATTCTCTAATATTTCTATGACAGGAGATCCACAAATCCCTCTAATAAACCACAACTCTCCAATGAGATTCCCCAACCCCTCTCATAAATCCATAGCAGGAGATCACAAAAACCTCTAATAAATCTGTGACAGGAAACCCCCAAAACCCTTTAAGATATCGATGACAAACGATCCCAAATCCCTGTAATAAATCCACAGCAGGAGCTCCCAAACCCCTCTAACAAATCTATGAGAGCAGAGCCCAAACCCCTCCAAAAAAAACCCGTGGCAAGAGATTCCAAACCGCTCTAATAGACCCATACCAGGAATTCCCAAAATCCTCTAATAAAGCCCGAAGATTCCCAAAGTCCTCTAACAAACCTATGACAGAGGTTCCCAAAACCCTCTAACAAACTCACGGCAGAAGTTTCCAAAACCCTCTAATAAACTTATAGCAGGAGTTCCCAAATCCCCCTAAAAAACCCATGGCAGGAGATCGCAAACCCCTCTAATAAACCTGTCATGGGAGATCCCAAACCCTTTTAATAAACCCACGACAAGCGATCCCCAACTCCTCCAACAAACCCATGGCAGGAGATGCCAAACCCTCTAATAAGTCTGTGACAGATCCCAAATCCCGCTAATAAACCCATGCCAGGAGATTGCAAACGCCTCTAACAAACCCATTCCAGGAGCCCCCCGAGCCCGTCGGCCCCCCCGGGCCGGCGATCCCCGGCCCCTCACGGCCCCCCGCTCACCGTGCCCGGCCCGGCCCTACGGCCACGGGCCAGCGGCCGCCGCCATATTTGTTGTGTGGCGCCGCGCAAAGCACGCCGGGACCGGCGACACGCGGGGAGGGCGGAGCCCGCGCGGGGCATGCTGGGGGTTGTAGTTTCACCAGCGTGAGGGCAGGCGGTGTCATGGCAATCTGTGCGCTGTCCATCCTGGAAGTGTTCCAGGACACGCTCGATGGGGGCTTCGAGCGACCTGGGATAGTGGAAAGTGTCCCTACCCATGACACGGGGTGGAATGGGATGAGCTTTAAGGTTCCTTCCAACACAAACCATCCTAGCATTCTACAAAGATCATCTCTCTCTTTCAAACAGTTGTTTTCTGTCATCGATTTATTACAGGGATTTGGGATGTCCTGCCATAGCTTTATTGGAAAGGTTTTGGGATCTCCTGACATGGATTTTTTAGAGAGGTTTGGGGCTTTCTTTTCATGGGTTTCTTAGAGGGGTTTAGTGATCTCTTTCTGGATTTGTTAGAAGGGTTTGGGGTTCTATTTTCATGGATATATTAGGTGGGTTTGGGATCTCCCGCCATGGGTTTATTAAAGGATTTCGGGATCTCCAGTCATGGATTTATAACAGGGGTTTGGAGATCGCCTTTCATGGATTTATTAGAAGGGCTTGGGGATCTACTGTCATGAATTAATTAGAGGGATTTGGGATCTCCCTTTATAAATTTATTAGAGCAGTTTTGGCATCTCTGTCTGGATGTATTAGAGGGATTGGGCATCTCCTGCCATGGATTTATTAGAGGGGCTCAGGGATCTCTTTTCATGGATTTGTAAGAGGTAGTTTGGGATCTCCAGGCATGGATTTATTTCAGCCTTAGCCGGTGTGTTGTAGCTACTCTAATAATTCCCTCCTGAGTATTCCTAATAATTCCTGAGCCCAGGATGGCCCAGCCTGCAGCTGACAGAATCATCCATCTTGGAAAAGACCTCCAGGATCACCCAGTCCCAGCCTCACGCCAGCACTGCCATCATCACCCCTAAACCACGTCCCCAGCTGCCACATCCAGGCTCCTCCTGGACACTTCCAGAGACGGCAACTCCACCGCTTCCCTCGGCAAATTATTCCAATGCTTAACCATTCTTCCAGTGATCTTTTTTTTCCCTAATACCCACTCTGAACCTCTCCTGGCACAACTTGAGGCCATTTCATTTCCTTCCTTTCCCTTGGGACACAGCAAGACAGCGTGATCCTACCCCAGCTCCTGTCAGGGAGACGTACAGTGTGCCAAGGCCCCCCCCGAGCCTCCTCTTCTCCATAAACAGCCCCAGTTCCCTCAGCTCAGGAGAGTTTTTAACCCCTTCCCCAGCTCTGTTACCCCTCCCAGGACAGGGCTGCCCCCAAATGTGTGCCTTTTCACCCAAATCCAGCCTTCCCACTGTCCCTTTGCTCAGGTGTGAGCAGGGAGAGACTTTGATCTCGCCTTGAACCCAGCAAATTCCTGCCTTGAACCCAGCAAATTCCAGAATTCCTGGCTGGGATAACCAGGGATAACCAGACCAACTGAGGGAGCCTCTGACAGGCTCACAAACACTGAGGTACTGATTAACTTCAGCTGTCCCGGGATTGCCTTTGCACCCACTCCTCACGCTGAAGGTTTGGATGGAAAATTCATCCTGCAGCAGCACGGAGGGGAGGGCAGGACGTTTCCCTGCCGGCCCTCCCCTTATCCCACTTCAGCAAACAGCTGGGCTGCCATCACAAAATACATAAATTAACTTTTTTTGGTGAGAAAATGCTGTTTGTTAAACTGGTCAGCTTCCCAATGCCCACTTCTGAGTGTGCTTTATAAAAATCTGAACATATTTAGTGCTTGTTACTATGATGTTTTTCCTTTACAGTTTAGAACAGAAGATTCAGAGAGTGTTTTAGTCTCTTTTACCTCAGAGGTTCTCCCCGCTACTCTAACACTCAAAAATTTTCTTTTCTGAAAAGCCATCCTGACATAAAACTGCTCTCTGCCACCTTCCCAGTAGAAATAATTAAAAACATTGGTAAAACAGGAAAAATCAACAAATAAGGCTGATATGAGGAAAACAATATGCAGTTCATTTTGGTCCATTGACCGTGGCATGAAGGGAGAGCAGAGGACTTGTGTGCCTGAGGGATGGAGGCTGCGTGGCTCTGAATATCCTAAATTTTTAATTTTGCCATCAGTGGCAATGCTGTGAGGCTGGGAAATCTGTGCTGAACGTGCTCCTTTGCTGAGTCAGGTCTGAAAGCTGAGGCTCCAGCGGTTGCTGAAACACATTTAGTGCTGGTCTGATTCCTGGTGGGGAGGAGTTTTCAGCTACCCAGGGGCCACCTCCCAGGCTGGGAAACAGCTCTGTAAAGTGAGAGCTTGGGCTACACAGAGAGAGGTCAGCCCCTCTCAGCACCTCTTTGTGGTGTCCCTGGCACTGAGGAGATTCCTGCCAGCTCAGAAGAGCCCTGAGCCTTGTCCTGAGGGTCTCCTGCTCCGTCCTTGGAGGAATCACCTGAGGATCTATGTCTCCAACATGGAGAGGCTCTTTTTCATTTGTTACTGTGGGCTTGGGAGTTGTTCACACCAAGGCTGCCTCCCTGGGTCCTGGCCAAGGTGTAACACAAGACACAACAAAGATGAGGACTCCTGAGGGATCCGAGGAGCACGTTGAGGAGCTAATGGAACATTGAGCAACTCCAGTGACTCAGAAGTGAAAAGATCACCAAATCTTGGCTTTCCAAGTAAAGAGGGAAAAGGCAAAATAAACTACCCACAATCCAAAGCAGTGAATCATTAACAACAGGAACATCAAAGAGCACAGTGCAACAAATCCACCCATCAGTGGCTTTCCAAACAATCTTCAGGCTACGACCTGCAGGAGAAATCTCTTCCA
>VXBC01008809.1:6134-21374 GCA_013399945.1 Ploceus nigricollis | reverse complement strand
TGTGGTGGCACTGGGCACTTGTGAGGGGCTGAGGGAGTGGACAGGTCACTCTGAGGGGGTGTGGTGGCACTGGGCACTTGTGAGGGGCTGAGGGAGTGGACAGGTCACTCTGAGGGGGTGTGGTGGCACTGGACCGGTCACTCTGAGGGGATGTGGTGGCACTGGGCCCTCGTGAGGGGATGGGGAGGCTGAGGTGGGTGACCCTGTGGTGACAATGGGGTCACTTCATCCTCTGTGCCCACCATGAGCTGCCAGCTCTGCCTGTTCCCTTGGAACTGACGGGGTTAAGTGGGAATTAAGGGTCGGGAATTAGAGTAATTCCTGCTCCAGCTGTAATTCCTGTCCCACCTGTAATACCCCGTAGCCCTGAGTGAAAGCTGAGCTGCTCTGGGCCTGCTGGACTGGGGATTCTCTGAGGTCAGGGCCGTGCAGAGAAGGGAGCACCACATTTCTACCTTGAAATAAACCAAAAACTTTGGGTTTACCCTCATTCCATTTGATCAGCACACAATAAATCCCTTCTAAATGTTGGGAAAGGCTGGATATTCAGTCCCTCTTCCCTTCCACGTTAAGATGCAAATATGTATCTTCTCTTATAAATAACTTGGATTTTATATTCTTGCTTTTGGTGTAGGATAAAGCCCAGCCTGAAACAACGTGTACCAGATCTGCAGCTGCTGGGCTGAAAAGATGGAGACTGGAAAACATCCTTGTCCTGGGAATATTGTGCAGCAAGAGGAGGGGAAAAAACAAGTCCAGAGAACACAGGAGTCACCACTTCTGCAGAGAGACCGAATTCATCTTATTTTTAAGTAGAATAAACCTTTCAGACCAAAGCCTAACGGGGAGAAAGCATGAAATAACATTTGAGGATGAAAGTGGAACCGGAGGGGGGGAAAAAAAAATAAAAAATATACTACAAAGCCAGGTGGCTGCTTGCTGCAAACACTTTTATTTATTAATAAACACAACACACTCCAAACATTTGGCTGCTTGACAGAATCCTCAAAAGTCTTGGAAAGGGATCAAAGCTCTGCTGCTCTGTGGGTTCCTGTCCCTGGAATAACGGTGCCTTTAAGGACAAGCGTGGAAAAGTCCCTCCTGTGCCAGCAGGAGGTGGATTTGTCCCCTGAGGGTGGCGTTGGGGACACTTTGGTGCTGCTGTCTGAGGTGCTGAAGCTGCAGATCCCCCACCACGGAACTGGAAGAGCAGCTGGGAAAACAAACTGGTTTAAACTGGAGGCTGGAATTCTCTTGATACCAGCACAGAGCAGAGGCACGTGAATTTCGGGATAACTTTGCTTCATTGCAACGCTCTGGGGGCCACTTGGAAGCTTTTAAGGATAAAATGGATGCACAGCCAGGCTGCAGAGCTCCCAAGCTGGTTTTTTTTTGGTGTTTTGTGCAAGTTTTCTCCCTCAAATCCAGGCTGCTGCAGAGGAGAGGCTGTGACTCACTGGGCTTGACTGCTGTGCAGCCAGTATGGAATTTAAACAGGCAAAAACTGGCACAATTCCCTGCAAACGCTGCTGAGCTTCCCATTTCCCTGCAGATCAGAAGCTGGAATTCACAAGGAGAGGAGAAACGTGAGTGAATTAATACTTTAAAAGATGTTTTCTGCTTGCAGGAGGTGAAAACGTGCAGGTGATTACCCCGAGGTGCTGATGAGGAGTGACAAACCCGAGCAGTTGGAGGTGCTGGGGAGAAATCCCAGCCCTGGGAATAAGGAGAGGCCTTTCCTTGAACCTGATTTGAATTCCAAAGCCCAGCAGCTCTGGGATTTGCTGCCATCCTCCTCTACTCGGGGAGGGATGGGATTGGTCTCCAGGAATTCCCAGCCATGGAGATAAGGCTGGAACGGTGACGTGAGGGGGGCACAGCCAATGGAGCCCAGGCTGGCCAAAACGGGGGAAAAATGGGATATTTTTATCCTGGGATGGAACAATTCGGGTCAGGGGGGAGTGAGGGTGGAGCAGGGATCAGGTGGGGAGGGAGGAGCTCAAGGAAAGCTCCCACCCAGAGCAATAAATGCACCCAGGATGTTCATTAAGGACCATAAATGCACCCAGGATGTTCATGAAGCAGATTAATCACTTTATTCCCACCCTGCACTGGTCACATATTTTTATTTAGTGCTCAGGGAGCTCAGAGGGTTTAAAAATCACAGAATTCCAGGATGGTTTGGGGTGGAAGGACCTTAAATCCCATCCATTCCCATGGACAGGGACACCTCCCACTATCCCAGGTTTTTCCAACCCCATCCAAGCTGTCCTTGAGCACTTCCAGGGATGGAGAATCCACACCCAAATCTGTTCCAGTGCCTTTCATAATAAAGAATTTCATCCCAAATGCTCCATTTGCTTCAATTTCTGTCTCTGTTCTTTGCCTTTTTTCTTCCCTTTTCCTTAAAACAAATCCTAAATGAAAATGCCTTAAAATTTTACTTATTTCACCACACCTGAATACCAATAAATGAAAGAACAACAAAAAAAAATCTGTTTTTTTAAAAAATAAAAATATTCTCTACGCTGACAAAATTCCAATAAAATAATTTTTATTATTATTTTTTTTTAAAAGGGGTTAAATCCATAGGGGAAAAAATTGGGAATGAGTTTTTCCAGTGCAGCTGGGCCATTTCTCCTGAGTTACCACGAGAGGGACACAGAAGGAAAGCAAAAGGAGCTGGGAAAAAAAGAATCCAAGGAGCAGCTCGAGGTGGGATCATAGCAACACATTTCCCTTTTGTTTGGGAATTTCTGGCATCACAGCATTCCTACAGCTCCCACAAAATCCTCAAAAATCCCTAAAATCTTAAATTCATCCCATAAAATCCTAAAAAATCTTCACAGATAATGGGCTAAGAAACATGAATAGTTGAAATGGGATTTTTTTTCCAGATTTTCCTCATTTTCCCTCAGCTTTTTCCCTTTAGAATGTCAGGACAGGGAGAGGTTGGGCTGGCTGGGATTTTGTTCCATCCTGAGCTCCTGGAGCAACAAATCCCACAGGATTTTGTGGGTTTGGGGAGGTATTTTTGTTTATTCCCAGTGAATATTTGTTTATGGAGGTTGGGGAGGTATTTCTGTTTATTCCCAGGGAATTTGCACTAATTAACAGCTGATGATGCAAATGCCAGGAAATCCCAGCTCCCATAAAATTCCTGCATGGAACAAAGGCCCCATAAAACCCCCTGAAGTAAATATTGAATATTTCCTGGGCTCTTGTGGAATTAAAAATCCCAGTCCTGAAATGCCCTGGATTGGAATTAATGCAGAGTGGATTTTTAGGGATCTGCAGTTGATTCATCCTTAATGTCAGCAAAGCTTCACTTCCAGCCCTGCCTGGGCAGGCTGGGATTGGGATAAAGATGCTGGAAAAAAGGAAAATGGGAGGGAAAAAAGTTATTTTTTAAGAATTATAACTTTATGGACTTCACTTTTACATCGCTTTGACAGCATTTGAACATCACATTAAATTGTCCATTGAGTCATGGGACACTGTGGTCATTTTTATATATTTTTATATTTATATTTTTATATTGTTTTATTTATGCAACTTTTTATATTTTTATATTTCTATTTCTACACTCTTATATTTCGATATTTTTATATTTTATATTATTGTATATTCCTGATTTTATATTTATTTTTCTGTTTTTACCAAGCTCTTTAATGCCCAGAATGTTTTCACAGGCTAAGAACATCTCCAAAAAGTGTTATTAAATAAATGTAAGAATTTCTTTAATTTACCAGAAACTTTAGTGCAAGAGGAAATGCAAATCCAACTCTGATTTCAGTGGAGAAAATTCACAGAAAAGGGTTTTTCCTCATGATTTTTTTTGCTTTTATCCTTCAGCAAATTGTGATAAATCTGATTAATTCTGATTTACCTGCAGGTTTAATTTGGGATATACAAATATTCCCAGAACAAGTCACGGGGATGTAACTCCATGAAGGAAAAGGAGGAGAAGATTTTGGCCAAAATCCAGGGATTTTGAATGAAGAAAGTTCTCAGAAATTAAGGATGGTGAGTGACATTAAAAGATAGCAGATAATAAAAGACAACAGATAATAAAATATAACAGATAATAAAAGATAAATAATAAAAGACAACAGCAGGAGATGAAAAGGAAATGAAACTTGGTGCCCTAAACCAGCTCCAAATGGATACTAAAAATAAATAAATTCCAATAAATTGGGATTGAATATTAAAATAAGAATTAAAAATGCTGAGTTTCAGTAGGAAACTTGAAATCCTTCCCTCCAAAAATGTGTTAAAATTCCCTTTCCTTGAAAAGAGCTGAAACAACAGGACAGGACCTGGATTCAAGGGATTAATGTAGGGAAAAAAGCTTTTTATGGACAGAGCTTGTGCCTTTTGTAGGTTTTTAGCTGCAGAATCACCATGTGAAGTTAAAACTCACTAAGAAAAAAGCCAAGAGTTCCTAAAATCCAAGGAAAAAATGCTGGAATTCCTGAATTTATTCAAGGAGATCTTTGGGAGGATCTGTTCCCTATTAAAGCTGCCTCTGGAAGGAGCAGAGTTGTTAAAAATCCTCAATTTCCAAAGGGGCATCGACAGCTCTTGGGGAGAAAAAAAAAAAAGGGATTTCTCCAAAGCAGATGTTGTTGGAGCTGAGCTTAAAAACAAAATGTGGAGCTCTTGATGGGCTCCAAAATGTCCCTGTTTGTTGGGATTCCTGGCAGCTTTCCTGGGCAGATGGAGGTGATTGTGGAGTAATGGAAAATCCAGGCTTCCCACAGGGCTGGGATGTGTGTGGGGCTGGTGATCCTCCCCAGAAAGAGAGGAAAATGGGGAATTTCCAGGTTATCCCGTGGAAATTTGGGGATGTGTGCAGTTTTAGCAGGTTTTTGATGTGGTGGCAGCTGATTTCTCCTCAAATTTTTGTGCTGATTTTGCTGCAGGTTTTTAATTTTGGGGCAGGCAGAACGCTCAGGGTTAAACCTGAGGTTGGGTTTGTATCTTCAAAGAAGAAAAATCACTTCAAAATCAGGAATTTTGGAGTCCCACCCTGGCTTTTTCTGTGCTTTTGGTGTAAGGGAACAACATATTTACATTCTCTGCATAGAAAATAAATCCTTCTAAGGAAATCCTTCTTTCCTGCTGTGGAGAAATCTTAATTTGGCTCTTAATGATGAAACAATGTAAGGAATCAATAATTGGGGTTTGGCTGAGTGTCCCAACATGTCCAAGGTGTGTTTGGCCACACCAGAACTTCCAGGAGGGCTCCAGGACCAAACACCCTCACCCAAAAATGCCCTGAAACAGGAAAATTTCATTTTCTGGCCGCCATCCCTGAAGAATTTTCCTTTTCAGTCCCTTTTGATGTTAAATTTGCCCAGCTTGGCCTTATCTTTTCCTTGCAAATACTCCAAGTTTGGAAAACAAGGAGTGTAAAGTCACTTATCCTTCCACAGCTATAGGAAAAACTGGTGATATTTCCTCAAGTTTAAGTTTCTTTTTCATTTTTGCTGAATAAAAATCAAACAGAACTGAGGGAACCCAAAAGTGTTGGGTGTTGCAGTTGTTTTGCCATCGTGGAAGGCCTTCCAAGGAGCTGTGTTTGTCGTGTCTGGGGGGATGGTTTTAGGAAGGGGAAGGAATGTTTTCCTTGCAGAATTCTGTGGATTTCAGGAGGAATCCAGCCAGGGCTGCCCTCAGGCCATGAATGGTCCCAGTGTAGTTTTGTGAGGCCTTCCCAGAAGTCAGGAGTTCCTTGGAAATGAACCCAGGAATGCCATCAAACAGCCTGGGACAAGATCAAGGGGGCTGTGGGCTCCCAGATTGTCCCACACTCCCAAAGGGGAACATTCCCATTCCAACACCCTAAAACAGAGGGACCCTTAAACTCTGGCTCTGCCCCTACGTGCTGGGAAGGTTTCCCCTCATCCCCCTGATGTTCAGGGCTCTTCCAGCTGCTCCCTTTGCCAAGGATGATCACTTTTCCCTTTTTCCACGTGGTTCCACAGCCTCAGGAGGGATCCTCCCCCCAAGCTGCTGGTGCTGGCTCCTGTCACCGCCTCAGGCCGGGCGAGGATCGTGATGGAAACACCTCAGCACCTCCCTGGCCCTGGCCCAGCCGCTCCTCCAGAGCCACCAGAGCCTCCTGGCTGCTCCGTGGGCTGTGTGAGGAGGCACAGTTCCCACTGGGAAGGGCAGCCAGCTGGACAGGGAATAATCACTGCAAAGAGCCATGGAAATTCAGAGATAAGGACTTTTTCCATGCTGTTCCCTCCAGGATCACCAGCAGAGTGGGGATTCGCATTCCAGAGGCTGCCACAGGTGCTCTGATGGAAGTGGAGCCTGGTGGAATTGCTGGGCTCTGAGCAGGGCCTGTGGCAGCACAGCAAACCCATGGAGGAGTCTGGAAACTCTGAACTGGGGCTGGTTTTGCTAAAAACGGCCCCGCTGGCCTTGATTTATGTGCAAACAGAAGTTTGCAAACGGCCTCGGGAGCCTGGCCCAGAAATCCATGAGCCTGATGTCATGAGGAGAGGGCCCAGAACATGGAATTATTTTTATGGAGTTGTTAGCAAGTGTTATTAAAAAATTGAAATGTTCAATTGGAATTTTTTTTTTGGCTATAGGATGAGGGCAGAGCAGAAGTCCTGGAATGGACGTGGACAAGACATTCCAGTTTTAGGCCACCCTTCCTGGCTCCAGATGAGAGCATGGCTTTGCTGGAAGAGGGGATTGCAAAAGGGGATGTGAGGGAGGTCTGGAGAGCAATAATTTTAAACAGCACTTCAGCCATGATGTCATTTCAGCTGAAAAATAATGTTCAAGTTTGGGCAAACAGAGCCTGGGGCCAGCAGCCAGGGTGGGGAGGAACTGCAGCAAAATGGAAAGTCCAAAGCGTGGAAGGTCATGGTGGAAAACCAAATCAGAATAACCCTGAAAAAAGGTGGATAAAAACCCTGGAATTTTCTGTGAGCATGAAGATTCCAAGGAAATGGAGGGGATGAAGATGTTCAAACCCTGGACAGGGTTTTCACTCCCCTGTCTGGAAGTCAGAAGCCAAATCCTGGAGCACAGGAGCAGCCTGAAGGATTGTTGTGACCCCAAACTGTGATCCCAGAGTGATCCCAAGCTCTTCTCCTGAGATTTAACCCAAATCCAGCCAAAATCTGCATCCCTCCTTGCCTGAGGAGGCCAAAAGGCTGAAACAACCAAGGGCCATTGTTCCAGTGGATTTGGACATCAAAAATACCATCTCAAAACTGCTTTGTGGGGTTTCTCCCTCACAGGCTGAAATGGAGGATCACCCTCAGGCCAAGCTGTAGGATCAGCCCTTTCCATGGGGTTTTCAATGAATTCCCACTAACCCAGCCATAGAAAGCTGAGGCTTGGTCAGCCTTGGATAAAGCCTCGCACATTTTGTCCTTTTTTTGTTCCCTGTTCCACCACAAACCTCAGCTGGGGGAAAAAAAACCCAACAAAGCAAGCAAAGGAAGGGGCACCTGCAGCTGGAAATGACAAAAAGCTCCTGTTTTAGGAGGAGATTTAGGACTTGGAGCTCCCCAGGAACAACTTCTCTTCCCGCTGTGTTGGGAGCCAGGAATGAGCTCAGGCTGTGAGATCAGATTTTGCTGAGTCTACAGGGTTAGGCTTGTTCTTTCCTTTTTTCCAGAAGTTCCCCTCTCCAAGCCATGCCTGGATATTTGATTTCCTTGGGAAATCTCGGCCCTTTCAGCAGCTTTTGCTGCCTTTTGTGTCCGGGACACTCGACTCTGCCAGCAGAAAAGTTGCTTTTGTCATTCCCATTTCTCCACCTGAGGCGTGGGGTTCCTGGAATCGTGTGAGCTTTTCCTGGAAGAAGTGGTGGAGGCTGGAATGGCTTGTGCAGAAAGCACTCCAAGGCTGCAAAGATGTCCAGGAGGCAGCTGGAATTTAGGGAGAGCTCTTGGAATTCTCTCTCCTGGTGGGTATTTGGCTGTTGGTGAGCACCCAACGTGCTCTGGCTCAAGGGGAAGTTCAGGGAGGAACCTGACTCTGTGCTGGCCAAAAGGAATTGGAATTTCATGGAGGGAACGCTGCAGAAATGCAGAGGATTGGTGTGGTTTCCATCTGGAATTCAAATTAAAGGAATTTGGGACCATCACAATCAGGCCAAACCTGTGCCCTTGCAGCTTTTGGGTAGGAAGAGAGGTTCAGATGAAGCAAGGGCTGACTCTGGATCTCTCCAGAGCCCATAATCCTGAAAATTATTATGGAAAAAGAGCAGGTTTGTCCTTGAGGCTGTTTTTCAGCTCTGGGTGGGGTCAGGAGAAGGCATTGCCAGCACTCTCCAGAGCCTGTTCATTCCTGGGAGATTTCTGGGGCTGAGATTTTCTGGAAGACTCCAGAGGTTTGGGTCAGTCTCCATCCTCCTTTCTGGAGAGCTTCCCGTCCCTTGTGAGCCTGCACACGCCGTTTTTCCATTTCTCTGGAAGTGACCAAAAACCCCAAAACAACCCCAGAGCCTGGATGATGCTGAATTTTCCTCTGAGCTCATCGAGGATGTCCAAAGCAGCACCATTTGCAGATGGGGCCAAGAATCTGTAATGTCTCAAAGCTGAGCAAAATAAAACGTGTGTGAGACAAGAGATGGGTGATAAGGGGAGCTGAGGGGGTGGGAGCCAGGAAAAAGATGGATTTGGGAGCCAGTGGTTGTCCCAAAAGCCATGAGGGGGTGAAATGAACATTTCCACAAAAGCAGCTGTTTGTTTGAACCTCTTTAATGAATTATTTTGATTAACATTTGTTAATTACCTTCAGGAAGGAGCTGCAGCTCCAGACTGAGAAGATTCTCCTGCATGGAAGTGTTTCCCACTGTTCCCCAACTGCTGCAGGTTTTTATTTCTGGAATTTCCTCTCTTTCTTATTTGGAATTTCATCTTTTTATTGGAGGAAATCTTTCTTTGGAGAGAGACAAAGTTCTCCTGCTCCTGAGTGTGTCCCTGTCCTTCCCCATGCCCAGAGCATCTCTGTGCATTCATGCTGCTCACAGCCAGGATTATCCTTGCTGGAAAACCTCTGGAATTCCTCTGGAAATCCCTGGGAAGGGGACACAGGGTGAGGAACTGACACACCAGGGGCTGTCCTGGGATTGTCCCTCTCTGCTGGGATCCTTCCATGCTCGGGATTCTGGGAGCAGCTCCCAAAGGAATTAAAAGCAGTTTTTGAGGAAGAAAACTTCCTCAAAAGTGTGCTGGGGATGAAATATCAGCTGAAAGGGGGACAGGCAAAAAGGATGGAGACAAAGCTCTGCTCCACCACCCCAGAAGAGGGAGAATTAGATAATAAATCCATTTTCTTATTCAAGATTCTCATTTTGCCAAAGGACAACGAGACAACTTCAAAGAACAACATGGAGAATTTGCTGGTGCTTCCTCTACCCCTCTTTTCTTTGTGTTCTTCACAAATCTCCCCATTCCACAGCAAAAAACCCCACCTATCCTGGAGAATTCTCATTGTAATTCAGAAAGATTTTCTCCCCCCTTTTCCTATATAAGAAAAAGCCCTTTTTCATCACACAAGTGTTAAATGACTCCTATTAAAACCTAATTTAAGTGAATTTAAGTGAATTTAATCTCTTGCTGAGATGAGACAGAGAATATTACATTCAATAATCAATTTATTTCCCCCCTTTTCTCTGTCCCACTCAGTATTTCCAGTTGGGAGAAAGGGAATTAACACACAGTGATCGATCCTTTCTTCCTCTCCTTACAACTTAAATCTCATTTCCAGCAGGGAAAAGGTTTCTGTCTCCTGCCAAGAGCTGGCTGCAAAATCATTTGTACAGAGCACCTCTTTGATCACTGGTGTCCTGAAAAGACCTGATTGCTGGGTTTGCCTTTTTCCAGCTGTTAAATTATCCCAGATATCTTCCTGCTGGATTTGTTGAGGGGTTTTTTAATGGAAAAAGGAAAAATTGGGAGGGGAAACCCAGCCCCTGTTGCAGTCAGTGGGAGGAAGAGGCAAGAGAAGTGGCATTCATTTTGAATTAATTAATTAAAAGTTGGTTTTTGCTGTGTATTCAGGAGATTTGGGCAGGTTTCCTTAAGAAAAGCCCTGGCATGGAGAATCTCTGGATTTCCCTTGGGGTGCCCATGGAAAGGGCAGCTCTGGGGGCAGCGTGGCCACAATTCCTGGGAAGTTCCCAACTCCCCACTTCTCATCCCTCTGGGGCAGGACAGGCTGAGAAACCCCCATTTTCCCTGGGGGATGTGCCCAGCTCCATCTCCAGGGGATCCATTCCTCAGCTCCCTGGGAAAAACAAGATTTTCTCTGGAGTTCCAACGCAAATATTTCCCTTTTTCCCGGGATTTGGCTGTGCTCCCTGTCCCTGTTTTTAGGGGTGAATTTTGTCAGGTTCCTTGGGATCCTCCCTGTGGAAAGGAGCGATGGAAGCTCTGTCCTGGATGTCCCCAGCTGTGCCAGGAGGCAGCAACCTGAGGACACCAAATCCTCATCCAGGCCATCCTTGGGGTCACAGAAATGCCATTTTTCCTCCACAAAATGTGAATTTTTGTGCAGCTCCAGAGCCCACCACGCACAGGCAGCTCCAGCAGCGAGGAGATCCCCAGGATCCCTGAGCTCCAGGGTTCTGCCTGTCCAGGGGTCAGTGCCAGATGTTCCTTTGGAGTTAATAATTCTTGGGATGCATTCAAAGCCAGCTCAGTGCTCCCTAAGAGAGGTCCCAAAGCTATTAAAGCGTGGACGTGCTGTCTGCCCACCTCCACCGTGATCTCAGAGCCCTGAGCACTTCCAGTCCTGCCTGCGAGGAGCCAATTCCTGTTTACTCCTGCCTGGAGACCCCTGGCTTCCAAAATTCAGGAGCTCTGACCACAGAGATCAATGGGATGCATCATTTAGGGGAAAAGGAAAAGCCAGGCTGCTTCGAAGAGCTTTTGTTTTTAAGCTCTGACATCCCAGAGAGTTTTGGGAACACGGAGCAATAAATCTGTGTTATTGTCATTATGACTCTGGGAAGTGTTTTTCAGGAGAAAATCCCAAAAAAAAAAAAGGAGATCACAGCCAAAGGACTTTTAGTGGGAAAAGCTGAAGGCTCTGAGCATTAAAGTCCCAACAATTCCCAGCAAGCAGTGATGGCTTTGCTCTCTCATCACTTTGCACCTCTCTCAGACAAAACATCCCTCAGCCTTCCCCGATTTTCCAGTACAATTCCAGTTAATTATTCCTGGTTTCCTCGGCTCGTCTGAGCTCCCGCTGGCTGCTGGAGGAAGAGGAGCTCATTGTTACAAATGAGCCTAATCCAGAGCTCGAAATCTTTTATTGTCCCAGCTAGAAAAGGCCGTGAATAGTGAAGGAAAAAATGCGGCCGTTTCCTGTGGGGTTTGAAGGGCCCTCCTGGGGCTGGGATTGCGCCACGGATGGTGCAGGAATCACTCGGAGCAGGGTGGCTCTGGCACGTTCCCACATTCCCACCCCCATCTGCAGGGCTCCTTACTGGGGAGGATGGGACACAGCTCCTCCCCTGGGATTTGTCACCCTCTGTCCCTGCCAGGGCTGGCTGGGGAGTTTGGGGGACCTTCCTTGGCCTCCTGGCCTCGGCTTGGTCAAGGCCAGATGAATTCCAGGTGTTCTGCTGGGCCAGGATCCTGCTGACACCAGGGCTCGGGTATTTGGGAAGGGTTGGGATCACCAGGGTGGGCCCAGGAATGTCTGACAGAGCTGGGAGGCACAGAGCAGATCTGGGATCCAGCAGAGCTCCTGGATCCTGTTTGAGTGCAGGATCACACCTAGGGTGGTTCAGGATCCAGCAGAGCTCCTGGATCCTGTTTTAGGCAGGATCACACCCAGGGTGGTTCAGGATCCCTTGGATCTGGGCAGACCTTGGACCTGGGACCTGTCACTGGTGTCACCTCCTGCTGTTCCCAGCAGATTCCCGGGATGTGCTGCAGGTGACCCCATGACCCAGCCCACCTGGAGGCTCTCCATGAGATTTAAGGTCCTTCCAACCCAAACCAGCCTGGAATTCTGTGATCTGAAGTGGAACCAGCCCGAGCCACCTCGCCGGGAGCAGATCCACCAGAAACCCCGCGGAGAAATCAGAATTTCACACTTTGGATGCTCCTTCTGCAAATTCCCAAAACCCTCCATGGAAACAGCTGGACACTGCAGCTGGAGGCAGGATCCTCCTTCCTGGCCCACCTTTCTGCCCCGTGCTTGCAGACAAAACAAAAATCCTGCTTTTAAAAGCCTCCACAAAAAGCATTTTCCAGCTTGATCCTGTTCAAATCCCAATTTCTTCCGTTGCTAAAACAATCCCAGCAAACAGATTCCAAAAGGATCCCCTCAGAGCTGCTGCCAGCGCTGAGCTAACGACCTGGAGACATTAATTAATTAATAATTAACAACAGACAGCAGTAGCAGCAGTGATTATTTGAGATGAACACCCAGAGTGATGCAAATATTAGAAATAAATCCATTAATCCATGGGAAGGGCAGCCCATCCATGGAATAATCCACTGAGGGCTGTGCTTTGTCACAGCTTTGAGGAGTCCCAGCCTGCTGCATCTGCTTTGTGTCTCTAACTCTGAATTCCTCAGGAAATCAAGGCATTAGAGACCTTTTGAAAATCACTTTAATGCTTTTTTTTTTCCATTTAATCAGTGGCAAAGTGAATTAAACCTGGAGGCAGCTCCATTGTGCAATTTATCCTTAATTTTTTTAACTTTATCCTTAATTTTTTCACTTTATCATTAATTTTTTTCACTTTATCCTTAATTTTTTCACTTTATCATTAATTTTTTAAACTTCATCCTTTTTTTTTTTCACTTTAGCCTTAATTTTTTTAACTTTATCCTTATTTTTTCACTTTATCCTTAATTTTTTTCACTTTATCCTTACTTTTTTCACTTTATCATTAATTTTTTAAACTTTATCCTTATTTTTTCACTTTATCTTTAATTTTTTAAACTTTATCCTTAATTTTTCACTTTATCCTTAATTGTTTTAACTTTATGCTTAATTTTTTCACTTTATCCTCAATTTTTTTAAACTTTATCCTTAATTTTTTCACTTTATCATTAATTTTTTAAACTTCATCCTTTTTTTTTTACTTTATCCTTAATTTTTTTTAACTTTATCCTTATTTTTTCACTTTATCCTTAATTTTTTTAACTTTATCCTTATTTTTTTAAACTTTATCCTTAATTTTTTCACTTCATCCTTAATTTTTTAACTTCATCCTTATTTTTTTAACTTCGCCCCTAATTTTTTCACTCTGTCCTTTCTTTCTCCAGCTGTTTTCTTCCCTATTTATGGAATTTGAGCCATGGCAAGGCTGGGCCACCTTGCAGAGGAAGACAGGGACTGGCACCTTGGGACCAGGATGGTTCTTTCAAGTAAGGTTGGGCTTCCAAGCATCATTTTTATTAGGATTTATTGGGATTTATTGAGATTTATTGGAATTTATTGGGATTTATTGGGATTTATTGGGGTTTATTGGGATTTATTTGGGTTTATTGATATTTATTGGGGTTTATTGGGATTTATTGGGATTTATTGGGATTTTTTTGGGTTTATTGATATTTATTGGGGTTTATTGGGATTTATTGGGGTTTTTTGGGGTTTATTGGGATTCCAGGATCCTAGGAAACCATGGAATTGCACTGCAGGTTTTCCAAACCACAGTGAAGGGACAAATCTGCTCCTGGAATCCATGGGGAATGAAAAAAAAAGGAGGAATGGGCTTGAACTGCATCCCTTCAAACTGGGGATTTCACTGCCTGCACCCCCCTGACTGGGAGCACTCAAAAACAGGGAAGAGGAACTTTTGGAAACCCAAACTGTGAGGAAAATGAGGAGTTTTTTGAAGGCTTTCCTTGTATCTCCTCTAAAATTTGGTTTTTTACACCAGAAATGCATCAGAGCCCCTGTGAAACCTTTCTCACCCCAGCTCCAGGCCGGAGATGTTTTCCACTTATTTTTAGAACCTGACCTTCCAAGGCTGAAAAATAACATTTTCCTCCTTCTGACTTTTGTCCTTCACTTGGCAGAGGCCAGTTCAAAACAGAGAAATGGAAAATATTTCAACTTTCAGGCAGCAGGAGCTTTGCTTTTTGTTGTTTGTTTGTGAGCTCCTCTCATTTGTGATGTCAACTCCAGGCAGGAAAAAAAGGTGTAACAAACCTGGCAGTGCCCAGACCCCAAAAAAACCCAAATAAACATTTTCTGCTGCATAATTTGATTTTTTTTTCAATCAGTAAAGCTTCAATAATAATCCTACTCCAGGCTGGGAGATGTTTCCCCATCAGCTCCTTCTGAATTTGGGTTTTTTCAGCAGGAACAAGCAAAGTTTTCTGCTCTGCTCCTGTGCTGGGTTGGAGCTGATTTACAGGGAATGCAGGGCTGGATTTAGAGAGGAATGAGATGAATCCAAGGGAAATAAAGGTGGGAATGACCTCAGCCCCTGGAGCCACCAACTGCTGGTTCCTCCAGCTCTGCTGGACTTTGCTGCTCTCAGTGGCCAGAGCTGATCCCAAAAATCTGCTGCAGCCTAAAGAAAAATTCCTTTGGGTTTCTAAAAGGATGAAAATGCAAAAAAAATTTAAAATAGAAAAAATTGCCTTGATATGCAGGAGCCTTAATTGCTTTTAATGTCAATTATTGGAGTTTCTTTCAGCCTGGAGCAAAAAACTCAAAGGAAATAACCTGACTTGTCAATAGTGTGGTTGTGGTGAGTTAATTTGGCTGTTAAATAATATAAATAATATAAAATGTGATTCTTTTTCTATCCAATGTGACCACCATTATATATAATAACAGATTTATTATTATTATTATCAGTTTATAGGGTTATAAAATGGGATTTTGGAAGTGCTGAGCTCTGTCCAGAGGCAGCAGATGACTCTTGATGGGATTTAAATTTAAGAAAATCCCTCCCTGGCTGGCTGGAGGTCACAGAGAAGAAGTCCCAAACTGCTTTTTCCTCTCCAAAACTGGTGGGATTTGGGCCACTGAAAATTTAGAAACCCAGAATTCACTGGAGACTGAACTTTCAAGGCTTTGGTTTGGGTGTTTGTTTTTAATGTGGATTTATTGGATCAATAAATACATAAAAAGAAATTGAAAATATATTTCAGATATAGAAATAAAATCTGGTATCTATTTTAAGGCCCTTCCAACCCAAGCCATTCCATGGTTCCATGATCCCACGGTTCCTTTTCCTGCAAAATGAGGATTTTGGGGTCTCTTTGCTCCCCACACCAA